>JASVEL010002599.1:0-544189 GCA_032618575.1 Nicotiana noctiflora
TAATATCAAACAAGGAGGAGCAAATAGTTGCACGGCATCACCCTTCGCTCTTTTACTCTCATCCTCACTAAATAAGCATATAAAGTGCACGGCATCACACTCTTCGTGCTTTTGCTCTCATCCTGACCATAAAAATCAAAATAAAGTGCACGAGATCACCCTTCGTGCTTTTACTTTTACATCCTCACATCCATCTGTACGGCAGATCAACTTCGTACACGGATTTTCCTTCAACAAGGCATCGGCATCACCTTGGTGTCATCATGCTACTCTCTCACCCAAATAACAATCACAGCTTAAGGGCAAAGAATGAAACAATAAATCATAAACTGGCCAACAAGGACGATCAGACAATCATCGTCACGTAGTCTCGTGGAAGGAAGGAGAGAGCAGAGAGAGACTTTGCCAACCCGGCACAGGTTCAATCTACCTATAAGCCCCGTAAATATCCCACTACAAGTATTATTAACAACGACTCACGATGATGCTAGACAGCCAGAAAGTAATGGATGCTCGTCACCACTGTCCATACACACCGCACTGAATCACATAACACATAACACATAATCCTATTCCCTCAAGCTAGGATAGCACGAAACACTTACCTCGAATGTTTATGAACAACCCAATCTGTGGGAATGCCTTTTCCCTTTCTGGGTTGGCTCCAATACACTGTATCTATACACAATGTGATTTAATTATCATCAATACTACTCAACAAACTAATTCATAAGGCCAATTACAACTTTTACAACATTCTGCACGGAATAGTAAATATCGACCCGGGGCCCATATGGTCGAAACTCGGGGTTCGGACCAAATTTTGGTTACCCATTCCCCCCACGAGTTCAAGTATATGATTTATTTCAAAATCGGACCTCAATTCGAGGTCCAATTTCCCAATTCATGAAAAACCCTATATCTACCAAAAACAAGAAATTCTACCATGAAAACCTTTGATTTCTATTAAAAAAACATGTTTAATGTTGTTAGGAATTGAAAGAATTAAGTAAAAGTGACTTACAATTGTTTTGAAGAAGAGGGAGTTCGTGAAGAATTGCCAATGGTGTTTTCGGGTTGTGAAATGTGAAAAATGAAGGGCTGGAAATCGGGATTTACAGGTCTGTGAGGTTCCCATTTGCGAACATGGGTTCGCAAATTGCGAGCCCGACCAATTTCTGAGTTTGAAAATACGCTAAGGCTGGGAAGTCGCGCATTTGCGCGAACTTTTAGTTCAGATTTGCGTAACTCAAGGCAGAATGCAGGGCCTAGTTCGCATTTATGCGGGACATTTGTTCGCGTCTGGGGGGGGCATTTGGCGTGCAGTGTCGATGGGCCTTCGCGATTTGCCAAGATTCTTCAGCATTTTGCGAAGAATGAGTTCGCATCGAGAGCCTCGCGATTGCGCGAGGTTTGGTCTGCGATTTGTTCGAACACTGAACAGATTCGGCGATCTCCGCCGATTTATAGCGATCAAGGGTTCGCGATTTGCGAACCTGCCTTGATGAATTCGCCCGCAATTGCAGGAAATGCTTCGCAGTGCCGAAGCCAACAGCTTGGGTGAAAAACCAGCGATGCAAAAATCTGAATTTGATCCAACAGCCTACTCAAATCTCCACTGCAGGCCCCGGGTTTCAAACCAACCATGTAACAGCAACATCAAAAACATATTACGAACTTGTTCGTGCGAATCACATCGCCAATATCACCTCGCTTTCACCAAATCAAGCCTCAAGTTTCATGATTTTCATGCTTTTGGTTTTCAAAACTTTCAAAGTTGGAACTCAAGGTCCAAAACATATCAAAACGACATCCGAATGTCACCAAACTTTGCAGTAAGCACATATATAATATTTAAGACTTTGTACACCGGGCGCGGAACCAAAATACGAGCCCGATACCAAGGTCAATTAATTTATTATTTTCCTTTAACAATTACATCAAAAACAATTTCCATAGAAAATTTCATAACTTGGGCTCTAGGCCTCAGTAATTCGACTCCGGACGCATGTCCAAGTCCAATATTTTTCTTACGGACCTTTCGGGACCATCAATCTCGGGTCGGTCCGGAGTCCTGCTTACCAAAAATGTCGGCCGAAATCTCATCCATATCAATATTAATATCATTTTTCTCCAAATTTCTCATAGAATCCATATTTTCTATCACAAAAACTTTTCGGCCACATGTCCGTATCGTGAACGTAAATCAAGGCAACATAGAATGAGGTTTTCAAGGCCCCGCTCGAAATGATTAATAAAATAAGTGATGACCCTTTGGGTCGTCACAATTAATATTTGAGCCGCTATATTTAAAATATTTAGACTAAATATCGCACACTCGAAAATTTCTCCTTGAAGTCCTTTGTTACTGAAATTACACTTAATTACAAAAATAATGATATAGAGTTTTCTGAGCAAATATAAAAAGTCGGTTAGATTGCAGTAATACAACACTTTAAAAGAAAAGGGAGCTGAGGATGATGACAGGAGAATAAAGAGTACAAAGGAGTGAGGTGCAAACAATTTTCATGCACTTCATTATCTGTGCTCTCTATCTTCTGTCAACAATATCTCTCACTGCCCCCTCTTTTAACAAAGCTATTAAAATAAGGATAACTTACATGAAGATGCATGATACAATATAGCTATTGTTAAAGATTTATAATTGATATAAATATTTATACTTTAAGTTGAGATCATCATATATAATTCAAGAACTATATTTTGAAATAATATTTATGTTCTTTGTTAATGAAATTAAACATAATTGCAAAAATAATAATGTAAGAGTTTTCTGACCTAATAGAAAAAGATGATCAGATTGCAGAACACAAATACATTAAAAAAATGGGAGATGAGGATGATGACAGAAGAATACAGAGCACAAAGGAGTGAGGTGCACACAATTTTCATGCACTTCATTATTTGTGCTCTCTATCTTCTGTCAACAACATCTCCCATTGCCTCCTCTTTTAACAAAACTGTTAAACTATGGACAACTTACATGGAGATGCATGGTACAATATAGCTACTATTGTAGACTTATGGTTGATATAAACATTCAAACTTTTAGATCGTGAGATCGTCATATACTCCCTCCGTTTCAATTTATGTGAACCTATTTCCTTTTTAGTCCGTGTCAAAAAGAATGACCTCTTTCCTTATTTGGAAACAATTTACCTTTATGCAATGATTTATAGCCACACAAAATAAAGGTGCATCATTTTACACCACAAGATCAAAAGTCTTCTCACTTTTCTTAAACTCCGTGCCCAGTCAAATGGGTTCACATAAATTGAAACGGAGGGAGTATATTTCAGCAGCTATATTTTGAAAAACAAATAAAACAATACTTAGACTAAGTAATCACACACTTGGAAATTACATCTTAAAGTTCTTTATTACTGAAATTACACTTAATTGGGAAGATAACGATATAAGAGTTTTCTAAGCTAATGTAAAAAGAAGGCCAGATTGCAGCAATACAAACACATTAAAAAAAGGGAGCTGAGAATGATGACAAAAGAATAAAGAGCACAAAGGAGTGAGGTGCAGACAATTTTCATGCACTTCATTATCCGTGCTCTCTATCTTCTCTCAACAACATCTTTTAGTGCTTCCTTTTTCAATAAAATTATTAAAATATGGACAACTTACTTGTAGATGTATGGTACAATATAGCTACTGTTATAAACTTATAGTTGATATAAATTTATGAATTTTTAGATTATGAGATCATCATATATATTTCAGCAGCTATATTTTAAAATACATTTAGACTAAAAAGTCGCAAGCTTGGATATTACATCTTGAAGTTCTTTGTTATTAAAATTACACTTAATTGCATAAATAACGATATATGAGTTTTCTATGCTAATATAAAAAGAATTTTAGATTGCGGCAATACAAATACATTTAAAAAAAAAAGGGAGCTGGGGATGATGACAGAAGAATAAGGAGCACAAAGGAGTGAGGTGGATATAATTTTCATGCACTTTATTATTTGTGCTCTCTATCTTCTGTCAACATCTCTCACTACCTCCTCTTTTAACAAAGTTGTTAAACTATGGACAACTTACATGGAGATGCATGGTACAATATAGCTACAGTTATAGACTATAGTTGATATAAACATTTAAAATTTTCGATCATGAGATCATCATATATATTTCAGCAGCTATATTTTGAAAAAAAAACTTAAACTAAATAATTGTACACTTGGAAATTACATCTTGAAATTATACTTAACTGCAAGAATAACAATATAAGAGTTTTCTGAGCTAATATAAAAAGAAGGCCAAATTGCAGCAATACAAATACATTAAAAATAGGGGAGCTGAGGATGATGATAGAAGAATAAAGAGTACAAAAGAGTGAGGTGCAGATAATTTTTATGCACTTCATTATGTGTGGTCTCTATCTTCTGTCAACAACATCATTTACAGCTTTCTTTTTTAACAAATCTATTAAAATAAGGACAACATACTTGTAGATGCATGGTACACTATAGTTGCTGTTATAGACTTATAGTTGATACAAATATATAAATTTTTAGATCATGAGATCATCATATATATTTCAGCAGCTATATTTTGAAAAACATTTCGACTAAAAAATCGCACACTTGGATATTACATCTTGAAGTTCTTTGTTAGTAAAATTACATTTAATTGCATAAATAACGATATATGAGTTTTCTATGCTAATATAAAAAGAATGTTAGATTGCAGCAATACAAACACATTAACAAAAAAGGGGAGTTGAGGATGATGACAGAAGAATAAAGAGCACAAAGGAATGACGTGTAGACAATTATCATGCACTTCATTATCTGTGCTCTCTATCTTCTGTCAACAACATCTCTTACTGCCTTCTCTTTTAACAAAACTACTAAACTATGGACAACTTACATGCAGATGCATGGTACAATATAGCTACAGTTATAGACTTATAGTTAATATAAATATTTAAACTATTGGATCATGAGATCATCATATATATTTTAGCAGCTATATTTTGAAAAATATATTTAAACTAAATAACCACGCACTTGAAAATTACATCTTGGAGTTCTTTGTTACTGAAATTACACTTAATTGCAAAAATAATAATATAAGAGTTTTCTGAGTTAATGTAAAAAGAAGGTCAGATTGCAGCAATACAAATACATTAAAAAGGGAGCTGAGGATGATGACAGAAGTATAAAGAGCACAAAGGAGTGAGGTGCAGACAATTTTCATGCACTTCATTATCTGTGCTCTCTATCTTCTGTCAACAACATCTCTTACTGCTTCCTTTTCAACAAAACTATTAAAATAAGGACAACTTATTTGTAGATGCATGGTACAATATAGCTATTGTTATAGACTTATAGTTGATATAAATATATAAATTTTTAGATCATGAGATCATCATATATATTTCAGTAGCTATATTTTGAAAAATATTTAGACTAAAAAATAGTACACTTAGAAATTACATCTTAAAGTTCTTTATTAATAAAATTACACTTAATTGCATAATGATATAAGAGTTTTCTGTAGTAATATAAAAGGAAGGCTAGATTGTAGCAATACAAACACATAAAAAAAAGAAAAAAAAAAGAAAAAAAAAAGATGATGACAGAAGAATAAAGAGCACAAAGGAGTGAGGTGCAGACAATTTTCATGCACTTCATTATCTGTGCTCTCTATCTTCTGTCAACAACATCTCTCATTGTTTCATCTTTTAACAAAATAATAAGAATGAGTTATCAGGAAATGCAATTAGTTGGTGTTATAGATGATACATAATTCCTCAAAATTATTTTATTGTAGTATGAAGAAATATCACTAGGTAGACCCAAATAAGGCATACTTAATATGAGGGTTGAAGCCTGAAGGCGCTAACAGGAGTAAAGAGCACAACTGTGGAAATCAAAACCGAATTTTAATACTTTTGGAGTTTGGGTTTGTGTATATATGGGGACGTTGGGTTTGGGGTGTTTCAAGGAGGGATATAGCTAGCTACTACATAAGGATCTTGTAGCTAGCTTTGGATGGTTATAAGGGTTCCGAGCAATTGTATTTATAGACATGAAGTGGGATTAAATTCTCGTGAAATATGCTCTCTTTATTTTGCTAAGAAACGTATTCAGAAGACGATAGCTTGAATGTCTAAAGGGAACATGTCTAGAGAATAATTATGAATTAAGAACCTGAAGAAGAAAAAAAACGTAAGTATTGTTGTATATTAAATTATACTATTACAATCCATTAAAATACGCTTTGGTTGGAAAAATAATTTTAAAAAATCGCAACATTAAATCTTGAGCGAAATAATAGGAGTATATTATTTAGTGGGGCATTTATATCTATGCCCAGTTTTGAGTCATAAATCAACTTATACTCACCTTGCACAAAATTTTACAAGTCTATTCAATTTATGATCAACTTCAAACTTATCGGGCATGAAGTTAAAAAAAAAAAAATTAAAGTGCAATATACTGAAGGCCAATTAAGTCTAAAGTGCAAAAATTGCACTTAAGATACACTTAAGGTCAAATAGATCTAAAATGCAACAAATATTTTTATGAACGTAAGGTCAAATAGTTCTGAAGTGAAAAAAAATTGCTTCTAATGCACTAAAGGCTAAGTAGGTCTGAAGTTAAAAAATTGCAATTCGGATGTACTTAAAGCTGAATTGGTTTGAAGTGCAGCCAATATTTTTATGCACTTAAGGCCAAATAGGCCCGGAGTGAAAAAATTCCACTTCATATGCACATAAGGCCAAATAGGTGTGAAGTGCAACTAGTATTTTCATGCGTTTAAAGTCACGTAGGTCTGAAGTCAAATTACCCAGAAACAAAAATTTCTTCTTTGAATTTCAACAATCTAATACACAATTTAACAGCTAAAGCTACTCCAAATGAGCTCAAATTTGAAACATAGCCTCCAAATATCATCAAAAACCAACCCCAATCATCAATTTGTTAAAACAATAATAAATCTAACCAACCCCTTTTGCAATTAAGAAGAAGAAGAAATCCTAAGCATTAGTAAAAAATAAAGTGCCACAATACCTCACCACAGTAAAACACTATAATCTACCTTAAAATATGCTCACAAATACCAAATGAATTCATCATCACCTTTATTTTCACACAGAAGGAGGATGAGGAAGAGGGGGAGGTGGAGGGGAGGAGGTGGAGGAGAAAAAACCCTAAAGTTATCTAAACTCTAGTTACTAATTTTTTTTTTAAAAAAAATAAGAAGTGAGTACAGATTAAATGGGAGCAACCAAATAGGGCATCAATGCAATTTTTACTTACTTAGTTGGAGGAACAGTAATCATTATACGCAACATTTTGTTGATTGCACTATAATCTACCTTAAAATATGCGCACAAATACCATATGAATTCAACGTCACCTTTATTTTCACGCCGAAGGAGAAGAAGAAGGAGGAGGAGGAGTAGGAGTAGAAGGGGGAAGGGGAGGAGGAGGAGGAGGAGAAAAAAACCCTGAAGTTATCTAAACTTTGGGTACTAGTGAAAAAAATTAAAAAGTAAGTACAAATTAAATGCGAGCAACCAAATAAAACACCAATGCAATTTTTACTTGGTTGGAGAAAAAATAATGGCTGTACGCAACATTTGGTCGATTGTATCAAAAAATAAATCCTCAATGTAACTATATAACATTTGGTAGGTGATATTAAATAACATCCTTATGACATATGATAATTATTTATTATTTTACTGATAGTAATAAGTAGAATAAGATTTTTTTCCCGTTTACAAGATTAAGATCTGAATTCATACTGAAAACTCAGATACGTTTGGGAGTATACGTGAATTACAAATAAGAAGATAAAATAAAGAGAAAAATACACTTAAACTAGGTAAGTCCTACAAATATAACACTTCGTTAGCTAGCATATAAACCATAAGTTTTTACCCCTTCCCTTTTGATTACCCTTTGATCCCTCTTTGCATATTGTTGGAGCTATTCTTTAATTTGGTGTCTCGAATCCACAATCCTAATAGTAGTATGTAAAGGTATTCAAAATTAATTTTTTTAATTTGTTATAATTAATATTGTATTTTATATATAATATAATTTTCCGTTAAAAAATATTTAGTTGATTATCCTTGATCACACGTAGCTAGCTTCGCCTCGGTCATAAATCAAAAAGGAAAGCATAGAAGTAGCCAAGAAGTATGGAAAAGATAGTGAAGTTGGAGAATCCCCCACCACAATTTCCTTAGCATAATTCCCAATTTCCCACTCCCATCTTATCTATCTCTATCAAATGTTCAATTTTTCTTTGATGAGCTAGCCTAATCTTCCACCTGTCTTCACCCCATAAGCTTGAGCTGTTATTCTTCTATCATCTTCAACGTATTCTCTAGAATATAATATAATCTTTCTTATGCTTAACCTAGATGCCTAATTGGTCCGTTAAAAAAGAATGATTTTCTTTTTTAAAAATCTGGTAAAACTTTAGCTTAAATTTATAATTATATTCATATTGAGGGTCACTTACAATCACACAAATATTTTAAACTTTTCTTATGACTTGTTTAAAACCATAAATTTTTAAAGTCTTTATTTTTTTTTAATTTTATATACAATGAAACATATTTATATAAATTAAAACGGAAGAAATAGTTCTTTATAAGCGTACATGAAAAAAAAGGGCCCCAGAAATAAGAAAGACGAGAATAATTGTAGGAAGAGTCAAAGCATATGTCACGTAATAAGGATATTTTGAAATGGAATAAAAAGCCAGTTGCCAAAAAAGGTATGTTCTTCTCTTTTTATATGTGACAAAATGATTGAAACGGTGTCGGACCAATTCTTGGACTTGCCCTTTTGGGAATTTCAGGCTTTATGGATGATGCTCAGCTTTTCCCAATCGCTTCAGCCGATTAGGAGATTCTATCCCTAGATTTTTTTCATTTAGTGAGGTCCACTTCGTGAAGAACTCATAAAGCTATGTTTAATAGTACTAGTATTACTTACTTTTCAATTGCCGAAAATACTTGTGTTTAAACATCTAAATTTGTGTCAATTGACCATGTATTCTTTGACATATTGCCGCACCATCTTCATT
Source organism: Nicotiana noctiflora (assembly GCA_032618575.1). Lineage (NCBI taxonomy): Eukaryota > Viridiplantae > Streptophyta > Magnoliopsida > Solanales > Solanaceae > Nicotiana > Nicotiana noctiflora. The sequence continues at coordinate 9,096 of JASVEL010002599.1, forward strand.
TACACATTTACTTTTCTTAATTTTAACTTTTCTATTTAGTTTACCCTTAAAATGAATGACAATTAAGTTTATACGTATTTTTAAAGATATGTGGATCGATTCAACACAAATAATCAATTATTAAATAAATGAGTTAGAGATACAATGAATAATCAAATTAGTTGTAAGGTAATCGCCTAGCTTAAACTTGGATGGGGCAATGGTTTCTGCCCTCGATTGGGTCTTGGATTCGAAGCCAACTAAGAATAAAGAACAAAAGTAAAGTAAAGAATTTGTAGTTGTTCGAACTTTCTTCTGGTGGCAACACCTGAGTCGAGGTAGCCCATGGGCTCGATGGTCCTCGAGTAGGGGCAGCCCGTGGGCTTTCAAGATCCAGGATTAAAGAAACAAGAGAAAGAGTAATAGCAAGACGAAAGTTTCTTTCATTTTAGTGTGTAAAGTACAAGATCGAAAGCGCGTAAAAGCTTGTATCATGGCTAAAATGGACTATGTGGGCATGGTTCACACAACCGTTTGGCTCTTTCAATGAATCCCAAACCACCAAGCCTTAATTAGCTTCTAACATACAAGGTTTTTCTTTTTTCCTTGTTAGACACCTTAATCCGAGGGTGATGGCCCCCAGTATTTGAGGTCGAGCTTCAGAGGACTCGAATACTATTGATAGGAAGTGAAAAGCCTTGCCGAAAAACTCATTTTGGGACTAAACTTATTCAAGGGAAAAATAGTACAACTCGTGCCTGCAGACCTAACATTCATATCCGTCCTTGGTCATTTACCTGAAAAAATCAGCCCGAGTCATAACATTATTAGAGAGTAATTTAGTTCATACCTTAGCAGTTGTATCGCTTTAAGTGCGTTGTGTTCCTGTTGTTCGATAGTTGCACGTCGTTTCCTGCTTCGAATTTGTGTGAGCTTTTGTCGGTAATTTCGATGACTCGATATGGTCATTGCCAATTTTATCCCAGGTTACCCTCGTTCGCGTTCTTGGTATGTATTATAAATTTCCTTAACACCATGTCCCTGATTTGGAAGTGTCGTAGGTTAGCTCTTTGGTTGTAATATCTTTTTATCTGTTGTTTCTGTGCGGCCAACCAGACCAGGGTAGCCTCCCGCCTTTTATCCAATAGTTCCAGCTCGTAATCATGGCCTTGCCACTCGACTCTTATGTCGCATATTGGAACCTAAAGCTCAGTTCTCCCACTTCGATCTGTATCAAGGCTTTAGTACTGTAGACTAATGAAAATAGGGTTGCCCCGATACTAGACATTAAGGTCGGACGGTATGCCCCCAAGACTTCGGCCAGGATTTCCTTCCATTTCCCTTTGGCAATGGTCAACCTTTTTTTCAGGTTTTGAAGTATGGTCTTGTTCGTAGATTCTGCCTGTCCATTCCCACTAGCGTGGTAAGGTGTTGATAGTATTTTCTTAATCTTGTGATCTTTGAAGAAGCCAATAAATTGTTTCCCATTATTGCAAACGATTTCGAACGGATTTTCCCATTAATTAGATAAAGTCAATTATTGCTTTTTCCTGGATATTCCCAAACGCCTGAGCTTCGATCCATTTGTAAAAATAATCAGTCATGAATAGATGAATTGAGCCTTACCGAGTGCCCACGGCAGGGGACCGACAATTTCCATTCCCTATTTCATAAATGGCCATGCGAACAAGACTAAATGAAGCAGCTCTCCCGGCTGATGGATCATCGATGAGTATCTCTTGTAGTTTTCACATTTTTGTACAAAGTTTTTTATATGCTTCTCCATTTCGGTCCAGTAATAATCGGCCCTGATTAATTTCCAAACCAAAGATTTCGCCCCCGAATGGTTCCCTAAAGTGCCTTCGTGAACTTCTTTCAAGGCATATTCGGTATCTTCCAGCCCCAAGCATCTGGCTAATGGGCCATCGAATGTTCTTCTGATCAATGTCCTTCAACCAAGATAAATATGGCATCCTTTGTACGTAAGGCCCTCAATTCTTTGGGATCCAAAGGCAATTTTTTGTTTTTCAGGTGGTATATGCATTTGTTCCTCCAATCCCAAGTTAAACTTGTAGAATTTACTTCGGCGTGGCCTTCTTTTATTACTAACTTCATGAATTGTACTACCATTCCCAAACTAAATTCGCCGACATCGACCGATGAACCCAAGTTAGCTAGAGCATCAGCCACACTATTCTAATCTCGGAGTACGTAACACAGGGTCCATTTGCTAAATTGATACAGTGTTACCTGTAACTTGTGTAAGTATCTTTGTATTCGTTCTTCTTTCACTTTGAACATCCTATTAACTTTATTCACCATGAGGAGGGCGTTACGTTTCGCTCCGATCACCTCGGCCCCAAGCGGTTTAGCCAATTTGAGACCTACAATTATGTCCTCATACTCGGCCGCATGGTTAGTTAATTTCACAATGTTAATAGAGTGCCTAACTATATTCCCTGTAGGTGGTTTTAACACCATGCCGAGTTTGGACCCTTTTACAACAAGGCACCTTCCATGAAAGGGTCCAAATTCCCAAAGTAGTCCTCGAGGTCAAAAATAATTTCCTTTCGTCTTTGGATATTAAGGCAGGCATGAAGTCAGCCACGAAGCTTGCCAAAATTTGAGATTTTATGGCGGTTCATGGTTGATACTCGATATCATACCTACTGATTTCAATAGCTAATTTGGATAATCGGCCCAAAATCTCGGGTTTATGCATGACGTTCCTCGGTGGGTAAGAGATTACAACACATATGGGATGGCACTAAAAGTACGGTTTTAACTTTATGGAAGCGCTTAGAAAAGCAAGCACCATTTTTTCCTGATGAGGATAACTTGTTTCGACCTCGCCTAGAGTTCTACTGACATAGTACATAGGATATTGCGTACCTTCCTCTTCCCGAACTAGCTCTCCACTGATCACCACCTCGGAAACCACCAAGTAAAGGTACATCTATTTTCCCGCCTTCGGATTGTACAGCAGGGGCGAACTTGATAGGTACTGTAACGACCCGGCCAGTCATTTTTGGAATTTACGCCCCGATCCTCCATTAACTGTTTCCCCTAAGTTCATTTCTGCTATTTTGGTTTGTCGGGACATAGGTTCAACATTGATAACTAACTCAACCCATTCTCGTGATGAAGACAATGTTAAAAAAATGAGGTACAGTGTGAAGACGATCTCAGAATGGAAATCCAATGGTTCCGTTAGTTTTGTTAGGTGATTTCGGGGTTGGGAGCATGTTCGGAATGTATTTTGGAAGTTCATAACTCATTTAGGCTTGAAATGCCGAAGTTTGAATTTTTGAAGTTTCCGATTCGATAGTGAGATTTGATCCGAGTGTCGGATTGGAATTCCGAAAGTCGTAGCTCCGTCATGTCATTTGGGATGTGTGCGCAAAATTTCAGGACATTCGGATGTGTTTTAGTTAGGTTTTTTGATCGAAAGCATGTTTTGTTGGAATTTGATGTTCTTAGGCTTGAATCTTTCATTAATTTATGTTTTCGACGTTGTTTAGGTGGTTTAAGGATTGGTACAAGTTTGAATGATGTTATGGGATGTGTCTGTGGGTTTCGTTGAGGTCCCGGGGTCCTCAGGTGTATTTTGGATGCTCAACGGAGCACTTTGGAGTTTGTAAATGTTGTAGAAAAATTCCTTCATCTGTTGTAGAACTTTTTTTTCAATCTGATCGCATCCTTATCCATGCGATCGCATAGAGCAATTTTGATGGGGGATAAAACCCTTCTATGTGATCGCATAAGCTATCCGCGATAGCACAGTTCTACCTTTTCCTCTTCTGCGATAACAAGACTTTGCCTGCTTTCGCGTAGACCAATTTCGAACCTTCTAAACTTTCTCTTCTGCGATCGCATTGCTCTGTATGCGTTCGCATAGAATAATTCCTGGGCCCGCAATAATTACTTTTTGCGATTGCATTCCCTCTTTTGCGATCGCATATAACCAAATCCCTGGGCAATATTTAACATTTTTTAAAAACGAGGGTTTAGCCATTTTTGACAATATTCAAGCTAGAGAGCTCGGATTTGGGAGCAATTTGGAGGGGTTGTCAAGAACAACGATTGGGTAACAATTCTCTACTCTCTTATGCTTAATACATACTAATCTAATTACGAATTCATCTTTAAATTTCGTATTTTTGACTGGAAAATTTGGTAAAAGTGCATAGACCAAACTATTGGCTTTTGAGTGGCCATTTGACCTCCAATTTGAGAGATTCTTATATGGTTAGACTCGTGAGAGTACGAGGGTTCTGAAAATGTAAGAATTATTCGATTTCGAGATGTTGGTCTGAGGGGCATTTTGGTTATTTTGCCTAATTTCGTGCTTTAGCTTTGAATTAAATAGTAGAATCTGTTGCTTGAGATGTTATTTACAATGTGTTATTTAATTAAATATATTTGAGCTATTTGGAGTTGAGTACTCGAGGAAAGAATGTGGTTGCTAGTTTATTTTAACTGGTTCGAGGTAAGTATCTTGCCTAACCTTGTGTGGGGGGACTTCCCCTTAGGATTTGAGTCTTCTTTGTTGATTGTATTCCTTTTATGCGAGGTGACGAGTTCGTGCTCGAATTTATTTGTGAAAAATTTCCCCTTTAGGTTGTTAGATCTTTGTAATCACCGAATATGACGTTGTTCTTGATACGATTGAGTTCCTTGTTATTAGTTTAACCTCTACATGACTTACTTGGAATTTATTTTGCCCTTTTTGGTAATTCTTGTTGCCTAATTGACTTTTACTTGTTCAATTGTAGACATTTACCCTTCTATAGTCACATTATCATTCCTAACTGCTTGTCTTTATTTGAAAAGAATCAAATCTATCCCTCGTGTAAATAATTGGTCTTAGTTGGAAAGGAGTTAGATATCCTATGTTTAGTTGATATTTCCTTAATTATAATTAATTAATTCATATTAACTTCCTTGTTGTTGAAATGAGCATTATGGAATCATTGTTTCGTATTATTTCTCCCTTGTTGAGTTGTTCTTAGTGCGCTTAGTATTTCTCTGTTACGGTTATTCCTTATGAGTTAGTTGTACCGTCTTTTGGTGAACGAAATTCTTTGAGTTGATTCTCCTGCTTTGTTCCTATATATATTGTCATTTGCTGTGTTGTACTTAAGATTGTGATGCACAAGGTTTCTACCGTACGGTTGTTGATATTGTGATGCACGAGGTTTCTGTCGTCCGGTTGTTGTTATTGTGATGCATGAGGTTTATGCCATGCAAATGTTACTACTATGATGCACGAGGTTTCTGGCGTGCGGTTGTTGTTGAAGGGTTGCACGAGGTCTTTGTCATGCTATTGTTGTTATTGATGTATTGCACATGCGGGATAATAAGGCGGGATATTTTATATGCTTATATGTGGGTTTGCGCATGTGGCGGAATAAAGTGAGAACGTGTGGCGAAATAACGCGGTACTTATTATATTATTAATTGCACACATGGCGAAATAGGGTGGGCTATGTCAGGGATTGATTGTAAAGAATTGTGACGGTCTCTGGAGGCATTCCTATCCTGTTTGATATTGTGATTGTAGGTTGCTTACCAGTATGAACTTTGTCGCTTGAGAGTTGTGAGAAAACAGTACAGCGGTTCGTTCTCCTTTTCATGTTTACTAGTTGATATAATTCTTGTTAAAAATACTTGCACAAGCATACACATAGTTGGTCACTCCTATTATAGGTGGTTTCCTCCGGATTTTGCTAAGGATGGAGGTACACCCTCGTTTATCTATTATATTTGTGAGAGTGGCCCTAGTTAGCCAGTTAGTTGTCAGCATGACCATGAGATTGATGGAGCATAGGATACCAATTGTTAGATTTCAGATGATGGGTCTTCGCGAGTTGTGGTTTGTCCGAGACTTGGTGAAATTATGGAAAGAGTCGAATAAGACCCTTGTGAGCATCATTGTAAGATATGAGTTATTCAATTGTTTTTCCCTTGCCGTGTTGTGACCTTAGGATTTGGATTGTGATTGTATCGTCATTCTGTATCATCATTTATTATATTCTCATTGTTACTTGTTGTATTTTTCGCTTATTGTGAATTGTAGAATTATTGGTCATTCATGCAGTCTTTATATATTTATATGTCGTTACCATTATTCCTATGATTATACTGTTTATTAACCGGTAGGTTCTATGACTGTTCCTCATCACTACTCCACCGAGGTTAGTCTTGATACTTACTAGGCACCGCCGTGGTGTGCTCATGCTACTCTTCTGCATATTTTTGTTCTGCCGATACAGGTACTCCCACTCCGTTCTGTCAGCCTTAGAAGGAGGCGTATTGGTAGAGACTTCGAGGTATACCTCAGACCGAGGAGTCCCTTTTCTTCTTTTTGTAATAAGTATAGCTCTTTCAATATTTCTCTTTTGTAAAGATATTCTTGAGTCAGAGCCTCTTATGTATCCCTTAGCTTGTGATTTGTGAGTTTTCGGGTTTTGGGAGTTTGTTAGCTTCGAGAATTGTTGTGGTATGTGTCGAGCGGCACCTTAAAAATTGTTTATTTTACCAGTTGAGTTTTATTTATTCTATCCCGTAATTTTGGTTTATCTTCCGTATTGTTAGGCTTACATAGTCATAGGGACTAGGTGCCATCAGGACATGTTTACGGAGGGTAAACTGTGGTCATGACAGGTACCGTTTGAATTCTTCCAATGGCTGTTGGCATTCCGGGGTACAGGAAAAAATCTTCTTCTTCTTCAACAGCGAGAAAAACCGATGGCTTTCGTCGAACAATCTCGATATGAACTGTTCCAGGGCGGCTATACGCCCGGTTAGCCTCTAAACGTCCTTGACATTGTCCACCATAGTAATTTCTTCTATGTCTTTGATTTTGTCGGGATTTCGATTCCCCGACTAGATACCACGAACCCGAGGAATTTTCCCGATCCGGTCCTGAATGCGCACTTTTTCGTGTTCTGCTCATATTGTATTTCTTCATTATGTCGAAGGCTTCCTGCAAATGTTTCAAATGTTCCTCTTCTCGCTTGGACTTGAATAACATGTCGTCAATATAAACTTTCACCGACTTTCCTATACGTTCTTCGAACATCCGATTTACTAGGCATTGATAGGTGGTACCGGAGTTCTTTAGTCCAAATGGAATTATGTTATAACAATAGGTTCTGAATTTCGTGATAAAAGAAGTCTTTTATTGATCGCTCGGGTCCATCCGAATTTGGTTATGCCCAAAATAGGCATCGAGAAAGCTGAGTATCTCATGCTTGGTCGTTACATCGATCATTCGATTGTGTTAGGGCAAGGAAAAGAATCCTTAGGAATACCTTGTTCAAGTCTTTGTAATCTACACATATTCTTAGCTTATTTCCTTTTTTATGTACAACCACTACGTTTACTTACTAGTCGGGGTACTTAACTTCCCGAATAGACCTTATTTGAAGGAGTTTAGATACTTCATCCTTAATGAATGCATGCTTTTTGTTTAATCGGGTGGAATTTCATGTCCAAACTCAGCTTATGAGTGGTTACCTCCGACGGAATCCCTATCATGTCAAGATAGGATCAAACGAAACAAGCTACGCTAGCTTTAAGAAAATTAATGATTTTTTTCCTGAGCTCGGGGGTTAACCTCGTGCCCAGGTATACCTTTTGATCCGGCAGGTGTTCGATCAATGAGACTTATACTCTAACTCTTCGACCATCAATTTGGTGGCATTGGTATCAGTAGGAGCTATGAACGATCTCGGAACTCCGTAATCATCCTCCTCGTCAACTCCTAGTTCCTCCGGTCCGGCCGGGACCAATGTCGGTGGTTGCTATTTAACTTCGGCCTTCTGGTCGCTCCGTGCTCCTTAATGCCGAGATGGCGGGCAGCGGGAGTACTTCATCGACTGCTAACATCTCTTTTGTAGCCTGCTATTCTTCGTATATCGTCTTGATTCCTCTTGGTGTAGGGAACTTCAACAACCGGTGCAAGGTTGAGGGTACCGCCCTTATGTTGCGCACCCATGGTCTTTCGAATAGAGCGTTACATCTCATGTCCCCTTCGATCATATAGAACTTTATTTCTTGGACTGTCCCGGCAGTATTCACTGGTAGGGTTATCTTACCTTTAAATACACATACTCCCTCCGTTTCAATTTATGTGAACCTATTTCTTTTTTAGTCCGTGCCAAAAAGAATGACCCATTTCCTTATTTGGAAACCATTTACCTTTATGCAATGCTTTATAGCCACACAAAATAAATGTACCTTATTTTACATCACAAGATCAAAAGTCTTCTCTCTTTTCTTAAACTCCGTGTCTAGTCAAATGGGTTCACATAAATTGAAACGGAGAGAGTATTTAATTTACCATCACAAGATTCAAATTAAAGTCAACTATTATATTTTTAGTGCTCAATCAAACTAAGACAATAATTGAATGGAGTACTACATAATTCACTACCTAATATGAAAATATGTGTTAAAAAGCTGCTTGCGTTTCCAAATGGTAGTGTTGTCATGTAAAATAAATAAAATAAAATTTTCTAGCTTTATAAATTGATCATATCAATATCATATTAGAATTACTGTCTCTATACACATATGACATACTCCGATCCTTCATCATAAAACGGCAACAGGGTAAACCAATATGTGCCTAAAAATTCTTCCCAGTTGCTCTTACGTACGAATACGTCTTCCATATCAACCATATTTCATTAATGTCGTTTCCTAGTTGCAAATTATCAAGTTCAAGATTTTTTATCTATTGTTTGATTCATGACGTAACAAATATACATTTACTTAGTAATTTTTACTTCTTGCATCCAATGTCATAAAAATAGAGTCACTTGGGTGTGGCGGCGCTAAGCAAACTTGACAGAAAACTTGCTGAAAGATGTGCATATTGGCGGAAAGGCCTAAAAATACAACTCAACTTTTAAAAATGGTTTATCCATATCATCTGTTAGAAAAATATTTATTTCATGCGACTGCCGTTACATATTTGGCTTATCTATGCCATTATTAACTAACAGCTTAATTTTATTTGGCTCATCCATGCCAGTGTCGTTAGTCAATAGTGGCTGCACGGATGGCCAAATGAGTAACGGCAGTGACATGAAATAAACATATTTTTAACGGATGACATGAATAAATCATTTCTAAAAGTTAAGTGACACTTTTAGATATTTTCCGTTGATTTAATTCGAAAAACCACGAATAGGAATTTTAACTTTGTCAGAGAATGTAAGAAGAATTGAGAAGCATAAAATCTTGTTGGAATTTAGGCATCTTTTATTGATCCAACAAAATCCTTTTAGTTTAGACGCAGTGGCGAATTTACTTTTTGAGGTATGGGTGTTGAAGCACCGATTGACTTTAACCAAATTGTGTTATGTATTCACAGATAATATTTAAAATCTTAAAAATTGACCATGAGCACCCACTGTAATCATGTTTGAGCGCTATAAATTTACGCTAAAATAAGTGAAGTACCCACAATCTATAAATCCTGAATCTGTCACTATTTAGACGTTGTCTTCAATAGTTTGGTTGCCTAAGAATCGATATTGGGTTGTGAATATATAGGAGATTGTTAACATAAAGCTCCTTTTTTGACTTAATAATTAGAGAAATATACACTGAAAAATTGCTTCATGTTCAGTCTTGAATCGTCCTTCTCAATCCTTCTTTCTTGATTAAATATCTATTTTGATGATATATCTCTCCAAGTTGAAGAGTGAAGCCATATCCCTCTATGGCGAATAAAGTATAATCCTCTAAATTAAATTGGAGGAAATATTTTTCACGTCATCGACTCTTTTAGTCAACCTTTGTTCTTCTAAATTAACTTATTATGGTTAAGTGATTTGACTAGGTGAAAATGTATATTAGTTAACCATGACTAGATAGAGGAAATTTATTTACAAATATATATCATGCATCTATTGATTTGATGTAAAATCCTGATATAATTTTTTTATGCTTTGTGTCTATCTGATCTTTTCTTATTCTTTCTTTTTCAGCACAATAATTGGAATAATTTGGATTGAGTTATATACTTAGGGGTGTTCACGGTTTGACGGAAAATCGATCCAAATCGAAAAACGAATCAAATCGATTAAGTAAACCGATATTTTCTTTGATTTGGATTTGTTTTGGTTTTAAATTTTAAAAACCGATAATATTTGGTTTGATTTTGGTTCTATTTTAAAAAAACGAAAAATTAACAGAACCAACCTGATTAATTATATACAAAATTAATAATTATTTATATATAATATAATATCTTTTTGGTAATAATTTTATTATTATTTTAAATTTTGGTTTATCATGTTATATCTTAAAAGATTGTCTAAACTCAAATCAATAGGATTCGACCAATTTTCTTTTCATTAATAAATTCTAATTCTCTAACTCTCCGCATATACTTTTGCCTAAAAGAAAAGTTAAAAAACAACAACCACAAGAATAGAGAAAGTACATTCAAATTGCAAGACAACAATTGCTAAAGCTTGAGAAAGCAAAATTTTAGTTTGTTTTTTGTTCATTCTTTTCATATAAACAGGTAAATAAACTTTCAGTTTTCAAAGAAATATATAAAAAGCATAAATTTGATAAATTATTTTCAGATTGTTGTCTGGCGTTGTTGTAATATTATCAACTTATCATTAGCTCACTAAGAACCGAAAATCGAACCAAACCGAACCATACCAACAATAATTAAACCGATGGTTTGTATTTAAGTTGGTTTGGTTTTGATTTTAAAATTTTAAAAATCGATTAAATTGGTTTGGTTTTGATTTTGGTTTAATCGAAAATCGATCAAACCGAACCGTGAACAACCCTATCCTTACTCCTTATGTCTTTTGTTACCTGGGTGTTCTATGGTTATTTGCTATTCAACAAAGTAATGCGAAATATTCTGGGCTGAAATCGAACCTCGAATTATTTTGTCAACAAAATATTTTATTCGTCAAAAGAAAAAAAAAATTCGGGACCAAAAAAAAAAAAAAAAAAAAAAAAAAAAGAACCTCAGTATCTATACAATGGATAATGAAAATTAAAAAAAAAAAAGAATAATGAAAACTAGGAGTAAATAAGATCGCTTGCTCATCCCTTGGGGAACTACAGTTTGGGCCGGTAAGGCCCTATATTTGGATACGGGCTTCAAAGGTTGGGGAAGGAACTCAGCCTAACTACTTAGGGGGCAATTGCATTAATAGCCGCTTAGAGGTCATCTGTTTAAAATATAGCCGAAATTACTAAATTTTTAATGTGTATTCGCTTAAAAATCAACTTCAGATTCATGAGATTGAAGTTAAATATCTCGAGGCTAAAGTTACAAACTTTAGGCACACATATTTGAAGCTGGCATTTGCATCTAACCCGCTTGTTGTGTAATATTTTGATCTGTGCCTGCTTTGTAAAAGATTTACAAGTGTATCCACTTTTTCGCGTAACTTCAGCATACAAGGCTGAAGTAGCAAAGACAATCACGCAAACTTCAACATTCTAGTAGACATGCCTGAAATAGCAAGTGTGTTGAACCAAGTGTTTGTTTATAATTGCTAAACTTTAGCTCTAGAGCTAAAAAATATTTTTGGAACTGTCGAACTTCAACTCTAGAGCTGAAGTTTTTATCGAAGGAAATTTTTGTTTTGTATCTTGGCACAATCCTAAACATCCCAATCCTTTAATTTGATTTAAAAAAAATAAGCTACTTAATTTGACTCACTAGTAGTAGTGACTAGGAGAAGACAGAAGAGAAGGGCAACAAATACTGTGTATTTAGCCATATCTAGCTTGTTTTTCTTTTGGATTTCTTGGTGAGAAAACTAACAACAGCAATGATGATATTTATAGCATGGTATTTGCTCAACATTGCCAACTTAATTCATTTTTTACTAATTCACGTATTCACATCATTATTATGTACATGAGAAAGTAAAAAGAATAGTCTAGGAGATTCCTTCTCTTAGATTTGGGCTTTCAAAAACCACCTTCCAAAATTTTAAATTTGGGCTTTCAAAAAATCAATCTTCTCTCTGAAATCTCTTACATTTTAATATCCTATCTATATTCTATATTATTTTCTCAATTTTGTTACTATCAACTATCAAGTAACAAGTATCAATTGCTATCTTTCAAGTTTAAATTTTCTAGTATTTGGGCAAATTTGTTGGATTGCATTTCAAGTTTCAAATAATTTATCGATTATTTGGAGTAATATTTGGGCAATTTATTCAAGGTTTAATATTTAATCACGGTGCAGTACTCCTTCCATCTCCTAATTTTAATATATACTTTTTGCGTGTCGTTTTAGTGCTTCATTTTTGTGTTTACTTTATGTATTATATTTTCGTATTTCATTGTGTGTTTAATATTTATGTTAGCTTTTTTAATATAATTTCATATTTAAATTATGAAACCTAAAGATACAACATGCTTGCAACTATATTTTTCATGCTCCTAAACAAAGTAGAATTCGTGAATTTGCTCAATAATGTGCTAGTGCTGGTCTTCTATTTAGAAAAGTTCCAAAAGATGTTTGTACTAGGTGGAATTCTACTTATAAAATGCTTATAGTTGCTTATGATTATCGGATGCTTATCCAAAAGGTATTTAATATGCATAATACTTACCCTGCTGAACAAATAATTGATTCTGATTGGGATCAGATCAGAGAGCTTACTAGATTTTTAGAAAAGTTTTATTATGCTACAAAATAATTTTCTGGTATATATTATCCTACTGTTACACGACTATTACGGTATATTTGTGGAATTTCTGTTATATTTGGTAAGTATAAAACAAATCCAACTTATGCATCGGCCATTAAAGAAATGATTATAAAATTTAAAAAGTATTTTTTTCCCTATTCCCGAAGTTTATTTAATTTCTACTATACCTAACCCATCTTTAAAACTAAGAGATGCAAAGAGACTTGTTCGTTAAATTTATGAGAATTTAGAAATTCAAGAAAATGAACAGCCATCTCTCGAAAACTGTCAAGCTAGCATATATTCTTATGCTAGATCAATGTTTGATAAATATAAATCTATGGATACAACTAGTACTGAAACTGCTCCTTCTACTTCTAAGTATGCAGCAGAAGTTTTATGGGAAGATATGGATGATATAACAGGTTTTGATTCCTCTATTGATGATGAACTTGTTTCTTATTTTAATCAAGGATTGAAAAATATTAAAGACGAAGAAGGCAAGGAACAACTTTTCATGGTGGAGGGAGCGTGGCAAGGCTTTTCCAACACTTTCAATTATGGCCCGAGATATCCTGGATATTCAAGCATCATCAGTAGCATCGGAGAGTGCTTTTAGCGCAACAAGATTTCAAATTGGAGATCATAGACATTCATTATCGGAGGACGGTCTGGAGATTTCCGTCTTATTCAGAGATTGGATTAATTCAGAAAGAAAAAATCTTGGTTTTAAAAAACTAACCACTAGGGAAGAAGAAGAATACACTGAGATACTTATCACTGGGAGCGATGACGGCATGAAGCTCATGGAACATCAATTAACATTGCCAATTCCGGTAAAATGTCCAAGAGATATTACTGATAAGTTACAAAGAAGCTATATAGGAGCTTACAAATATTAATTTGATAATTTGTAATTGGCTACTAAGAGGCCTAGTTCAAACAGAACCCTTCCTAGAAGGTGGCTTCGTAGATTAGGTGCTCTTCAAAAGAAATATATTTGTTTTTGATATTTGAAAGTTCTATTAATAAAATAAAAGGCTCTAAGCATTGAATTATTTTTATGAATTGTCTTAGTTACTTAATAAATATATTATAAATTAATATTTACTAGAATATTTCATTACAAGTCTTTTGTTTACTATTTTATAATTCTTAGTAATTTCCGTTTTAACATAGTAATATTTAAGTTTATTAAATAAGTAAAAAATCTAGTCGTTGCAAACTTTAAAAATACAGTAATTTTCAAAAATACTAGACGTTTTTTTTTATAAAAAAAAATACACTTAAGCCTCACGAACCCGTCCCGTCCCATCCCGTTCCGATCCGTCCCGTCCCGTCCCATCCCGTTTGACTAGCAGGACGGGATGGGACGACCATTTCGTACCGTTTGTCCCGTCCCATTTCATCCGTCTCGTCATCATCCCACTTAAATGTTGTTCCGTCCCGTCCTTTCCCGCGAATTTCATCCGGTCTTGTCCCGTCTTGTTGGACAACCTTAGTAAACTAAGAGGGGAACATCCCATAAAATCACTCAATCTCTGATCAGATAAGCAATTCTTATAATCACTCAATTCTTAAATTTTGATTAAGAACTAAAAGGTACATTTAAGATTAAATCCGATTTTCAACAAAAATGTTTTAACTAAAGATGTAAAACAACGAATAAATATTATGATATAAGCTTCAGCGGAAGAAAATGAATAAAAGTGTGCAGTCTAAACCGGGTGCTAAGTGATGGATGGATGAGAATGGGAAGGGCCTGAAGGGAAGACCTTGTGATGGAAGTCCGATCCTAACAGCTTGTTCGGATGGTTGCTACATATCATCTTATAATGTATTGTATCATATTGTATTATACTGTAATAATCATTTATGAATAATGTCAAGATAGATTGTATTGTTTGCCTTATTTTATGATATTACACATCAACAATAAACTTGCAATATTATAAGGATAAAAATATAATATGGGGTAAATTATTATATAAAAGGTATGGTAAATGATAAAATAAAATTATTTTAATAATAATAATGAAGAGTGAGATGAAGGAAAAAGATATGGTAATGACGCGACCACACTAAATCTCTCGTTACATAAAATGGCACATATCGTCCTTACGTAACGACAGATTTAAAGATACGATACAATAAAATTTAAGTAACAATCAAATCAAACATCGTATTTAAAGAAACAATACAATACAATATAATAGATAGCAACCATCCAAACAATCTTACCAAATAAATTCCTAATGACATAATTGATTTTCTGAAAGAATCTTATATAGATGTCCCAAATAATTTCCAGCTTACCAACCTTTAGTTACTAGTCATAGACTACTAAAACTAACCAATCACATATAAAATAAAAAAATACAAATAAATAAGGTTCTTTATCTCCAAGAATCATACGCAAAGATCTCCTTCTATATTTTCAAGCGCGATCATCAATATTAGATGCAAGACGGAAAGGAATTTTTTATGGATGAAGTAGCAAATAAGGTGATGAAATACAAAAAATATATACATACAAAATATGAAAAATCTAATAAAAAAAAGATATTTTTCAATGGGCATGATTGAAATTCATTGAAAACGTATAGATGAGTCAATATACAAAATTTGAGGTAAATTAGAGGTTATTTTGTATCAAAAATTCGTAGTTAAAATCGATTTCAAAAATTTTTCTGCGACACATGTATCACACATTTTACAGGTATACATGGATATACATGTGATACACAAATAATAAACAGTGTGATACACATATAAGTTTTTTTCATGTTCAACTTCTACTTTGAATTTCAATTCGTCAAACCACCTCAAAACTCCACCAAATCATCCTAAAACTGATATTCAAACTCTTTAAGATGTAACAAATCTATTCTAACAACACCGACTCAAAAAGAAAGCGAAAATTTGACTCTTTGTTTTGGCAACAAATGGCTAATTGGCTAATATTAATAATAGTATTTATAAATTGACCTATTTTTATAATAAGCTACTTATAAATAAACATAGCTGATAGTTTCCCCCAAACACTTATATTTTTGTCTTAGTTTTAAGTTACTAACCCATTTTCTACTAATTAGTACCTTTTTAAGTGACATATATAATAGAGTAGGACGTAGTAATTTTATTTTTCTTCTACATTTAGTTTATTTTGAGTTTAATTCTTATACTGAAAAAGTAATTACTACGTCTTACTCGGCAAAAGTTGTAGTCTTATGTTAACACCGTCTGCCACCGATCAAAATACTAGCTACCAGCCATATATGACATCCTCTTATGGCATTTTCAGTACAACGTAGGCCCTTTTCTTTCGTTAACACGGGCTTGTCTAAGTCAATTCAAACAAGTAATTGCCCCAACACTATCTATAAATTGAGGCACCACTTTTTACAAGTTCTTCACTGCACTTTTCTTATTATAATCTCTCTATTCAAAAACTAAATATATAGCTCAAATAATTAATTTCTCAAGGCCTTAGAAGATGAAGGCTGGTTCTTTTCTCGCAATGATCTTCGTTGTAACATTGGTTCTCCTAGGGGAACTTCAAGCGAGCGAGGCAGTGACATGCAGTGCCTCGCAGCTGAGTGAGTGTGTTGGGGCAGTCACGTCTTCACAGCCACCATCTTCGGCATGTTGCAGCAAGATGAGGGAGCAACAGCCTTGTCTGTGTGGGTACATGAAGGATCCAAGCCTGAGACAATATGTCAATAGTCCTAATGCTAGAAGGGTTGCTAGTACCTGTGGAGTTGCCGTTCCTAGTTGTTAGAATATATTTATGTGTGCAAAAGTAAAATCGTTTATTAATTACTGTTGCTTGTACTAAGGGAATTATAAGCCTATGTTGGCCCCTTTTACCTAAATAAAAAAGGTTGTGATGCTGTTATGATACCCCTTCATTTTGATGTTGTTCTTTCTCTCCTTATTTGTACATTAATATATGCTTTATGTTTAAATTACCAATTGATTGAGAATCTGTTGATAAATTTGCAAACGAATTTCATGTTCCTTGATAATTTACTTCCAGAATTGCTAGCCGTAGTGTTTGCATATCCCCAAAAAATGAGACCACAAGTCAAACCTAAAAGGTAAATTTCACAAATGGTCATATAGCTATGACTTTTCTTTTTTATTATTAAATTATATAATTATATTTTCTCACTCAAAAATCATAACACCTTCAATAACTCACACAAAAATCATAGTAACCAAAAAACTTAATTTTTCAATAATATTTTCTTATTCTATTTTTTTGTTTTCAGTCTTATATATAAAAATCTAATTAAAATAAGAATAGCCCGACCCGATCTGACAATACTCATATATACAAATTAGAAAAAACATTAAAAGTGAATCCTCCAAAATATGATACTTTTACCTTTTATGTTTCTTTTCAAGATTTTTATTCAACTTGATAACATTATTGTTTCAACATGTCACCACCCGAAATTCTAATTGAGGAATTGTGATGGCACCAAACATCCACTTGCAGGCAAGCAAATGTTAGCTAATTACTTAACTAGTTTTAATAATTTATAACAAAGTAATAATAATTAACAACTCATAAACTCATAAATGAATGAAAATATTTATATAATAACACGATACCATACTAATCCAAAAAATCCGGAGTCACAAGTAGACGAGCAACTAGGATATTACAAATATAGTCTAAAATAAAGTATATTGTCTGAAACTAGATAAATAGTAAAACATGATAAAAAGAGGATGTGAACGTCGAGCAACTCTACCTCAAGTCTCCCGTAGCAGTCGAATCCAAGCAGTCTCCGCTACGTAACTATAGGACAATTACTAGGATGTAACGATCCGACTGGTCATTTTTGAAATTTACGCCCCATTTCCCCATTAACTTCTTCCCCTAAGTTTATTTATGCAATTTTGGTTTGCCGAGATGTTCGGTGTTAGGATTCTGAGCATTTTGGGACATTTAGTCCCTAGATGGGAGCTTAAGAGTTGAAAAATGGTCCGTATTTGGATCTGTTAGTTGTGTTAGGTGATTTCGGGGTTGGGAGTGTGTTCATAATGTGTTTTGGAGGTCCATAGCTAATTTAGGCTTGAAATGCCGATGTTTGCATTTTTGAAGTTTTCGGTCCGATAGTGAGTTTTTGATCCGAGGATCGGAATGGAAGTTCGGAAGTTGTAGTAGCTCCGTCATGTCATTTGGGATGTATGTGCAAAAGTTTAGGTCATTCGGACGTGGTTTGCTTAGGTTTTTGGTCAAAAGCGTATTTTGAGAATTTGGAAGTTCATAAACATGATTTTTGATTTGATCTGTCATTTCGATGTTTATTTATGTGATCTGAAACTTTGAGTGACTCCGTGTTAGTTTATATGTGTAATGACCCGGCCCGTCGTTACGGGAATTACCATCCCGTTACCTTGCAATTACATATATTATGCTTTTATAACAGTATTAGAGTATATCGGGGGAGTTAGGAGTGATTTGGATTGAAAATGAAACAAATAGCATGTTTGAAGAAAGCTTGAATATGAGAAGTCAACCAAGATTTTGAGTTTAGGAAAAGCTCTGTATGGTGATTCTGGTATTAGGAGCACGATCGAAAGTGAATTCGGAGGTCTGTAGGTCATTTTGGAGCCATTTGACAAAAGATAGAAATTTGAAGGTTTTTGAGAAGTTTGATTAGAAGTGGACTTTTTGATATCGGGTTCGAATTCCGATTTTGGAAGTTGTAGTAGGTATGTAATGTCGAATATGACTTGTGTGCAAAATTTGAAATCAATCAGACGTGATTTGATAGGTTTCGGCATCGAGTGTATAAGTTTGAAGTTCTAAAGTCTATAAAGTTCGAATTGGGGGTGTGATTCATGATTTCGACATTGTTTGATATTATTTGAGGCCTCGAGCAGGTCCATATTATTTTTTGGAACTGGTTAGTATGATTGGCTGGGGTCCGGGGGCCTCGGGTGGATTCTGGATGGTTAACAGATCAATTTTAGAATTTATGGAAGAATTGAGGCAGATAATATCTGGTGTAACTGCACCTGCAAGTTTTTGGCTGCAGGTGTGGAGCCGCAGAAGTGGCCAAAGGGTCGCATATGCAGTTTGGGCGAAGAAGTGCAGTAACTGTAGGTGCAGTAATTTAACCACATATGCGGGTGCGTATCTGCGCTGAGAAGACCGCTGAAGTGAATTTTTGGCCCTGAGCGTGGGACCGCAGGAGTGGCATGTGCACCGCAGAAGCGGTTTATGCACCGCATGTGCAAAAAAGGAGGAGGTAGTGATGTTCTTTTAAATCGGGGGTTGGGTTCATTTCAACCACATTTCTTCAATTGGAGCCGATTTGGGAGCAACTTTGAGGTGCTATTTTCACCACCAAGCATGAGGTAAGTGGTTTATGTTAGTTTTGAGTTAAATACATGATTGTATATAGAGGAAATCATCGAGAAGTCATCGGGTATTCGGGAGGTAAGGTTCTTAACTCAAAAACATCATTTTTATGGGTAGAGATTAATCATCGCAATCTTGCGGTGAATGGGCTGAAATCTTGAAAGTAACTGGCCAAACTCATCTGTTTGCGGGATTTTGGATTTGGAAGGCCATTTGAACTCCGGTTTTGATAAATTTTATATGCACGGACTCGTGGCGAGATGAGGGTCGCGTTGGCACTAATTTCGAAATTTTCCGAGCAGTGGGCCCGGGGTCGGGTTTTTACCAACTTGGTGTATTTATGCGAATTTCATGTAAATTGAAGTGGGTTACGGTTCTTTGACCCGTATTTGACCGTATTTTGTTTGTTGTTACTATTGCGTTTATCATCCGAGACAGAAGCGAGATTTCAAAGGGAAAGGCGTCGCGGACGAGTCTCTACGACCGCCCAGAGGTGAGTAGTTTGTGTATATGGTAGCCCGTGAGGGTTCGAAACCCCGGCTTTGGCACATTGTGGACGCTAGTAGGCGTTGGCTGTACACCGACAGTCGCAGTGGATTGATTGTGGCCCGGGGCTTGAGACTCAGTCCATCCCGGATGTGAATATTATGTTGTTGATGTTGGAAATACACTGTATTTGATATACTTGTGGTTGTAAGCCTTGTTTTGGGGCCTTGTGTGCGATCTCGTTAGCGTCCGCAGATTTGACAATATTTATGTGATTAGCTATAATTGCTTAAATCACATGATCTCGGTCCTGGAAATTGAAATCCACACTTTTGAAATGCTAAGTCACCGGCTTTTTAGCAAATTTAATAAAGTTTAAGTATTTTTCATAAATTTATGAATTGGAAACTGAATTAAGAAAAATGATCTGTTTTTGTGACTTATTTTAGCCTATTATCGTGGACTGCAGGCATGGGATCGAGGCACCGCCGCGAGTGGTTGATATGAGGATCGGGCTGCCACGCCGCGGCAAAGTATTCCGCTATGGGCTGTAGGAGGCCCCTCCCGGAGTCTGCACATCACACCCCGTGTGAGCGCCGTCGACGTTAAATTGGATCGGACTGCCTAGACGCCGTAGCGGTTATGTGCATTGCATTGCATATTTATTTGTTGAATTACTCTGTGTGAGTGGCTGTATTGTATTGTTGATGCTAGCTCGTGGGAGATTCGAACTGTAGTATAGACTTCATCGTATGTGTGTGATGTCTGGAGTTTTATTTTCAAATACGTAATCCTATACGGCCCTCCTTACCGAGTGCTTCGCGCCATCGCCTTCCTCGGCACGTACGATTGTGTGCGTACTCGGGCAGGCCTGATGGCGAGGCAGACTCCAGCGCTTGCAAAGTGTCACATCGAGTTGTTGAGGTAGCTCGCTGGCCTTCGCAGAACCTGGCTTCTCCTCTCCTTTCCGGCCATTATTTTGTGCCGTGCATTCGGACTTGAGTATTTCCGCTACGATGCTCTCCGGCATTCTGTTGCGGTTTTGTTAGAGAGCTCTAGACTTGTGACTTCAGGATCTGGAGTATCAGTGCGCTGTTCACACTTTTATTATTATTGGGAGTTCTTTAAAACTCCATATTCTTCTTGGGATGTCCATTCGGGACTATCGCTTGATCGTTGTGATTGTTGAGTCCGTTGGCTGCGGGCGGCCTCGCTTGGTGTTGGGCGCCATCACGGCCGTGATTGGGGGGGCCGTGACAAGCTGGTATCAAAGCTCTCTAGGTTATTAGGACTCGCGGAAAGTCATGAGCCGGTTTAGTAGCCTTTCGCGGATCGGTACGTAGACGTCCGTATCTATCCTCGAAGGGCTACAGAAACTTTAGGAAAAACCTCGTTTTCTTGGATTCATATCGTGCGATCGGTGTTATCATGAAATTGAACTTTGACCTTCTACTCTCTCTCGCAGATGGCGAGAACACGAAGCAACGGACAGGGACGCACTCACCATGCTTATGCCCCGTGAGGTCAGTGGGGCAGGTGTAGGTAGCAGCCAGTGCCACGCTGCTGACCTGACACGGCCCCGACCAGAACTCGGGTCGGGTCCCGCGACTCTTGGTGTGGCACCGTGACTCGGGACCCGATTCCGGCGGCAAACGCTCTGGCAACTCGGGGTTCGGGCATCAGCGGCAACGCCCATTTGTGATCGCCCCACGGGTCTCTCGGGGAGCGATCTGACCTGGGATCAGTGTGCACGAGGTACGTAGCTCGGCTCGTAGTTGCAACTACCACGGCCGCAGATGCCTCTTCACGGGCGGGGGAGAAATCGGACCCCGTGAGCTCACGCACCGAGCTAGGTCTGCCGGTTGGCACAACGGTGCCAGCCTCCTGCTCGCACGGTTCCGACTGAGGTCCGAAGCGGTTTAAGCCGGCGTCATTTGAGAGATGATTCGAGAGGCTACATGTCCTCCGCGCATGTCGAGAGTGCGGAGGGCGAGGGACGCCCGGGTGTTTTCTTGACGGATGTCAGCGACAAGCGCACTGCTGCCGCGCGGGTAGTCCTAGAATCGGCGGCGTTTCATTCACTGCTTTTCAGTTCACGGTGCAAGCACTTCGGCGGTAGGGATGTGATTTTCGAAGGCGTAGACGCGGGGCAGTGCCGCTCGCTTGGCGTGCCAGCTCTCCGCCGGATATTTTGGAGAAGTAGCGTGCCTGGACGCAGGAGAGAGGCGTGAAGACGCTCAGCTGCGAGTGGTTGACGAGGGAGATATGACGGCTAATCAGTACCGGTGACGAGTATTCACGATTTGGCCCGCCATGCCGTAGCGGATGGTTCCACAGACAGAGAGAGAGGTGGAGATTTATCGATGGCCTTATTTATCCCATCCGGATATTGATGACCAGGGAGAGAGAGTTTCGACAGTTACCTTGAGGAGGTGGTTGATGCGGCCCGGCATATTGAGACAGTATGCACCCTAGAGAGCGGGGAGAGAGCGAGGCTGCTAGCCTCAGTGGTTCTCGTAGTTTCGGTAGGGGTCCGTCTGAGGGCTAGATCCCCAGGATCGCAGGTCGGTCGTTCTGCGTGTCTCATCGGTGGCCGACGCAAGGCCTCGTGGGGTTCATGGGACGGTCGGCCGCCGGGGCCCTCGTGGTGCTCGTGGCGTCGCCAGAGTCGGCGGCGACCGGCGCTGGCCTGCTGGCTTCGAGGTCAGCTCGCTGTCCTCGCTCGAGCCCGATTGGTTCACAGTACGCAGAGTGGTGCCTCGCCGGCCACCTTCTTCCGTTCCGCGGGCCGCGGTTTTGAGTGCGGTGAGTCGAGTCCATATCGGGGAGAGAGTGTCCTCGGGTTTCAGGACTTCGTAGCGCGACGGTCTCGGCGAGAGGATCGGCCCTCATCTTCTACTCCTATTTCTTCGATGCCAGCACAGTCGGCTAGGACTACTGGCCAGGTATCCAGAGGTCGCCACAGGGGTGAGGATGCGTGCGGCGAAGGCCGGGCTCGCTTGCTCTATGCGGGATAGGAAAGATGCTGAGTGCCCGGATTTAACGGGCCGTTCAGCGTGTGCTCTCGCCGTGCCCACGGGGATGGCCATGCTGACCCGGTCTCGGATCGACGGCTCTTATGTCTCATGTCTCTGCGGTATTTGCTCATTTGGGTGCGACTCGTGGTATTCTTGCCTTGCCCGTATTGCTTGTCTACCGTACGTAGGATCATGTTGCCTGCGGATCGTAGTGTCAGATCCCATGATGTGGGGGTCTGGGGCCGAGACCCGAGTTGACCTATTTACTACTCGGGCATGGTAGGTTCTGATGCTGGTTCGTAGGCATGGATTAGCTGTCCTCCTTACCATGCAGGTGCTCGACATGCCGTGGGCAAGATGTCACTAATTGAACGTATTCTGGGTAATCTGAGTGATCGAAAGTGGCGCGGGCTTGACTGACTATGTGTCCGACAGAAGGGTGGTTTCTTATATAAAGGCCCAACGAATGATTGGCAAGGGTTGTTTATCTGATTTGGCCTTCGTTAGAAATGTTGAGGCTGAGACGCCCATGATCTTGATTGAGTCCTACCGTTAGTAGGGAGTTTACGGATGCATTTCCGGCGGTAGACTCCCACGGGCATGCCGTCTGGCCGTGATATCGACTTTTGGTATTGACTCGGCGCCAGGCACTCAGCCCATTTCTATTCCTCCGCACTGCATTGGCACACGCAGAGTTAAAAGAATTGAAAAGACAGCTCCAGGAATTCTTAGATAAGGGTTTCATTCGTCCGAAAGTGTGTCACCTTGGGGTGCAGGTCAGTTGTGCCTGTAGACAAGATGGCGCAATGATGCTTGTGCATTGATTACAGTAGCGGTGAACAAGGTAACGGTGAGAAGAATAATGCCGAATTGCCTCGTATTGACAGGACCGTATCGATCGACTCCGGGGGCTAGTGTATTTTCTAAGATTGATCTTCGACCGGGCTATCATCAGTTGAAGATCAGGGACTCAGACATTATGAAGACAGCGTTCGGGACGCGATATGGGCACTACGAGTTCCTGGTGATGTCTTTCGGGCTAACTCATGCCCCAGCTGCATTCATGCACTTGATGAATAATGTATTTCGGCCGTATCTTGATTCTTTTGAGATTGTGTTTATTGATGATAATGCTGCTATATCTCACGCGGCCAGGGAGGAGCATGCCACACCCGATCATTTGAGGGTTGGTATTGCAGAGGTTGAGTAGAAGAAGAGAAGTCTCATGCGTCGAAATTCAGCTAAAGTGTGAGTTCGGGCTTGATACTGTGGGTTTTCTAGGACATGTAGTGTCTAGCGATGGTATTCGGGTTGATCCACAGGAGGGATAGAGGCGGTGCGGGGTTGGCCCAGTGACCTTTCTCGGCTACGAGAGATTCGGAGTTTTCGGCGTCTGCAGGCAGGCTATTGGTCGTGGCCGGTTTTGCTCGGGGTTCTCATCTGTTGCTTCCACCGTTAACTAAGTTGACACTGAAGGATGCTCCGTTTGTGTGGTCTGAGTGAATGTGAGGAGAGCTTCCAAGTAGCTCAAGGAGGCTTTGACCCCCACCGCTGCAGTACTTGTGTTACCATCAACCTTAGGGTCATATACGGTGCATGTGTGATGCTGTCTCCAGAGTTGGACTCGGCTTGTGTGTCGATGTAGGAGAGGCAGAGGTTACTGCATATGCTTCTCGGGCCGCCTAAAAGCCCCACGAGAAGTTAACTCACCCTCGGTCATGATTTGAGTTAAGTTGCATATTGTTCATGTCTTCGGAAGATTTGGAGGAAGACATCTACTGTGGTGATATCTTGTGATGTATGTCGAACAGCGTTGTTCTCTGGCGAGATTTGCATTTGTACGAGAAGATCTAAATCTGCAGGCAGCGGAGACGGCTCGAAGTTGCTTAAAGACTATGATATTACTATCTTGTATCATCCCGGGAAAGCGCAGTAGCGGGCGATGCATTGAGCGGAAGGCTACATAGTATGGGCAGTTTACAGGCGGATACTCCGACTGGGGGAGAGACCCCCAGCAGCTGGCGTTCAGTGCGCTAGCTAATCGAGACGGTAAAGGCTGGATATTTCGTTAGCCGTCGGGTGATGGCTACGTGGCTTGTAGTAGCTCGCTCTTCTTTATATGATCGTATCTCGAGTAGTCTGCCGGTATGATGAGTCCACACTTACTTTGCCCTATGAGATGGGGATTACATCATGCATTTAGACAAAGCCAGAGGATGTCACTATTGATAGTGATGGTGTATCATGACGGATGCAGGGCGGACATGCTGTGCCCAATGTTGGACGAGCACTTCGTGAATCTGATGTTGGAGGAGGCCCGCGGTCTGCGATATTCTATCCGTCCAGGAGCCGCTGGGATGTATCATGGAGTTTGAAGACGAGCGTTACCGGTGGAGAAAAGATGAAGAAAGAGTGTTGCGAGCCATGTGGCCTACTGGCGGTCCTAAATCGTCACTGGCGGGTCAAGTACGAGCATCGAAGTCTTGACCGATATATTCCGGCGTATTGATATTCCCGACGGGTGGAAGTGGGAAAGGAGTACTATGGACTTTGATGTTGGACTTTCCTTCGGACGGCGAGGAAGTTTGATGAACTCGGTTGGGCAGGTGGTGGATAGGTTGATCCAAGTCAGCTCAGCTCCATCCCGGGCAGTGTACTACTTACTCCTCGTGCCGGTTGCTGAGTGTGAGATATTCATCCGGGTGAGATAGTGAGATTGCGTGAGGTTCCACGTTTCTATTATACCAGATTGAGGTGCCCGGTTCACTTCTCGGTCTAAGGAGGACATTTCGGCGAGAGTTGGGTTCACATGGTGGGCGATTCGACATCATTTCATCCACTGCATGACGGACGGACAGATGCGAGCGCACTATCTCAGATAGATTGGGAGGACATGTTGCCAAGTGCTTGTGTCATTGATTTCGGTGGTTCGTGGGCTGATTATTTGCCTTTGGCGGAGTTTGCTTATAATAATAGCTATCGGTCCAGAGATCATTCGAGATGGCACCGCGTTCGAAGCTTTACGTGGGAGACGGTGTGGGTTTCGGGCTGTCGGTTCGAGTCTACGAGCCCGGCTGTTAGGGACTGGAGTTGTTAGGGCCAGAGTTAGTCCATGACATAGACAAGGTGAAGGTGATTTCGGGGAGACTTCGCACATATCAATCGCGCCACACGATCGGGAAGAGTTTTGGTGCGGACCGAAGGTCCGAGATGTGTCTTATTTAGTAAGCGAGAAGGCGTTCGGTGCAGGTCACGTAGCCTATGAAAGATAGTGCAGGAGGTTTGGAAAGAAAGGGAAGTTGAGCCCAAAGGTTTGTTGGACCTTTTGAGGGTGCTTTGGAAAGTTGGGGAGGGGGCTTATATGCTTGCTTTGCCTCCCCGTTTGTCGAGGAGTTCACCGGTGTTCCATATATCTATGCTCGGGAGTATGTCGGAGACAAATTCATGTGTTGTACTTCAAGCACGATACAGCCTAGATAGAAGACTTGACCTATGCTGTGGAACCGTAGCCATTTGGGCCGTTTTGGGTCAAGTGACAAGTCCAAGGCTATAGCTCGTGGAGGGTGCAGCGGGAGAGGTCGTGGCCGAGTGGAGGAAGCAGCTTGGGAGGCCAGAAGCGGTGAAGCTGCGGAGAGCGAGACATCCACGCTTGTTCGACGTCTGCAGGTATGCGTCTTGACCACGCTCGCGGATCGAGCGCTTTGTTTAAGTTGGGGAGAATGTAATGACCGGACCAGTCCGTTACGGGAATTACCACCGTTACCTTGCATTTCACATATATTATGCTTTTATATAACGGTATTAGAGTATATCGGGTGAGTTGGGAGCGATTTGGATTGAAAATGAAACAAATAGCATGTTTGAAGAAGGCTTGAATATGAAACCGAGAGTTGACTATTGAGTTAGAGTGCTCGGAACCAGATTCTGATGATTTGGTAGTTCCGGGGGATCATTTATTACTTAAGGAGAACAATCGGAATTGAATTCGAGGTGCGACTGTAGTTTTAGGCTTGACCATTGACGAGAGGTTGAGATTTTACAAGCGAAAACCAGGATGGCAGGTGATATTTTGATCCGGGGTCGGAATGGAATTCCGACAATTTCTGTAGCTTCGCTATATGATTTTGGATGTGTCTGCAAATTTTCTGGCCAAATTTCCTGGTCATTCGGACATCGTTTGATCGGGTTTGGATTGAATGTTAGCTTGAAAGCTTTGAAGAAACTTAGGCTTGAATTCGTGCAGAACTCGGTTTGATTTCGATGTTTGAGCATGTAGTGTTTTGGCGAATTGGAACAAGATCCGTATCATTATTTGTTGTACGTTGGTGGTTTTCGCTGGGGTCCCGGGGCCTCGGGATGATTTCGGACTCATCGACCGGCGATTTGGACTCTGGCAAAAATCGCTTGAGAAAAAGCTGCGAGGTTCACGCGGTCCTTTAAACGCCCAAGCGTTAGCGTGTACGCGGCTGCGTGGAAGCCAAGCTTATCTGATGCATCGCGTCAGCGTGGGAGGAGGCCGCTGTTACTGGCAGTAGGGCCAGGGATCGTTGTTGCATCACGTTCGCGTTCCAGCAGCCGCTAAGCGCACAGATGGGTGCGTGTGAGGGAAGTGCTCGGCGCTGGCGAGGAGGTATCGCAACGACGAGAAGACGGGTTTCGGCCGGAGCTTGAGCGACCGCGAACGCGCGAATGGGCGTGGCGCTCGCGCAAGGGTAGCCGGAAGTCGGGCATCGCGAGCGGCAGTGGGCGCCGGCGTCGGCGAAGAAGGAGTAAGTGAGGGCTATTCATCGCTAACAGCGTGGGCAGCGCAGGCCGCGCAGAGCAAGTATCTCGCATGAATAAAATCCGTAGTCACAGAGGGTTACGGGTTTACACCCCCAAAACGCAATTTTGAGCCCTAGAGAGAAGAAAACTCGAGGAAATCACTGTGAAGTCATCGGGTATTCATCGGAGGTAAGATTTTTGACTCACTCAAAAACATCATTTTATGGTAGAATTAACATCGATCTTCATGAAATTGGGTTGAAATCTTGAAGAAATGTGGCCTAAGTAATAAAAACGGGATTTTTGGATTTGGGAGCATTTGAACTCCGATTTTGATAAATTTTATATGCACGGACTCGTGGAGAGATGTGGGTCGCGTTGGTACTAATTTCAAAATTTTCCGAGTAGTGGGCCCGGGGTCGGGTTTTACCAACTTGGTGTATTTATGCTAATTTCATGTAAATTGAAGTGGGTTATGATTCTTTGACCCGTATTTGATATAATTATTGTTATTTGACTAGATTCTACACACGAGGCAGCGAATTCAAAGGAAAAGGCATCGCGGACGAGTCTACGACCGGCTAGAGGTGAGTAGTTTGTGTATATGGTAGCCTGAGGGTTCGAAATCCCGGCTTAGCACATTGTGACGCTAGTAGGTCATGGCTCGCACCCCGTCGTAGGTGAGTGGATTGATTGTGACTGGAGATTGAGACTTGGTCCATCCCGGATATGAATAATATACTATTAGTGATGGAAAAACACCTGTATTTGATATATTTGTGGGCTGTAAGCCTTGTTTGGGGCCTTGTGCCGATCTGTAGCGTCCTTAGAGGATACTATTTATGTGATAGCTATAATTGCTTAAATCACTGATCTCAGTCCTGGAAATTGAAATCACACTTTTGAAATGCTAAGTCACCGGCTTTTGCAAATTTAATAAAGTTTAAGTATTTTTCATAAATTTATGAATTGGAAACTGGAATTAAGAAAAATGAACTGTTTTGTGACTTATTTGCTTATTGTGGACTGAGCATGGGATTGGGCTGCACGCCGCAGTGGTTGATATGAGGATCGGTTGCACGCCGCAGCAGTATTGCGCTTGGGCTGTAGGAGCCCCTCCGGAGTTTGTACACACCCCCAGTGAGCGCCGTCGACGTTAAATTGGATCGGGCTACACGCCGTAGCGGTTATGTGCATTGCATTGCATCTTTATTTGTTGAATTACTCTGTGGTAGTTGTATTGTATTGTTGATGCTAGTTCGTAGGAGATTCGAACTGTAGTTTAGCTTCATTATGTGGTAATCTGTGGATTTCTTATTTTCAGCTGCTGATATATATTTATTACTCAATGAGTACTTAGTACTCACCCCTACTCCCTGCACCTTTTGTGTGCAGACTCAGGTACTCAGGAGCAGTAGACAGGCATTTCCAGCGTTTGCAGTGTCATATCGAGTTGCTGAGGTAGTTGCCTACGTTCGCAGAACCTAGCTTCTCCTCTCCTTTCCAGTTGTTATTTGTATTCTGTATTCAGACTTGAGTATTTCTATACAGTACTCTCTATTCCTGTTGGGTTTTGTTAGAGGCACTAGACTTGTGACTTCGGATCTTTGGGAGTGTCGGTATTTTGATTATTATTATTATTATTGGAGTTCTTAAACTCATATATTCTTCTTGGGTTGTCCATTTGGGACTGGTATTCGATATAAATCCGAAATTGTTGGTCTGGCTGGCCTAGCTTAATTGTTGGGCGTCATCACGACCGGATTTGGGTCGTGACAATATGACTTGTGTGTGTGATAAGACGGGGTCCTGGGAGCCTCGGGTGTATTTCGGATAGGCTATGGGCTATTTTCTTCCACTTTTGAACTGCTGTTGCTACTTCTGGTACTCCTTCTTCGCATTCGCGAAGGCTTATCTTGGCCACCTCGAAATCCTTCTACGCGTTCACGTTTAGTTCTACGCGATCGCAATGCTTTGCCAAATCCTTCTTCGCATTCACGTCCATCTTACCCGCGTTCGCAAAGACCAGCCTTCTTCCCTTCCGCGTTCGCGTCCCTGACAAAACGTTCGCGTAGGCCACATCTGGACCCCTCCTATTTTTCTTCTACGCGTTCGTGTGGCCCGCATCGCGTTCGCGTAAGCCCCCATCCGAGACCTTCACGTCGCATTCTTGTCTTCGCGATCGCGAAGGGTAACCCAAGCCATTTACATTTTTCTTCTCCGCGAACGCTGTCCCGTATACGTGTTCGCGATGAACAAAATACATGGGCAGACAAATTTAATCCTAAATTCGAGGGTTCACTATTTTTATCACATTTTGACTTCTAGAGCTCGGTTCTTGGCGATTTTTTAAGATATTTGTAAAAAGAGATTTTTAACCGAGCTTGAGATTTTCTAAACGATGTTCACAGTGTTACGGTTTTTCTTAAAAAGGGTTGTATTGTCTTTTATAGCATTATGGAATGCTCACACGTGTTTTCTGATCGCTCAGATATTATTCGCTCTTATTACCACTGAGTTGGAAGTACTCACTTTACTTCGTGCACCTCAGGTGCAGTTCCAAGTATTGTTCACCCAGTACCGGGTGACTAGCGGATTGAAGGTAATACGAATATGGCGAAGCAAGGTGTCCGCCAGCATTCACGACACCAGACTTCATCTTTTGGATTTCACATTTCATTTTATACATGTATATGACCCTGTAGTTGTGTTCCTACTTCTTAGATGCTCATGACTTGTGACACCCCGGTCGGGTTGAGTAGGGTTGTAAATATCAGTTGCTATATTATTCTAATTATTTATGTTTAAATACTGATAAAGAAAATGAATTAGGTTAGTTGGCTGGCCTTGTCTTCACGAGAGGCGCCATCACGACTGGGTGGAAATTGGGTCGTAACAAGTTGGTATCAGAGCCTAGGTTACTAGGTCTCACCAGTCATGAGCAGGGTTAGTAGAGTCTCGCGGATCAATACGGAGACGTCTGTATTGATCTTCGGAAAGCTGCAGAACCCTTAGGAAAACTTCACTTCCTTGGAATTCTTATCGTGCGTGCTTGATTCAGCTTGAGATATAACTCTCGAAATTTATTCCACACGTTTGTATGCGCACATGAGCGCTCAGTATGATATGTGCTTTGATGGCTTGTGATTCTCCGATCGAGGGGCGAGAGCTAATCCTTGTGAGTATATTGGTCAGTCTGGAGGACTTGAGGCCAAATCTTTGCCTATGCCTTGAGCACCGAGGTGCTGATTGTGTGAGCAAGTGTTTTTGAACTTGTATGTTCAATATTGTCCTTATTAGCAGGGATGGCAGTTGGATATCCATGCGATGAGTATGTTAGTACTGCGAGGTGTATCTATGTAATTTTGGTAGTGACGAAGAAGTCTGCTTGATAATAGATGAGTTGTTAAGTGTTTGTTCCCTATTGCGATCTGTTGTGTGGACCCAAGTTATGGGCGCGTGAATAATATTTTCATATCTCCTAGTTGGAAAGTAAAGTGAAATACATGTGAAGGTATGAGTTCAGACTCAGGAAGACTAAATTGCTGTGTTATGTGTATGTCGGTGGAAGGTGTGCTGAAATGCCGAACTGAGGCGAAGCACGTGGGTTATCTCTTGTGGAGTGTTCATGAGGGGTATGATCCTTATGTGTATGTTAGAAGATCTCATGTTTAATTGAAGGGTATGTGTTGAAATTTGAAAATTTGGGTCGCTTAAGATAGTGGACTCAACTGTGGTAGAGATGAATGCGAGGTGTATGGAGGATTACGGTACTAGTAGATCTGTGTTTTCACAAACTTGTAGATGATTTGAGTTTGATCTCACTGTGGAATTGTGGCATCATTAGAGTAAAAGTGTTATGAGTTGTTAAGAGTGCCTTGACATATGGCTTCGAGCCAAGTTGGGGAGGTTGCTGTAGGTTATCTAATTGCACGGTTATGTGCTGTGTTGCTTCCATTTCGAGGTATGTAGGCGGATCAGTTCTGGTTGTAGGAATTGAGCTGAGGATAGCACATGTGAAGGAAAATTTTGATAAAGTTTATATGATGCTTCGTAGATGTGTAAAAATAATAGGATGTCTTGAGCTGTTGCTAGTAAAGAATGCTCAATGTATAGAGAAGGAAAATGGTTATTTGTATTGTTATGATATCATGTTCTGCGGTGTCAGGGTGCTATAAGGCACAAGAGGTTCTGTCCGTTAATTTAGGTAATTTACATTCGTATAAGAGTGAATGACTCTCGAGAATGGTTTTATTGTGTTCAAGATTTTGCATGTAATGACCAGGTGTCTTAAAGTGGTGTAAGTGGCTAGAGACTGTTCTCATTAGAAAAGATCAAGACTTGTGGTATTTATGTTAATTATGGGATTATACGTATCACTATCTGGAATGTAATAGTAACGAATTCAGATTTGCATGAAGTTCTTTCAAGTAAAGTATTCTGGAATGTGGTATTTCTGGTAAACATTTGAGATGGTATTCAGTGGCCTATGGGTCTTAGACAGTGTGGTCTTATGTGCGAGTCTCGTGCGGTAAACCCGAGTTGAGGTATTGTGGTGCTACAACAAGGTAGAATATCAAATTAATGATGAATTAGGAAGGAAATTGGATAAATGGAATATCTTGATAATAAACTGAATCGGTATGGTAAGGATATGATTAATTTTTGTATGTGTTCGAGTTAATGAGTCTTACAAGTATTGCGAGGCAAAGCTCTTGATTCCTGGCCGTTTAGCTTGTGCAATGGAATTGGGAGAGAGAGTTCTTGATGTGATTTACCGTGGTTTGAAGATGAGTATATTTCCTATGGGTATGCAAAGCATGGAGTGTGTAATGATTTTTCTTCTATATGGGATCAATGAAAGTTCTTGACTAGTTGAGTGATTCGATGTCTACGGTGCAAAAGAGAGATAAAAGTCCTCATGTTATCCTAGTATGGTATGGTCTATGCGATATGTTATGGAGAATTGAGGTTTGCGTGTTCAAGGTTTTGGTTCAGTTCATAATGAGAAGTCATTAAATTTTTGAGCAGCGCGAGCAGCTGTATGTGAGTAAAGAATCGATCTTCAGATGATTAAGGTGATGTAAACTAATGATACGTCAGTAGTATTGCGACATTTTTCTTGTTGGATCGACTACGGATATTTGAGTTTGTTGATGGCGCAGGAATTTTTTTGAATATCTTTCGTGGTATGATTGGGTACTCGAGGTGTAATATGTATTTATACTGCAGAATTTGGGATCAGGCATAGTAATTTGTGTGCTATGTGGAGCTGGAGACTGGGAGTTCTCATGTTCAGGCTATATAGTGGTTGTGGATAGTGTGTATTGGTACCGTTAGCGACTATTGAGAATTGGAGGTCGGAGTGGATCTATCTTTACTTGGCATATTAGATTTTGGATATGATATTGGGGTGTAGACTGGTTGTCTCATTGTTCGGTTATTCTAGACTATTGTGCTATGGGTTATGTTTGAAAATGCCACAGGTTGTGTGGCAATGTGCATCGGATTATATTCTAGTAGAGTAGTTCATATTCCAAAGATCAGCGTACTGTTAGGAAAGATTGTTTTTCTTAATTGGGCCTTTATGCGGATGTTAGTGCAGGGGTTTTTACCTTTGATTCAGTTCCGGTATTGAGGGACTTTTCGGATGTGTTTCTTGTGGCTAGGCAAGTCGCAGGGTGAGATTGTTGATTTCAGTATTTATTTGGTGCCGGGCATCGTATCACACGGCTCTGGCAGGAGTTATAGTAGTGGGAGGAGCAGTTTCGGGCTTCTCCATATTGAGTTCGGTGGCAGGCCAATGTGGCTATGTATTTAGCTCGAGTTAGCTTGATTAGTCCTGAGTCGTATTGTTGAGGGATAGATTGATTCGATTGTTCTTGAATTGGTTGGTGATTTGGGGAGATCTATGATTTTCTTTTCTGTGTTGTGAGGCGTTATGGATTGTTGGAAATGGGCACATGTGGTGCGGTTCTATTGAGGATTCATAGAGGAAGTCGAGCGGAAAGGGTAATGGAGTGTTGCTTGGTAAATAGAGCATTGGTTATGACCTATCAGGTTGCGTGTCATATGTTGTTTGTTTCATCGCGGGTGTAATTAATTGCTTTGGTTTCAGGCATCAAAAAGTGTGTGTGGCTATTGATTTTGAGCATAGCGACTTGATGTGCTTCTTGTGTAACAGTGTTTGGATAGGATTGCGCATTGTAGCGAGGCTACGTTGAGTTATGACCTTTCGAGATAGATTTAGGTGTTCTAATTCTATAATGTGAGATGGGGTCTCAGCCTTGTGTTATAATGATATTGATGAGCTTGAGGTACAGCTCTTCCATTTGAGTCATTTGTTCCGATTTGAGTATGTTCAGACTATCTCTTACTGGTACGTGTAATATGCAAGTTGTGGTTTAGGCCTGTATTGAGGTGTCATATCACCAGAATGGTGTGTTGAATTCGAGGTGATCGTTGGAGTCATTAATAAATATAGTCAGATGTGATTCCGACTGGTTAGAGGGTTTATATCGAGGTTTGCCTCGGAATTTTGTTGTGGTATCAGTCAAAAAAAATTCATGTATGGGTAATCTGAGGAATGGTTGCGGTTTATCGCGTGTATTATTTAGCGTTGGCAGTATATACGAGTGTTGGAATAAGACTTTAGCTAATACGAGGTTCTTATCGGTAATTGAGTATTGTGGGCAACTGTTGTGAATAGAGGTCATCGTTTCGAGTGTTTAGGTTGTGTAGTATATCATATGGTCTCACCTAGAGTTGTAGGTATGGGTTATTACAGTTGGTTCGGGTTTATTCTGAATATAGACGTGAGGTTCTGATCTGGTGTATGATTTTGGGAAGTGCAATGTAGTTTATGGTTTAGATGGACTGTGAATTTCAGCTATATTGTGTTGTCGGACCTATATGAGATAGAGTGATGTGGGATCACCCCGGGTATATGCTTGGTAAAATTATTCAGCTGTTGGCTAGCATCTAGAACAACTCTGGATATGCTCGAGGACGAGCGTTTGTTTAAGTTGGGAAGGATGTGATGACCCAACCCGTCGTCTCACGTGTTACTGCTCTGTTTCTCCCATTTTATGCTTCTTCATGTTTCATTATCAGTGTTCGATGTGTTAGAGTTAGTTTGGATTGGTTTTGGTAGAAAATAATTCACTTAGTCTCTTTAAGGAAGACTTGTTTCGAAAAAAGTTAACCGGACATTGACTTATGAGTTAGAAGGTTCGGATGTGATTTCTGGTGATTCGGTTAGCTTCGGGAGGTGATTTGTGACTCAGAAGTGCGATCGGAATTAATTTTGGAGGTTTGGTGTAGAATTAGGCTTGAATTGGCGAAGTTTTACTTTGATAGATTTTGGTTGATATGTGAGATTTTGATCCGAGGGTGGGAATGAAATTCCGAGAGTTGCTGTAGCTTCATTAGGTGATTTTAGATATGTCTGCAAATATTCAAGTCATTCGGACATCGTTTGGTTGTGTTTTTATCGAAAGTGTAATTCGGAAGATTTGGAAGAACTTAGGCTTGAATCCGATGAAAATTGATGATTTTAGTGTTGTTGGATGTGTTTTGATGATTGGAACAAGTTTGAATGAGGTTTTAGGATGCGTTAGTGCTTTTGGTTAAAGTCCCGGAGGCCTCGGGTGAGTTTCGGATGGTCAATCGAACCATTTTTTGCCTTAAAGGATTGCAGATTTGCTGCTATTTTTGTTGCAGAACAATTGTTCTATGCATTCGCATTGAGAAGACGCGAACACGTAGAAGTAATTTGAGGTCAATGATATTTGGATTTCTCGTTCGCAGCTGAGGCTTCACGATCGCGTAAGGAAAACAGACCATGCATCGCGTTCGCATGAAGGGGGAACGCGTTCCTATATAAGGAATTAAGGTTCAGGTTTCTTTGGTCTTTGCAAGCGTGTCGCGTTCGCGTATATACGAGGAATAAAGCTTCGTGTTCGCATGGTGTGGAAGGCATTCGCGGAGGGCATTTTTGGGCAGATAGATATTTGAGCATCGCGAACGCGAGAAAGGCCTCGCGTTCGCATAGAAAAAAGGGTCACCTGGGCAGACCTATTTTATAATATTTCATCCGCGAGTTTTAGTAATTTTTACTCCATTGTTGAGTATTTTGAGAGCTCTTTGGGAAAAATTGAAGAGGGATTCGAGGAGGATTGCATGGAGGTAAGTTCCTTAGCCTAATTATTCGAGTCTATGGTAGAGTTAACATGGAAATTGGTTGAAATTTACCAAAAAAAGGATAAAGTTGGACTTGAGTTTTTAATATTTCAAATTTAGATTTGATAGATCATTTGAGCTCGGATTTGGGAGTTCTTGGTATGTACAGACTTGTGTCGAGACTAGGAATTCGGTAATGTAAGTTTCGTAATTTTTTGAGAAGCGGGCTCGGGGCTTCGATTTGCTAGTTTCGAGATTTTTGCTATAATTCGATTGTTTTCGATTGGGTATTGTCCCATTTGCATATTGTGATGTATTCGCTTTGTTTTTGGCTAGATTCGACGCGCGTGGAGGCCAATTCGAGGGCAAAGGCATCGCGGGCTTGAGATTTTGTCGGTTCGAGGTGAGTAATACTTGGGAATGATATCCCGAGGGTTTGAAACCCCAAATTTGCACATCATAGTGTTGTATTGAGGTGACTTCAACGCCAGGTATGAGCGTGGGGTAGATCACTGTTGGGGATTGTGACTTGGTCCGTTCCGGTTGTGGATTTTACTGCGTAATTATATGAAACTTGCTTGATTCTATCTTTAATTGGGTTGATTGTCATGTTTTGGGCTTAATGCCGGCTATATGAACTCTGTAGGGGTTATTATAACTGTTTTCATGAATACTTAGCATATTAAATGATTACAGTCCCGAGTTAAACAATATTTTGAAAAGCTCAGTAATACTGATAATGTTTAAAAGCTCAAATTTAATTTTTCTGACACTTTTATTTAAAAGCTATTACTTTACATTGCCCGAGTGGCTCGTTTGCATGTTCTGGACTGAGGATGGATCGGGCTGCACGCCGCAGCGATGCTATGATGATATTGCGCTTGGGCTGTAGGAGCCCCCCCGGAGTCTGAACCCCCATAGTGAGCGCGGGTACCTAAATGGATCGGGCTGCGCGCCGCAACGGTCATGTGCATTGCATTGCATTCATGCATTCATTCCTGTTTGTACTACGTGGCATGACATATAGCACTCACATATCATTGGTTTACATGTTATTACTTGCATTGTTGACCAGACACCCTGGTGTTATATGTTAAGGAGTGTTGTGCCAAGGGGCTGACTTATGTGCCGACTTGCACTATCTGATATAGCATTCATATGCTTGACTGTTGACAAATAAAAAGATATTTGTAAAAAGAGATTTTTTAGTGAGCTTGAGATTTTCTAAAGGATGTTCACAGTGTTACGATTTTTCTTACAAAGGGTTGTACTGTCTTTTATAGCATTATGGAGTACTTATATGTGTTTTCTTATCGCTCAAATATTATTCGCTCTTATTACCACTGAGTTGGAAGTACTCACTTTACCCCCTGCACCTCGGGTGCAGTTGCATGTATTGTTCACCCGGTAACATGTGATTAGCTGATTGAAGGTAATACCAATGTGGCTGAGCAAGGTGTCCGCCAGCGTTCGCGGCACCAGACTTCATCTTTTGAATTTCAGGATTTCATTTTATACCCATATATGACCCTGTAGTTGTGTTCCTACTTCTTAGATGCTCGTGACTTGTAACACCCCGGTCGGGTTGAGTAGGGTTGTAAATATCAGTTGCTATATTATTCTAGTTATTTATGTTTAAATACTGATAAAGAAAACGAATTGGGTTAGTTGGTTGGCCTTGTCTTAACGAGAGGCACTATCGCGACTAGGTATGGAAATTGGGTCGTGACAGTGAGACCAGCTGCCCAGCTGCACCAGATTTTGCTTCAGTAGTTCATTTCCTTCCAAAACACATTCAAAACTCAACCGAGCTCCTCAAGCTCCAATCCGAACATGCACACAAGTATAATAACAACAAGTAATCTCATTCGCTCACTCAAATCACGAAAATAACATCAAACAACACAAATTGATAATCAAAACTCAAGAATTTTCAAGTTTAAAACATATTTTTTCCAACGTTTCACATAATGCGCCGAAACGAGCTCGAGTTACCAAGGACCCCAACCAAACATATGGCACGAGTTCAAGATCATCATAAGAACCTATCGGAATCGCCAAAACACCAATCCAAGGTCGTTTACCAAAAATATTGACCATTGTCAACTCTAGTCATTTTTAAAGTCAAAAATCACATTTTTTTTAAAAAATTCATGTTTACATTTTTTGAAAATTGATACGGACCACACACGCAAGTCGTAATCATCAAATAGAGCTATTAAATGTCTCGGAATACAAAAAGAAATGCTAGTACTCAAAACAACCGGTCGGGTCGTTCCTTGCCATTATCAAATTTCAATTAGTTTCTCATATAAGATATATATGTATATTTCTGATATAAGATATATATATATATATATATATATATATATATATATATATATATATATATATATATATATATATATATATATATATATATATATATATATATATATATATATATATATATATATATATATATATATATATATATATATATATATATATATATATAGAGAGAGAGAGAGAGAGAGAGAGAGTGGGAAAAAAAATGAAGTCACTACTTAAGAAGTATGGCTGATTAAATTTCTCTTTAAATCTTGTATAATTTCATCACAAGTTGATCTGCATTGCTTGGGTAACAGGCAAGTCGTCGATAATTGGGGTAACTTGTCCAAGATGAGTTCCCCATCCAAAGCCAATACTCTGCACATTCATTGAATCGTAAACAGACCAGCGGACAAAAACCAATGCATTTATACTTGTCATTGTACAAACCGAGACAAGAGGGGTTGCTCTGATGGTAAGCAACCCCCACTTCCAACCGAGAGGTTGTGAGTTCGAGTCTCCCAAGAGCAAGGTGGGTAGTTCTTGGAGGGAAGGATGCCGAGGGTCTATTTGGAAACAGCCTCTCTACCTTAGGGTAGGGGTAAGGTCTGCGTACACACTACCCTCCCCAGACCCCACTAAGTGGGATTATACTGGGTTGTTGTTGTTGTATTGTACAAACCGACATAAATTCAAAATTTGGTCAAATGACAAGGGCTTATTCATGGATCCTAAATATTGTGTCAAAGATTCATGCAAAGCATAATTTATTAGGAGGAAATTTGATAAACAAAGAAGGGAAAAAGACAAGAACATACCCGTTGAATTTGCAAGCAATATAGGAGTCGACAAATTGTTGAGTGCACCGTAAGTTCAAACTCCGACAGAGCTTGTAATACTTTTGCAGATAATACTTCTGATGTTGTTTCTCCGCTAGAAAGAATTCACAATTAATTTCTTTAGAAAATGGAGTTATCTTTGTAAGAATCCTCCTATTAAGCTTCATTTGTCGCCTTATCTTTGACTCCTGTGCTTGTTTCCTCTCTTCTTCTGTTGAACAGAATATTGCTGATCTCAGGTGCGTACTTAACCCGAAATTCTGCATAATATATATAGTAAATGCCTCACATATTTATTAAATGGAATCAGAGAGAGTATTTAACATTTAAGAGGAGATTAGATACTGACAAGGAAATGTTTATTGGTTGGATCATGAATTTCCCAGAAAAAATCACAAAGAGATGTGTAAGAAACGACTCTCTTGTCATATGTGATCTTTACTGCTTCAGTATGACCTGTTCTTCCTTCAGACACCTCTCTATAGGAAGGTTTCCTTATATTTCCTCCACAGTAACCAGTTGCTGTTTTTACAACTCCTTCTACTCGACCATATGCAGCTTCTACATCATGGAATTTATCTGCAATTTTGAAAAAAAAAACAAACTCCATTGTCACAGAATTAATAAAAAGAGACTACCTTTGATACATAAAAGCCTACGGCTATAAGAGGAGTTTTTGCTCAATATTGTCCCTTATCTTTTGATGTTATATTAATTTTGGTTCCTTTAATATAACTTGAGCATATTTAATCCCTTATTGTTAAGGTAAAGCACATTTAATCTCAATATGTCCAAGATCAATTACGGGATTGATTTTGCCACTCACCATCTTTCTAATTTATTTATTGAAAATATTTTATAAATCAATACCCACTAATAGTACATAGTTGATAAATTTAAGTTTCTAACCTTAGAAACTTTTAATTTTAAAAATTTTCAGTCGGTTTTTCCAAAAAGAAAATTTAACATTTTAAAAAATAGAGTTGTTAAGATTACTTCTAGGCATATTATTGAAGCAAACAAACCAGATTGTATTATCACTTTTAGCCCGCGCCAGAAATTATTTATATATGGTAGTCGAAAAAGTATATAAAATTTGTTTAATTTTTGCATATAATTAACATACGACATGTATATATATACAAAATAATATAAAAATTTATAATATTTTTTCAGCTATTATTTTTACAACGGATATACGGTGTTATTTTCTCATTAAAAACTGGCACATAATGGATGTTTTCAAGGTCAAAATTTTAGAATACATTATCTACAAATAAGGAATTAAAGTAAAAATTTGTGTTATCCCATAAAAGAAAAGGAAACATTTTGCTCAGAGCAAAAGATTTGCTTCATGAATCAAAATTGGTTAACATTGTTAGTTTTTGAATATATTCTATTAGTAAGGCTAAATCTGCTCCACTTCAAAATACTTAAGGAACTAAATACGTTTGGAATTGTATTCGAGGGATCAACATAAACATACCCTCAAAGATAAAGAACAATATTGGTCAAAACTGATTATAAGAGTTTGTCGCTAAGGTTAAAAGTAAAAATTTTAAGGTTCTAAAAGTTTCCAACAATAGAAATATGTCATTCGAGAAAGAGAGATGTACCTCCAGCAAATATTGCATGACAGAGGAATTCTGCCGGAATATTGTTATCTGAATCTTGTGCTTTGCTGTGTCCGAGTAACTTGAAGTAGCGCATAATTGAATAAATGTGTAGTTAGTCAGAAGTTACAGAAGGAGATGAGAGAATGGCCTTAAATTTATGGAGATTATACCGTAGTCTTAAGGAAAGAGGGATGACACATATATACAAACAAAACGCTGCGTAGTATGAACTATACAGCCTGATTTAGTAAACCGTGTGGCTTGTGGTCAGAGCCGTATATTATAAAGTATATAATTTCTAAAAATAGTACTCCCTCCGTTTCAATTTATGTGAACCCATTTGACTGGGCACGAAGTTTAAGAAAAGAGAGAAGACTTTTGATCTTGTGGTGTAAAATGAGGCACCTTTATTTTGTGTGGCTATAAATCATTGCATAAAGGTAAATTGTTTCCAAATAGGGAAAGGAGTCATTCTTTTTGGCACGGACTAAAAAGGAAATAGGTTCACATAAATTGAAACGGAGGGAGTAATACTTATGTACAACGACTAGACACACCTTGAAAATTAACGCCGGCCGGGCCCAAAATTTTATTCGAGCGGGATCAATAAAGTGAAATTTGTATGTTGATTTTTCCTTTTTCCACATGATTTTATTTCATTTTGAGGTGGTGTTAAATACATAAAATAAACAGTAAATACAAGTTTATTACATATGAAACAATTAAAAGACATAAAAATAAAAATACACCAATTTCAATTTGCACATACGGGTAACTTTTAAATGATACAAATAATAAGTAATACTAAACATAGTATAATATTTTGATGAAATAAATTCAGTTGAATCCGCTTGCTCCCAAGTGGGTAAGCCCCTGTTCAAAATGATGCATTTACTATCAATTTGAAATAGCACGTAAAATCTTAAAGAATCATAGTGCCATATTTATATTAAATTACGAGTCGATTACAAACCCACACCAGTTACGTAAAATCTTTAGTAAGAGGTATCATCCAATGCCGCTTCGCAAAGCTTTTCCTTATATGTATATGATGTATTTTATTTTAAAAAACAACGATAACAACGAACATAGTATATTCTCATAAATAGATCGTAAGAGGATAGTGTGTACGTAGACCCTACCCCTTCTATGAAGGAGTATAGAGACTGTTTTTTTAAAGTTCCTCGGCTCAAGAAGATGGAAAAGATAAGCAGAGAAGGAAAGGGACAGTATGTTAGTTACCATCAAACATATACAAAAGAAATAATAACAACATCACATAAACTAGAAAATAGTTAAAATGCAATAACAAAACCAGAAAATAAGTCTCGATGCTATGAACAACAGAAGGATAGTATTAACACAACATTAACCACTAGCAGTCGAAACTATCAAAGTGGTCTCACCCCTAGACTCGACTACGTCCTAACTTACAACCCTAATGCACAACTTTCATACCTTCCCATCAAGGGTCATATCCTCGAAAATCTGCAGCACGCTATATCCTGTCTGATCACCTCTTCCCAATGCTTCTTAGGCCTCCTTCTACTTATTCTCGTATCCGCCAAGGCCATACACTCGTACATCCTCAACGGAGCATCAGGGCTCCTTCTCCGCCCGTGCCCGAACAACTTGAGCACCACTTTCTGCATCTTGTCATCTATATGAGCCACGCCCACCTTCTCCTGAATAAATTCATTCTTTATCTTATCCTTAAAATATCTTCATCATCTTTAACAAAGTACGAATCATAAAAACTCGATGGGGGCTAATTTTACTCTACGGGAGATTAGGATGAGATCTTCCATGGTGTTACAATTGTTATATAAGGCAATTGATGAGGATTTTCCTGGAAGATCAAAGAGTAAAAGAAGGCAAACCCGAAGAAGAAGGCTTTAAATGCAATTTTCATGAGTGTATGGTCCAAACAAAGTTCTCTCCAAGAGTGACGCTATATATTTTATGACTTTGATGACTATTGCACAAGAATGATGTAGATTGTTTTTAAAAATAAAACATGCAGTATTTTCAGTATTTCGTTGAACAGAATATGATGATTGAGCGGCACTAAAGAGCACAGAATACAATACAAAATTAATGCTTGCTAACTAAGATAGTATAGTTATGATTATTGTTTCCATAGGGATAGAATATAAGCAATGTTCAAATCTTAACGCTATTCAGGATGATTAACACGTCGGTTGGGATGAGTAATAATTAAAATTAACTATAAAACTAAAACAATTAAAAATTGAACTGAAAGAAAAAAATAGAGCAATACCAAAATATCAATGGGAGAAATAAAAGTTGTGATAGGATATGTGCAAGATAGCTATTTGATATGTGCAAGATAGCTATTTGGGATCCAACTCTAGTTCAATTCACTCTAATATTCTAATGATTCTCCTGAATTTACTTGATGATTAGTTTGAACGTGTAATTAATATGCTTCTCTCGATTAAATCTTAACTCTATGAGGTGAACTAATATAAGCACTGCAAAAATATGTATGCTTGCGTTAATGGATTGGTCTTCAGAAAAATGTATTTATTCTCCTAACTTAATTAAATCAAGAATTAATCAAGCTCTTTCGATTATTAAAGAGAATTATAGAATTAAACCAAATAAAATAATATAAGATAATCACCACAACATTTCTATTTCGATTAAATAAACTGATAAATAAAGTTACAAATAATTCAAAACTCGTAAACGAATTCAAGCACAAAACTAGAGTTAGAAAATAAAAACACAATATATGTCAAACCTTAAGGGAAAGTGCTCCATATTCATGGAGATCATCACAAATAAAGTTGAATAATAAGAAAACATGAATTCAATCCAAACTCGGGTGTTGAGTTGAGGAAGAAATGATGAGTCCTTGTGCTTTGAGTCTTTCATGCTCTTCCAGTCTTACGTAGGTCAAATGTCCTCTAAAATCATATTGTTGGTGTATATATACCATGTAGTAATGGGCCGGATGAAACTACTTTTTCAGAGCCGAAACAGAAAAATACTTTGAGAAATTTGTACAAGCGCACCACGCCGAGCGCCGCACCATGTGGTATGGTAGTGGGAAAGTTCAAAGAGCAGTTTCTAACAGGCAGTAGCAATTTACACAGTTGCACCACCCAATGCAGCATGGCAGTGTTAGTTTTCTAGAGTAATTCATTTTCTTTCGCATTATGATATCCAGACTTGGCTCTCTACCCCTGAATGCGACTCGATCTTTTACTCATACTTCAAATCTCCAAAATGTTTAATTTAGCTCCAAATTATCTTTTAACTCGGAATCACTTCCTACAAGGCTTAAACACATAACAAGTACTATGCATTGTCATTTAAACTCAAAAACAAGTAAAATACAGTAATTAGAGTGCATACTATAACTAAAATACAGGTTTCTACCCCACCATATCAAACATGCAAAACTAACCGGGGATTCAAGATTTTCAATTCAGAGCTCAGTAATTTCTGCATCAGAAGCAACATATTGAGACATCACCCTGTGTCGGAACACCACAACAAAATGGTTTTACAAGATATATGAACAGAGCACTTTGTGATAGGCATGAAATATTCTTTCACACTCATGTATTAGCAAGGATTTTTAGGCTGAAGTAATCAATAAAACTTGTTATTTTATCAACCGATTTCCATCCATAGTTATTGAGTTTAAAATTCGATTTGAGAAATGGTCTGGTTTGTCTGCTAATTATACAAATTTGGAGGATATTTAGGTTTACTGCATATGCTCATGTCAGGGATGAAAGATTTGAGTTGAGGGGAAAAAACTATATATTTCTATTATTTGCAACTAAAGTGAAAGGTTATAGGTTGTGGTA
Organism: Nicotiana noctiflora; assembly: GCA_032618575.1. Classification (NCBI taxonomy): domain Eukaryota; kingdom Viridiplantae; phylum Streptophyta; class Magnoliopsida; order Solanales; family Solanaceae; genus Nicotiana; species Nicotiana noctiflora. The sequence goes on from JASVEL010002599.1 coordinate 53,216, forward strand.
TACCTATGAAAAGACTCTAGGATTAACTATTAGTAGTAATGTTACATTTAAAGAATCCGCCTCACTGAAAAGTGAGAAGGTGATTGGAATAAGAGAAATAGATCGTGATATCAGAGACTACATAGAGTGGGAATTGAATCTTCACCAACTCAAATTAGTAGCTCAGAAGTAGAGGAAGTGGAGAAGGTGCAAAATTTTGATCCAAGCGATATTGTTTATGTAACTGCGTAACAACAACTATAGCTTCGCAAGAGGCAAAGAGAAGAGAGCTATCAACCAACCACAAAGGTTTGTAAAGATACTTGATCATAATCTTCTTGAATATTTAAATATTGTGAAATTGACTTTATCTGCTGCAGAGACCAGTAATATGATTGTGTGTAATAGCTATCCAGAAGCTATTTGGGTGCAGAAGTAGATAGACAAATGGCACTATAGCTAAAGAGATTGAGTCTCTTAACAAGTTAAGCATTATTTAGACTTGGTTGATGCGTGCAGTAATGGATATAGCCCGTGTGAGGATTGAAGGCAAGTTAGAGAGATGTTATTCTGTTGGAAAAAAAGAGTTTAAGCCAAGTGAACGATTTGTTAATTATATCCTCAATTTTATGAATCCTAATTATATCATATTACCTAATAATCTTAGAAAACTCATAAATCCTATAGGTCGTAAAACTCCATTGTTGTGATAGAATTGGAAAAGAAAACTTATTTTCCAAGTGGGATTGAGAAAGTCTTTCTCTTATAGGTTTGTGATTAATTGAGATCCTTATAGAGAGCTTGTAGTTGGAGATCTATTATATTGTTTTTCTTCTCCTTCATAGTGGAAACTATATTTGCTTCTGCCTCGAGGATTTTATATATATATATATATATATATATATATATATATATATATATATATATATATATATATATATATATATATATATATATGTGTGTGTGTAATTGTGTACTAGTTAGTCCACAATCTTCCACACAGATAATATATTTATGTATAATAGACGAAAGACAAATCTTAAAACAATACAAAACTAAATAATATAAGGTAAAATATAAAATTTTAAAATAATTAGAATAATAGATCGAAATTGCTAGTAAAATATTAAATCTTATTCGCTGCTTCTTGTGGCGATGCGGAGAGAAAAGAAGCATAAAGGTACGATCGACTTACTAAATGCAATGGGCTGAAGTAATCTGATGCCCGTGTTTAATGGTGATAATAGTCGTAGGAACATGAATAAACATCTGATGAGGCTAAGGTAAATGTGAAGGATTTAGTTTGGACGGTGATGTTCTCAGCCTTGGTCGGATGATGTCTCGTTCTTGGAAAATCAAACCGTAATATAAAATTATATATGGTTTTCAAATTTATAGACACTAGTATAAATTGTACTAATCTCTTGATCACTTAATTATTTAACTTAATTCATCATTATTATTCTGCATCTCACCGATGTTACAACAAGCATGATTTTTCTATGTTAAATCCAAACTAAGGATTTATATCAAGTATTGGACCCAATTCTCTTTGAATTTACTTCTTATACAAAAGTAACTCTGATTTGAATGGGATACATATGATTCCTCATGACTCATATCTTCATCATATAACTTCGCTAGTATGAACTTGCTTACATTGTCGATCTCAAGCCACATAAAGGAAGAGGATTATGGTACCAATGTAAAATTTACCATTTTATAATGAATCCTCATAGTTTAACTTCTATATACTCACAGCAAAAAGTATTATATTTTCATGTCACCTAAAATATTTTTGAGTATTGGAGTTTTGATGATTAACAAAGTTTGTCCATAGGAAATGCTCTAAAAGCTAGGTCCTAAAGGTAGCCGATGAAATTCTCTAAGAATCGAGTCCTCAAGGTCGCCATTGAAGGTTCTTACAAGGCATTAACTTTTTTCACAAAGTTACTCGAGTCTGAGCTTGTTGGAAGAAGGCTGCTAACGTGACAAGGGTGGTTGTTCAAGAAGATATGCTTGCATAAGTGATAGACAAGAGTCACAAAATCTGTGGAGTCCTTGGAACTTTGTTGTCAAATAAGAAGTTGACTGAGTGTAAGACTCTCAAATATCTCGGAGTACATGGAAGTTAAATACTTTCCCTATGAACTGAGAAGACCTTCCTTTTGCACATCAACCGTAGAACTACATTTTCAACACTCAAGTCGAGTCCTAATATTTTTCTTGACTCAGTTAGTGAAAGTGTTTTAGAAAATCGAGTTGTAATCAAAGTGTCATAACATAATTAGTGAATTGAAGTAATTGTTTGAGTTTGTAAGTTAGAGTAACTTGTAGTCAAATAGTTGAAGCAGTAGAACTGGTAGGTATTGATTGACAGGTCTTGTAATCGCTACATTTGGCTTATGTGTTTTAGTGAAGTTGAAGTTAAAATCCTATGTGGTAGGTTGTGATCTTTGCACCTTTGAGCTCGGTGATTTTTCACATGAATATTGTTGTGTTTGTTTTACTGTTTATTTCGCTTACGCTTAAGCAATAAGGTAATGAACTAGGTTCTTTAGTAATTTAGAAAGGAACTCAAACTTATAACTGGTATCAAAGCGGGTTCTCTCACATGTGGTTAACACTTAGAGAGATCTTGGGATCAAAATAAGTTCCCCACATGGGATTAATGAAAGACAGTCAACTACTAGAGTACCTATATTTAATGAAAGATACAACAATTGATGGAAGGCAAGTGTAAGGATTTCCTGACGGCTGAAGACTATAAACTACGAACAATAGTGAATCTAGGTCTACTAACTCCCACTAAACAAAATGGGCAAAATGAAATTGTTCCCAACACCCCCTTTAAATTCATGGCACTAGATTTCAGAGTGATGGAGAATAATGCAAAGGCCAAGAATATTCACATATGTAGACTTGGTCCTAATAAGAACAATAGAATATTTGCGTGCTCTAATGCAAAGTAGATCTGGGATGCACTTCACACTGCTCATGAAGGAACAAACCACACTGCTCATGAAGGAACAAACCAAGTGAAGAGATTAATGATTGAACTACTTATGGGGAACTATGAGCTCTTCTATATGAAAGAGTTTGAACCCATCCAGGAGATGATGACTAGTTTTACCATAATAACGAACGAACTACAATCACTTGAAAAGGTATCCACTTCCGAAGAGTTGGTTAGCAAGGTTCTAAGGATTTTCCCAGTTTCAAGGGAATCAGAAGTCACTGCCATCGAGGAAGAACAAGAGTTAGATAAGATTTCACTGGATGAGCTTATTGGAAACTTAAAGACTCATGAGATGAGAATGCTCGAACTGCGCAAGGAGGAACCAATGAGGGATAAAGCCTTGATTCTTAAGACATCCGAAGACGATGAGTCTGACAATGATGATCTCAACCTTTCAATATTGCTAAGATCAAAAGGTTCATAAAGAATTCCAAAAATATATCTAGAGAGAATACGATGGCAAACCTAAGCAGACTGACAAAGCTTCATATGATGAGTGTTACAAGTGCAACAAACTAGACCACATGGTCAAAGACTGCCAAATCTGAGAAATTTAATGGAATAAAGAAAGAATTGAAAAAGAGACAAGGAAAAAAATGAAAGAGAAGGCCAAAACAAAGGCAAATCCAAGGCAAAGGATTCACTGAAACCATGAAACAAGCTTTTATAGCAGCGTATGAGGAGAGTGGAAGTGATAAAGAGTAAGAGACTATAAGTCTTTATGTTGTGATATATGCACACAAGTAATGGAGACAGATCTCACGGTACAACCAGGAATGCCTATCAGAATACCTCCTTTATTTGATGGACAACACTATGATGAATGGAATATGTGTATGAAAAGGTCTCCCACGCCACTAACTTTGACTTATGGATTATTTTCAATCATGGACCATTTATCCATACCAAAGTGGATAGTTAAGTAAACAAATTTAATATGAGAGGAGGATTATGATGTTGAAGATCATCCGGTGATCCAGAAAAATGTTGAGGTAGATAAGCTGCACTATAGAAGTTTACCAAAGAGTATTCTCTACAAGGTGTCCTTTTGCATCTATTTGTGATATATGGATGACATTGGAGGCTGATTTTGAAGATGAAAAAATTGAAGTTGCTTTAATGGAAACTGAAAAATCGAAACAGAAGAAGAAGTGATAGGGATGTTGGCCATGAGCGACTCAGAGGTTGAAGATGAAACAAACTAGGTAATTATTTCTAAATTGAAAGAAAATATCCATGCTATGTCAAACAAATAACTAATGGCCATATTAGTGACCATGATGAATGAGATAGATAGGTTAAGTACTAGAAATGATTAGTTAATATGAAATCTTTTATGTGTTAAACTTGACCTGAAAAAAGTTGAACCTGACAAAACTAATCTTAAAGGACATGTCATGGATCATGAGAACCAGGTTCTTGAGATCTCTTCTCAAAATGAGCAGTGACTTGATGCACATGGTAAGGGAATAATGAGTGATCTACAAGAAGTTTGAAAAGGAATTAAAAGAGCTTAAAGATAGTCTTTGTAATGCTGACTTTAGGAATAAAGTATTGAAAAAATATTGAAAAGAAAATGTATGAACTATCTAGGCTAAGCAAGTGGCATAGATCCTCAGATGCACTAAATTCGCTAAATGAAACTTGCAATACAAAATCATCAGGAATTGGCTATATAAAACTTGTACGTAGGTTTTATCCAAAGTATGTAGGAATTTCTGATAACATGATGTGCACTCACTGTGGGAAGGCAGAAAACTTAAGAGATAATTTTCCTCCTTTAATTCATGCTCAATTAAGAACACATTTGGTCATTTTAAGAATGTGAAGAAGGAAGAAGAACTCGCAGTCAAGTCCTTTGTCCAAACTAACTGGATTAAGGTTAATAAGAAAAGAAATATCAATACTCTTCCCTTTTAGACAAGAAGTGATTTGATTCATCCATTTTCAAATAAAAAGGGACCCAAGCTTGTCCAGGTTCTCAAGACTAACTTGTGATTTATGGTGCAAGATAAAGTGAGAGAAAATGATCAAGACTGGTATCTAGACAGTGGATGGTCAAGACATATAACTAGTGAAAAGAAAATCTTTCTCTCACTCACAACCTTCCAAGGAGGGAGTGTGTCATTTGAAAATGGGAAAAGGAGATAAATAACAGGTATTGGTAAGGCTGATAAATTACTCTGTCATGCTATAGATGATGTGTACTTTGTAGTGTGTCTTAAACATAATATTATCAACATTTCTCAAATATGTAATAAAGGCAATGAGGTAAAGTTTAATTTGAAAATCTGCACTATGACTAAGCTACATATTGATGAAATTATTTTGGAAGATAATAGACTTAACAATGTCTATAATATATCTATTATGTCTCTTCTTAGAGTGATAATACATGTTTAAGTATAGTGGAAGATGATCCAATAGCATAAAAGAGTGGGACATGCTAGTTTATCTCAACTTAGCAAGTTCGCAGCAAAGGATCTAGTCTTTGAATTACCAAAAGCTGAGTTCACATAAAACAAAGTGTATGATTCTTGTGTTAGAGGGAAACATGTAAAGTCATATTTTGAATCTAAAAAGATTGATAGTACTTCTAAACCCATAGAACTACTTCACATGGAACTACATGGACCAATGATAGTGAAGAGCAGGGGAGGCTAGAAGTATGTATTTTGTCATTGTTGATGACTTCTCTAAGTACACATGGACCTTATATCTGGGATATAAGTATAAAACTTTTGACTTTTTTTATGTATTTATCAGAATAGTTCAACAGAAACTAGGTTGTGCTGTTTCTAGTATAAGAACAGACCATGAGACTGACTTTGAAAACTCTAAGTTCCTTGAGTTATATAGCACTCATGGCATTGATCATGACTTCTTTGCACCCAAAACTCCTCAACAATATGGTGTTGTGCAAAGAAGAATAGATCTCTAGAAGACATTGGCAGGACCATGCAATTTGCCAGTGGACTAAGAGATTTTGGGTTGAGGCAATCAATACTACATGTTACTTTCTAAAAGATGCATGGTCAGATCCATTCTTGAGAAGACTCCCTAAGAGTTACTTCGAGGAAAAAAGCGCAACATCACTCACCTAAGAGCTTTTGGATGCAAATATTTTGTACACAGTGATCACGCCCAACTATGCCTTATAAAAATTATAAAGCGGTCACTACAAATATAATCTCAGTATGTAGTGAAAATGTATAGACTTTGGGAAAACTCAAATCATGAAAGTTATAGGCCTTTGAAGTAGCTTTCCGATGATATATTGTGAAGCCCAAATAGAGCGCTGTGCAAAAAGTTCTTCCCGTTTTATAGAATGGTGTGTTAGCACCACGTTCGTGCCGCGTTTTTACCGCGACTGCAATAGTGAGGAAGTGTCCTAGATATTTACCATGGTCACACCAACTGGGACGTGGTGGCAAACTTGGGAAGTTATTTTTTAGCCCTATTTCGTCCCCCACAGCCCCAAAAAATTAAAACTTGCTCTAGGTCCCTCCACCACCCAATGTAAGATTTAATGGTGATGCTAACTTAATTTCACGTTTCAAACATGTTATTAACATGGGTAAACCCTCCATATTATTAGATATTCGATTGGGACATTATTGTTAAGAGAAGGAAGCCTAGAACTCAAATTCAAAGGGTTTGAACCTCAAAAAGGCAATGTCTTCACCCTCTAATTGATTCTATCATTGGGATAATGATTATAAATCCTAGTTTATGAGATATGAGTTGTTGGGTTTGATAGAAAAGCATGAACGATTATAGGGTCGGGGTATTGATTGTTGATTATTGGTTAAGAGTGTTGTTTACCTTATGTGTGATGATTATAACCGTTTGAGACTTTATAATTTATCTAGAAGCAAGAGAATGGGTTGTTGGGTGTAGAAATACCATCAATAAGGACTATGAAGCTTTATTTCACCAAGTATTTGATAAAATGCTTAAGTAACCAAAACATGAGCATCATAGCTAATATGGAATCCCTTTGTCTTGTATTGCTATAGATTAAAGTTGAAAGGGTTGACAAACATTGTATTATGCTCAAGAGCAGGAAGTTAAGATAGGTGACGCTAACTCTCTATGTTTGGGAATTTTAATGATTCTCTCTACCTTATGTTTCTTTTACGACGTTACCAATTACCTCAGAAATATAGTTAAGCCTAGTTACTTGAATAGTTGTAAAACTTCTATTCTCTAGCTTCGTATTCATGACTTTCATTGTGAACGTTGTGAGCTCAGTTCGTATTCAATATAGACTTGGGTTTGATATCCCAGGGTCTCAGTATTGCTTATTCAGCATGTCATAAATATTTGAAATTTCAGTGTTCATAATCTGTTCAAGAATACTTGTCTCAGTCTAGTCCAATTTAGTATTTCAATATTATGTAACTCAGTGTGATTTAGCATTCCAGTATCATATGACTCAGTGTGGTTCAGTCCTTTAGTATCATGTATTTCAGTATGATTCTTAGTTCCTGAATGTTGAACACCTATATTTGGGTCTGAGACTGTAGTTTATGCTTTATGCATCTTTGGGCAGGAGGTCGAAATTTATGCTTTGTGCATTTTGGACCTGAGGTCGGAATTATGTATACATATACTTGGGTCCGAGGCCGCAGTTGTGCGCACACACACACACACATACACACACACACACATACACACACACACACACACACACACACACACACATATATATATATATATATATATATATATATATATATATATATATAGGGTTTGAGGCCACAATTTATTTATTCAGATAAACATGTTGTTCATCATTCAGAAGAGGGGGTATTCATATCCTTAGTTCCTTTGTTCAGTTTAATTGATATTTATTATTTCAGTTATCAGTTATTATTTTAGTCATTCGTTATCAGATCAGTTAGCAGTTAAGTTATCTATTACCAGTTATTATTTCAGTTTCCGTTTCAATAGTTATTGTTTCAATTATAAATTATCAATTATCAGTTATCAGCATACATTTGGTATTAGCATTTATAATTCTTTCTTTCAGTTTCTTTACATACCAGTGCAATAAATGTACTGACGTCCCTTTTGCCAGGTACCTGCATCTCACTATGTAGGTAATGATTTATAGGTTGATGATTCAAAGCGCTAGGATTCTTGTTCCAGCTATTGGTGATCCCCTATTCTTTCAGGGCATTATCATTACCTTATAATCTATAGTATTTTTAGACAGTTAGTATTTTTAGAGTCTTCATAGACTAGAGCAATAGCTAGATAGAGTCCCAGGCTTTTTATTTTAAGCTATGTTGGTTGCAAATACATATCAAAATTGTACTTGTATTTATGCACTTTGATTTATGTCATCCAGACTTTCAGTATATCAGCATGTGTTAGTTTATCTTTCGCATTTAGTATGTTATGATATCACATGTTGATTCAGCCAGCCAGTTGGTTTTATTAGTCATATGTAGTCAATCATCAAGTGTCGTGTTACGTCCATGCCTAGGTTCGGGGCATGACAGGAAGTCATTGCATCAGGCTAACCCAGTTGCTATCAGATATGGGGAAAATGATTCCCGCATCCAACCACTTAATCACCTCTTTCTTCACCACTTCCTTCATGTTGGGGTTCAACCTTATTTGGTGCTCCCTGGAAGGTTTGTGCCCCTCTTTTAGCAGAATTTTGTGCATGCAATATGTCGGGATGATCCCCTTAATGTCTACCATGGTCCACCCAATGGCACTCTTGCACTTCTTGAGTACCTGCAAAAGCTCTTGTGCAAGCAGATCTAACAAACTAGATGAGATAATAACATGTAATGTGGAGTTAGGTCCTAAGAACTCATACCTGAGATGGGCGGGCAGTGGCTTCAACTCCAGCTTTGGTGGTTCTTCTATGGATGGCTTGGCTAGATGAGTTTCTTTGTTTTCTGAGTGTAGGGGCTCGAATTCAAGTGTTCTATCCCAAAACTATCTGCCCTCTAAAGCCAGCACCCATTTTGCCAATTCTTCCCCATTCACCCCATCTAAATTTATTAGACATGCAGCAAGGGGGTCATCAATAGTCAACGTCTCATCATCTGCTTATACGATTATGTCCACGGCATCAATAAGAGAATAATGGGCGAATTCACTTGGTCTCCTTATAGATTTCTGCACATTGAATGTTATCTCTTCATCGTTCAACCTCATCTTGAGCTCCCTAGTTTTATAATCAATGAGAGCTCTCCCTGTGGCCAAGAACGGCCTCCCCAAAATTATGGGAATTTCTTCATCCACTTTGCAATCTAGAATCACAAAATCTACAGGGAACACAAATTTCCCTACTTGAATTGACACATCATCCAAGACACCAGAGAGTCTTTTAAAGGTTCTGTCAGCCAGCTGCAATAATATATACGTGGGTCTAGCTCTTCCAATCCCCAACCTCTTATAGATCACCAGGGGCATATGATTTATGCTAGCCCCAAATCACAAAATGCCTTGGAAAAAGCAAAGTTTCCAATAGTGTAGGAATTGTGAAACTACATGGGTCATACAACTTCTCAGCAACTGGTCTAGTCACCACAACACTACAAGACTAAGTTAGAGTCACTCTGCTAAGTCATGGAAATTGAATTTTTGGGATATCAAGTCCTTCATAATTTTTTGCATAACTAGGAATCTTCTTCAGAGCATCAATTAATGGAATAATACCTTGATTTGTTTCAGCATCTCCAAGAATTTCTTGTATTGTTCCTTTTTTTGGTATTTGGCCAGCCTTTGTAGGAATGGTGTTGGAGGTCTCTTCTTCCCAATGATTTATGTTTTCTCTTTATCAGACACTACCTCAACTATCGGTTCCTAGGATGCCTCAACTTATTTATCAGCCTCAATCTGTGTGGTGGGTTCTTCTTGGGCAGGCTGTACTATTACATCTATCACTTTTATTGAATCATCTAGCTCAATGGGCACTAGTACAAGTGTCTCAGCCTGTCTACTTTCTCGAGCCCTCTCTTGCTCCTAGTCTAAGTCTCTGCCATTTTGTAGACTCACTACCATCAGCTGCTTCGGTTCCTGATCTTTTAGATTTACATACGTGTCTGCGTGCAATGTTCCATGAGGACGATTATTCAAAGACATTGAAATCTAGCCTATCTGCACTTCAATATTATTTATATCTAACTCATGCGCATCTACCATTTCACTCGTTTTTGCATTTGATCCAATAACCTGATGCATCATTGCCTCGAGTCTAGCAAACCCATCTTTCTGTCTCCCACCATACTGCCTTTAAGAAGGATGATAACCCTGCCACTGATTTTGATTATTGTATCCCTATAGCCTTTAATAATGTTCCATATTATTGTGAGGTCTCATACCTCCCATATTTCCATTGTTGAGTTGTGGTTGGACTGGCCTATAAGGCTCATTCTATTGGCCCCAATTCTGACGACCCTGTCTCTGGTCCCCATAGTTAGCCAAATAATTCATGTTCTCAGGGTAATGATGATGATCACTTTATGCATTTCATTGGTTACCAGTTAGCTAACTAATGCAAGATGTGTATAAGTAATGACTAGGGATTTTCATACCTTTTATACTCCCTATTGCTTATGTTTTTGATTAGGAATTTATACACAATAGTCCCAAAAGGCTCACAAATTGTGCTTGATTGCAGGTTTGATCGACAAAGTGATAAGATGTCAAAGATCAGCTCAAAAGGAGTGAAACTTGCACAAGTACCAAGACAAGACAAAGCTCAGGCAAAAGAAGGCCAGTACGGCCGCACTACATTCTTTGCGGTCCGCACTGTGAGGTTTAGAGAGCTTGAAATTAAGCCACAACGAAAATGCGGCCGCACAAGGATTTGTGCGGTCCGTACTGAGACCAATGCGGCCATGCTCGATTTCGTGCGGTACGCAGTGAGAAGAATTAGAGAGATGCAAATTCCAAGTGTCAAGCCAACACAGTCTGTGCTCCATTTTATGCGGACCACAATAGAAGCCTGTGTGGCCGCAGTCCATTCTCTGCGGTCCGCAGTGCCTGAGTTTAGAGAGTTAGATCTTCAAGTTAAGAGCCCTAGTACGGCCACACACCATTTTGTGCGGTCCGCACTAACCCCGCAGGATTGTCAACTTAGTATAAATAGCTTATTTTCTATTTTTAGATCAAGCAGATAGATTTAGCTGAGAGCTACGCTCGTGGTTCAATACTTTCAGTTATTTTGGGCAATTTTATCTTCAATTCGGCATTGAATCTTCTAGTTTATCTTAGTAATTAAGTAATAGGAGTTGTACTTCATCTATTTCTTTATTTTCTTCTTCAATTATGAGTAGCTAGACACGTTAGCTAGAGTTGTGGCTCAGCCATAACATGGGTAATTGATGGGTCTTATGTATTAGGGCTAGAGTGACTATGGGTGTTTGATATTTGGATTAATTTCATGTTTTATTGCTAAATTGGTGGTTGCAAACACTAGTTTGTTTTTAGTTGATTTTGGCTCTTCTTGACATAGAGAGCCTAAGTCTCGGAAATTTGTCCAACAAGGAATTGGAGCGTACTCAAGAGATTGATAGCCCCAATTAAAGGGTTAAACCTAGAGATAGTAATACCCAACTTGAACCCTATTTGCTTTTGCAAATTAGCATACCCAATAGGTCTTGAGAAAGTTAATTGGGGCAAAATCACTTGAACTACCGAGAGGTATAGAGTGAGTAAAATCATGCAAAGTTTATATCATATTCCCTAAATATGTCAATCGTATCTTAAACTCAAGCACCCGTTAATTGACCACCTAGGCAAAAGTCACTAACCTTGTGCCTTTTACCCATTTAAACAACCCGTGTTGTATTATTCTTAGCCGATTCTAGTTTAAATTAGCATAGTAGTTGATAAAATTAGAAATTTAACAAAAATGCAAAAATGTTAGAAGTGCAACTAAGAACAATTACACAACTCTGAATTAGGTAGATGCGCAACTCCATCTTCTAGCTCTCTATGGAAATCTATCCTGACCTTAATCGGGTAAAAGCTGCTTCGATCCTCTCTCGCTACTCAATAGTAGTGCAGGGTAGGCACCGATCAATAAGCCCCCATTGGTAGTATCTACAATATGCACCTGCTGCTTCTGTCCTGACTCTTCCACGGTGTTTGGTGAGTATGTCATTAATGTTGCCATATTTTCGACAAGAGTATTAGATGGATAAGGGCACTGAGTGAACTATTTGAGTGATAGGTGCATTTCTAGTTGTCCACCCCAAATTTTGTGCCATCTTGTCAAGCAAAACCTGGCTTTCTCTCAATGTTTTGCTCAAGAATGCTCCCTCAGCTGAAGCATCAACATTAGCTTTCACACCATCTACCAGACTCATGCAAATTCGTTGCCCCAATATCTGCTCTGGTATAACATGATGCGGACATATAACCAACATTCCTTTGAATCGTTCCCATGTTTCTTGTAAAGTTTCCATTGGTTTCAGTTTGAAGCTTAAAATTTTATCAATTTGCTGAACAATTTGTTTGGTGGATGGAACTCATTCATAAATTACTTGACTAACTCCTCCCAATCGTAAAAGGAGTTAATGGTGAGTGAGTTTAGCCAAGTCTGGGCAGTCTTGTCACTGAGAATGGGAACAATAACAACTTTATTACTTCCTGAGTTACGTTGGACTGCCTTTGAGTTTTGCAGATTTACAATAAATTTTTCAAGTGCTGTTGAGGATCCTCAATGTATGACCCCAAAAATAATCCCTTGTTTTGTAACAAATGCAACATGTTGTTTGTGATTTAAAAAGATTAGGCATGCATCTGCAGGACTAATATTGCAATGGACAAATTATCAGTTGTGGGATATGCCCAGTCATATAGAGGAGCCTCTGGCACAAGAGGTGCCACTAACTACGCAGCCGGATCTACCACGTTATGCCCCATGTCTGGTTCGAGTTGTTTAGTTGATTGTTGTTGCTTGCTTTTCCGGTTGTCCTAGTTTAAGGCCTTGAATACTTTCTCGGGATCTAATAATGCTTCAAATACTTTACTAGTTCTTATGAGTTTCTAGGCATGCACCTGTGCAACCAAGTCAACGAACGTTAAAATTTCAATGTATAGATTGAAAGTAAAGAAAACTGACTATACTAAGAATTTTTGTATTTGTTTCAACTTTAATTGATAACACTGTTAATTTGCCGGCAACGACAGCAAAATTAGATCACACCCAACTATTCCTTATAAAAAGGACAAAACGGTCGCTGCAAATATATTCCAAGTATTTAGCCCAAAATCAAATCCTCAAGGAATCAACCTACCAATTACTTTTGTTAGACTCACCAAATTCTTCGTAATCAACTTTCCGGATATTTTGAATAACAATTGGTGATGTTTTAGCTAACCATAACTGAAGAACGTTAAGTAAACTAACAACTAACTATGATCAAGTTGTAAGCAAATAATAGAAGGATCTAAGGTTATGATTTCTCCTATTGATGGAACCCCTTCCTGTTATGTTTTGCATAGAATTGCATAATCGTCTCTATCGATCATGAGCACTCTTACTATCATAAATCTCTCCTGAGTAATCATCACAATTTACTAGACGCACTCTCCCGAGTTACGTTAGCTAACTTTTATTACAGCTCACTTTAGATCACACTCAAGGCTTCGTTATCCCTAATCCCTCCATTAAATCCTTAGTTATTGATTCCTCGTATACTTTGGGAGTGGTGTTGTTCAATAATTATCTAAATATACACTCCCTCCTGAGTAATACATACTAAATAGGCACAGCTAATTGACGATCCTATCAATTAACTACAACAAAAACGTAGTTGAACAAATAGAGATTAAACCAAGCAAACTATATTAACATAATATAAAGTTCATCCTTCAATAGATTCCATCAAAACCCTAGACAAAGTATTTAGCTACTATTAAACGTGTTCATCATTGCATCAAAATTCATCATAAATGATAAATACAAAAAGGAAGAAAGATGGAACACGATGTCGAATTATCTTCCTTCCCTTTTTCCTTCAACTCAATTGTAAAAAACTTTATAATCTCCCTTTTAGCAAGATGGACCTCTTATAGGTTAAGTGGAATTACCGCCGAACTTCCAAGTTTACCCTTGAAATTATATCATCCAAACTGGACTAGCACAGCCGCGCTCGTGTCCGCGCTAATGGACATGCATATCACATTGTATTCTATCTCGAGTTCCTAGGCTAGCGCAAATGCTAGTGGCGTGCTAGTGGGCGCGCTAAGCTGGGTCATTATTTTAGCACTTCCTTTACAGTACTCAGCTCTGAGGGGCTTCCCTTGGTTCAATTTAGCTTCAAACACTGTCCTAAGTCCTCATAAGCGCAACTCGCTTCTGCAAATCATCAAATTCACAATTAGAGCCAATTAATCATCATTTAACTATCCTAGAATAGTGAATCATAGTCAATTTGGGGCATAAAAAGTTGCCAAGCTACATGAATCTCGCCTATTATCATATAACACTGGCAAAAAAGCTCTAGGTAAGTTTGATGACAGAAGTGTTGAGGGAGTTTTCTTAGGCTACTCACCACATGGCTGAAAAAGTTTGCAGGATTAAGACTATAACACAGGTCTTATTGATGAAGGAACTTTCTAAATAATCTGAACAACAATTTGAAGGTGGATCAGGGGATTCCAAGGATGTTGAAAGTGATTAGGAACAACAAGAAGAAAAGAGAACTACACTAATTGCTAGCCAGATACATGAAGCTGTAACTACTGACACTGGTTCTTTAGGTCACTCCCTAGCTGAACAATCTCTGGGTATGCAAGTTAGACCATGGAAACATCAAAGCTCACACCCCCTTGAGAACATCATCTTTGATCCTAATGCTGGAGTGCAAGCCAGGTCATCTTTGAGAAACCTAGGTGCACTTGCATCATTCATCTCATAGGTTGAGCCTAAAAACATAAAAGAATCCCTAAATGGTCCATATTGGATTATATCCATGCAAGAAGAGCTAAACCGGTTTGAGAAAAGCAAGGTATGGCACCTAGTGCAAAGACCTAAGAATAGAACTATCATAAGTACTAGATAGGTGTTCAGAAACAACCTGGATGAGCATGAATATTATAGCCAAAGGAACAAGGCCAGAATGGTGGTTCAGAAGTAAAATCAAGAAGAAAGCATTCACTATGATGAGACATTTATTCCTGTAACCAGAATGGAAGCTATAAGAATTCTAATTGCTTTTGATGAACACATGGAGTTCACATTGTATCAGATGGGTTTGAATAGTGCATTCTTGAATAGTTACCTAAAGGAGGAAGTGTTTGTTAAACTACATCATGTCTTTGAAAGTGAAGAGTGCCCTGACTATGTGTTTAAGCTAGACAAGCCACTGTATGGATTGAAACAGGCTCCAAGAGCTTGGTATGAGAAGCTCTTAAAATTCCTCTTAACCGATAAACTTGGTAAGAGGAAAGGTGGACAACACACTATTTCTAAGGAACAAAGGAAGAAATCTTCCCATTGTACAAGTATACGTGGATGATATTATCTTGGGGGCTACTAATAAAGCAATGTGTAAGGAATTTGCTGAAATAATGGGGAATGAGTTTGAAATAAGCATATGATGAGTGAATTGAACTTCTTTTTACGGCTGCAAAGCAAAAACCTACTAGAACCATGATCCATCAACAAAAATACATCAAAGAACTATTGAAAAAATTCAACATGGACTCTTCGAAGTCAATTGATACTCTCATGGACACTACACCAAAGGTGGATCTTGATGAAGATGGGAAAAGTATGGAACAAAAGTTGTATAGAGGAATGATTGAATCACTGTTGTATCTCACAGCAAGCATGCCAGATATTATAATCATTGTGGGACTGTATGCAAGATTTCACGCAAATCCTAACAAGCAGGCACTACTAGAAAAAGGCATATTTCCGACGGACAAAACGGTCGGAATTCCGTCGGAAATCATGTATTTCCGACTATTTTCCGACCGAATTTCGTCCGTCGAAAAAATGATGGTCGGAAAACAATTTCCGACAGATTCCGTCGGTAATTACCGACTAAAGGCATCGCAAATTTTAAAATGGTCGGACTGCAAAATAATTCTATTTTGCGACTAAAGTGGTCGGAATTTACCGACTGAATATGTCGCAATATTACAAGAAAATTACATAATTTATAATTAAATTTTATACCTTTTCCGACGGAATTTGTCGAAAACTATTGAAAATTATTTTTTTCCTGACATTTCCGAGAGAAGCGGTCGGACAATATTAATTAAAAATTAAATTTTATTACATTTCCGATAGAATCCGTCAAATAATTTGGAATATTAATTATTTAAAAAATATATTTCCTACTGTTTCAGTCGGAATTTTGTACTAAACTGGGCAGAATTCTGCCCAATTTTGAGCTACATCACCTGTCAAACTATCACAAAAAAAAAAAGAAATACCAACCAACAATCTAAACCAACGATACATTAATAATAATACGAACAAAAAATACATTAACACTACTTAAATTAACAATACAGTAACAATTTCTAAACCAACAATATAAACCATTAAACCAACAATACCAACATTTAAACCTAATAATTTTAGGCATGCAAACATCCAAATAGCAGCCCATGTTCAATTTAAAAGCAATACATAAAGTTGTCTCTCACAATCAAGTTTACCAGTCAACCAAAACATCACAACTAAACTACACATCAGAATCAGTTTGTTCATCCTCATCATCAGATAAATCATGCTTATGTTTACGCATGAATTTCTGCATCTTAACAAACATTTCATTTTGGGAGTCCAATTGTTTCTTCAATCCACAAACTTCCTTTTTCAAATCTTCCATCTGTTCTTGATTTTGATGAGAAGAATTGTCTAAGAGTGGGTTTGGATGACCTATAGGTCGATGTACTCCTAGCCCGTAGACTCTGCCTTTGTTTGATCCACCCACTGCATCTGTCCACAATGCAGCCATATCATCAGGTGTTGGTTGAGTTGAAGGAGGCTGAGTTTGTTGACATTCTTCCAACCTTCTATGATAACCTTCCTGAAATGAAAAATATAACTATTAAGCACAAACGAATATTAATAAATTATAAATAATTATGAAGTTAGAATTTTACATATGTGTCTGATGCACGCGTCTCCACCCAGTGTTCTCTTGTACCATCCTTTTTCTTTTTCTTATGCAACTCCTCAAAGACCTCAGCGTAAGTCATATCTCGCCCTCTTTCCTTTTCCTTAATAAGAAAAAGTAAGAGTTAAGACTACAAACGTAAAATTCTATATGTAAAAATAAAAAAATATTATATATAATTACCATTCTTAGTTTATGGGCCTCAAAAGTAATCGAACCTCCTGTGTGCAACGAGCCACCCTTTTAGAGGCACGATTTGCCTTTGCTTGTTCACTTTTTGCCTTCCATTCTGGGGTATTCCATATCTCAAGAAGTTTTCTCCAAACATCTTCTCTTAACCATTCCGGCATTTGACCGGCATTTCGAGCAGCACACATAGTATCACTAATCCTTATACTAGCTTTCTTCTCAAAAATAATATTTATTGCATTTTGATGTTGAGGATGCCATGTACATAATGTCTACAATATAAAAAAGTAACATTAGATAAAGATGATAATTATTAAATAAACATAATTAATTTTTACCCTAAATAGATTCCACATTTGCTCTCTGATGCTGTACGGTATCTTTTTCCAAGAAGTCCACGGCTCATGATAAAATGGCTTCATAGAATTTGTAACCATACGTGTACCTTGAAAAGATGGCAAAAACCTGCATTAAAGTTAACATATATATAATTCATAAACATATTTTAATTGTAAATAAATACTCTTTAATGTTAACATATCTAAATGTACATTCAATACATAAAAATTTGTATAAGAACCTTCTTACCCATTCTTGTGGGGGACGATTATCAATCGATTATAACTATCAAATTGTACATCCCCGCCAAGATTCTACCTGCGTTTATGAGATGGTGCAGAAGCAGCACTAGATGTAGTTGGATTAGAGCCTCCAATATCCAACCTAGTTATGCTGGGAATGGATGATGATGATGGACTAGAAGATGATGGAGCAACAAAAGACGCACCATCATGCTGACTACCATGAAAACTCGGAGGTGCAACAGGTGAGCCAGTATGTTGGCTACCTTGAAAGCTCGAGGGTGCAGCAGCTGGTGAGCCAGTATGATGACTACCATGAAAACTTGGAGGTTCAACAGGTGAGCTAGTATGTTGGCTACCATGAAAGCTCGAGGGTGCAGCAGCTGGTGAGCCAGTATGATGACTACCATGAAAGCTCGGAGGTGCAGCAGCTGGTGAGCCACCATGTTGACTACCATGAAAGCCCGGTGAAGATAATGGTATAGAAGATGTGGGTACAAAGTTAAAAACGGTGTTATTTTGACTTCCTTTAGCAGGCATAGAATAATATTGAACTGAATTATTAGTTGGAGGGGAGATAGTGAACAAGGTAGATGGCAATGAAGTCGACTAAGGAGGATGAGAAAGAGGATGACTCATATTTGGCATAGTTGAAGAAGTTGGAACAGATTGTTTTTTCTTCTTAGGTTTCATGTTTCCCTTCCCCTTAGATGCCATATCTGTAATATAATCATAATAAATACAAAACTATTCATTAGAAAAGTATCTTGGATAGACCTGGAACCGAATGGATGTGCAGATGAAAAGGAAGATGCACTTAAATATACATATCCTTGAGAAATATGACCACTATTTCCTATACTCAATAATCTCTGGCTAGTTATCAAAAGTATTATACGAACAACAACAAAGGATTAATAACTGTTAAAAAAAAGGATTTACAGTAATCGCGCATGTAACATTCCAGTATTGTAGAGATGAAATGTTAATTTCAAATCACATAACTCAACTTTAGTTCCCTTATAAAGAAATCTAATCAGGACATCACCATTCAAGTATGAAAACAGAACCAAATTCGTTCAAAGGCTCTTTAGTCAAGTTGTTATTAAAATTAATAGTGGTTTGTTACACATGTGAGTAACTAATGCATAGCTGCACGGAAAGTCAGAAACTGTATTCCTCATTGCAAGTGCTACCTAGGAAGAATTCATGGTGTTTCTGGTTTGTTTGTTTCAATGGAATTGTATATTTCTCCTATTTATGTTTCCGTTCCATTTGAAAAAAAAAGGGACACGTTCAATCAACTTTCAAAAAGACAACTATAAAACAAACTAGTACTTGTCATTTGTTAACTTGGTTTCTATACCATCTCAGGTAAAACTTTAAAAACAGAGAAGAAACTAACAGTGCACTAATAGGGCACAAACAAATACCAGAAACTAACAGTGCACTAACAGTGCACAAACAGAACCAGAAACTAACAGTGCACTAACAGTGCACAAACAGAGAAGAAACAGGGATGCTGTAGGCCAACCAATACAAAATTTTAAACTCAAAGTCGTGCAAATAGGTTACCAATACAGTGCACAAAATGGATTGACTGCAATGCAGTGGCTGGTGGCTTATGGACTTGGTAAAATGGGTAAGAAAGTAAAGAAAGAATCAGCAGTAAAAGGCCAAGATTTGCTATGGAGCATATCATCACGCGTAATGGCAGATATGTGGCTCAAGTCAATAAGAAATCCAGATATCAAGTTCATCATGTAGACAGCAAGGGTATAAGTCATTTTTTGTCATTCTTTCCACAATCCAAATGGTAGTTCAAGTTGTATTTTGATAATGGCCTTTGACAAATGGAACAATATCAACTTTGAAAGGAAATATTATGACCAAAAGATATATCTTGTGCCAAAATGTATTTCACTACTATGTAAAAAAATCACCCCCAGCCCCTCCTATTCTTCATATTCGTCACCCATATTCACCCAACCCTCCTGTTATTCTAGTACTTGTCATTTGTTAACTTGGTTTCTATACCATCTCAAGAAAAGCTTTAAAAACAGAGAAGAAACTAACAGTGCACTAACAGGGCACAAACAGATACCAGAAACTAATAGTGCACTAACAGTGCACAAACAGAACCAGAAACTAACAGTGCACTAACAGTGCACAAATAGAGAAGAAACAGGGATGCTGTAGGCCAACCAATGCAGAATTTTAAACTCAAAGTCGTGCAAATAGGTTACCAATACAGTGCACAAATAGAGAAGAAATATGGAATTACAGTGCAAACTGGTACTTTCAGCATGCATGTGCATCTGAGAAATGAGATCAACTCTAGAAATATGATGAAACAATTCTCAAAATACCTGTAGAAGTGCAGCGATAGTACCAAATGAGTTCCACAACAAGGGGGCCAAATCCTGGAACAGTTCCCTCTTATGGAAATGGAAAAGAAAAATAACAAAATCTTTTAAGTAAATCTCAATACTACCAGTATAAGGTAAAAAAACTAGATTGAGAATGCACACATCAACAACACTAATCTATCAGAGACAAAGAAAATTGCTTTTGAAGGAATTGCTTCTGAAAGAGATATCCATTGTAGATGTGTGAAAATTGCTTCTGAAGATGCACATTGCTTCTGAAAATTGCTTCTGAAGGAATTGCTTCTAAAAATTGCTTTTAAAGAAACTTGTGGGGAAAACAGCAAGAGCAGATAGCTTTTGAAGGAATTGCTTCAGCTATTATTCAAGGGAGGAACAAAGAAGTAGGTGCCAGCTCAACTGCTGCTCGTACAGTTGCAGCAGTGAAATCCATGGCAACAGCGATGAACACAAGCCGAAATGAGAGGATTTCTACAGGGATTTGGAATATCAGTGATGAACCATTGACAGTTGACGAAATTCTTGCATTCACGCTGCAGAAAATGGATTGACTGCAATAGTCCAATTTGAATAATAAAAAATAAACTGTAATAACTGCCATAATCTAAAATATAATCCTGAAATATCTAATACAACTCCAAGTGCACGACCTACTAGATTAGTACAAATACACAGCTAATAAGAAGGAAGTGGTCTCTAGGTGAGTTAATCTTCATCCGTTTCTTCATAGTAATCATCTAAGTCTTCATCATCGCCTATTTCACTTTCATCTTGTAATTCTTCCTCATCACTTGTTTCATTTTCTGCACCTCTATCTTCGCCATCATTTGTAGCAAGGACAGAAAGATCAAATTCTTCATAAATCCCTTAATTATGCTGCAATTCATCTGCTAATTCATCATCCACTATTGATTGAACATTTGAAATGTCATTCTGGTACTCCACATCTAATGCATCTTCGACGACCACTCTACCTACGGGCTTTGTTTTCAAAACTACCCGCCATGCAGACTTATTCTTGCTCAAAGGATAAGGGGCATAATACACTTGTTTCACCTTTTGTGCAATGATAAAGGGATCATAATGTCTATATTGCCCTGTGTGTTTAATTTCAATTATGTTGTATTGAGCATGCACCTTTGTACCTCTATTCGGTGTTGGATCATACCATTTACATCGAAAGAGTACCAACTTTTTCTTCGGCCAACCAACAGCATATTCCAATTCCAAAATCTCTTGAAGCACACCATAATAATCAATATCTCCCTCACCTTTCACCCACACACCACTATTGTTGGTTTTTCCATTAGACCATTCTTCTGTATGAAACTTGTACCCATTGACCACATATTTAGACATCATTCTTACTCTAGGGTCGGGTCCCCAAGCTATATCACGTAAAAATGGATCTTTAATGCCATTAGCTGGATCATGAACCTATATATATATAATTAAATATAATTTAGAATTTTACAAATATATATAATTAAATACATATAATTCTTAATAGAATCCATAATAGAACTACAACAATCATTCAAACTTATTTGGATCCATTTCAATACATTTATTAAATGAAAAATGAAGAAATTTTCTAGTGTTACTACTTAGAAAAGAGGACAACAGTACTAACCTTTGATACAAATTTGGCTTTTCCAATGATACCTTTACAATGAGGAGATAAAGTCTTTGCGTTTATCGCACCGAAATTGCAACTTCTCAACCCCTAATACTACTACCACAATCTCTTCATCGAGTAATTTTATCAAACACAAAGAATATCAGTGTATCTTACCATAAATCTGTAGAAAAATAAATTAAGACTCTTTGGAAATTACTATCAATATTACCTTTGCAGCTAAAGAAAAATTAAGAGTTTTCTCGTTCTCCGCCGGCTAGGGATTGAGTATCTTCAGATTTGCTTGGATCTAAGATGGAGTATTCTTTGATATGTTCTGAGAGTATTTTCGATGGGTTCTGGAAATAGAAAAAGTTCTTCTATTTCTTTTGCTATTAGAAATTAAAAATAAAGTCTAGGGTTTGGTGAAATGAGGAGGGAAAAAACGAAAATAAAAATAAAAGTTGGTAAAGTTATGAGGGAAACTGAACCGTCTCCATAGGCCCATTTTGCAAAGAACCGTAGCCACATGGAATACTATCATTACGGTTTAAACAACGGTCGCAATAGAATGTCCTATGGCAACGATTATTTCACTTTTGTAACGGTTTACTTTCAAAAGTGTGCCGGTTGGTCTTATTTCCTATTGGGACGGTTGTAACCGTTGCTATAGACGGTATATAGTAACGGTTATATAACCGTTGCAAAACATACCGTTGATATAGGTCCATTTTCTAGTAGTGGAGGTTTCCCCTTTGGAATGTTGCACCCATGGGTGACAAACCACATGTAAAGAATAATGTTGTAGAAATTGAAGTTGTAACTCAGGAGAAAATTACGGACACCATGACTGACATACATGTGGTTGAGGGAGAAGGTGAGAAAGAATCAGTAAACAAAGAGGCTTCTGATGGTATTTCTTATAGCTGGACTAAGGATGAGAGAGATGAAAATATTGATAAAGAGGGGAGAGAAGTAGCCAGTCATGAGGAGCATCAGGTTAAGGAAATGGCTAATTATACTAATGAGAAGGGAGTGAGAATGACGGGGAATCAGGTGAGGAAAAAGATAGTGAAGGAGATAAACAATTAGGTGAACAAGTGGGAGACTCTAGCAAAGAAGAAAAAAAATTGAGGGAGAAAGAGACTTGAGAGTGAGGGTGATGAAGATGAAAAGAAAGTGAAAATGAGGCGACTGAACTTGAGAGTGAGGAAGAAAATACTACGGGGAATTTGGAGGCTCTATAGCTATTGGGAACATAGTCATAGCTCCTTTAGAAGAAGTTTGTGGAGAGATAAAGAATGAAAAACCTAGTCATTTTTTAACTCATTTTGTTGGATATGAGGATGTCAGCAGTGATGAGGATGATTTGCCCTTGCCTAAGGTAGTTAAGGGAGAAAAAGGGCCCCTGTGAGATCTATAAAACAAGTTCTCCCAGCAAGGAAATAAGTGGCTCCTCCTGCTAGGACTCCTCTCACTAGGAGCAAAAGATAGGATGTTGATGGAAAAATAATCAAGGAATCCAGAGATGCCAAGAAAATAAGAAAGAAAACTCATGTTGTTGAACCTGTAGTTGAGCTGGATAAAGTGGATGAGTCTGATCCTTCTCTGCATGCCAAGAAACCAGCAGTAAGAAGGACTATTGTGAAACTCACCAGGTCCACTTCCACCTCTAAGAAGGCCAACAAAGGAAAGAAGAAGAGGGCTATACCTGATGTGATTGAGAGGTTGATTGAAATGAAGAATAAAAAAGTATTGAATGGGAAGATAGTTGCAAATATGGATTAGAAGGGTATGGCCTGGTTGGTTGAGAATTTTGATCTGCAGAGATGGAGACATATGTTTGTTAAGACATTTCCTTCTGTGCGTGTGAATGTTGTAGTTGACTTTTATGTAAACTTCTAATTTGATGGCAATGTGGTCAAGAGTTCTATAAGAGAATTTGATATGGAGTTTGATGTTGAAGAGCTTGGGCTGCTATTAAACATTCCTTTCCTAGGATTTGACAAGAATTGTATTAGGATTATACAATTTTTGAAAATTTTAGAATTGTATTAGGATTATATGATAATTGTATTACATTTGTATCAAAATTCTTTGAGGACTATATCAGAATTGTATTATAGTTGTATCTGATGCATCAATACATAAAACAATACTTGATAAGAATATTAATACAAGTTTAATACAATATTTTTATCAAAATTTTATCAGAATTTTATCAGTTTCTATGTTTTTTGTATATGCTGTGTTCTTCCTCTCGATTTTCAATCTGAAAATAAAAGTTTTGGTTATTGGTGGTTATGTGCGGACTTTTATGTAGTTTGCTGTTAGTTTTAGATGAAATTTTATGTTGAAACTTTAAAAGAAAGAAGTTTAGAATTATATCACATTTATTTCATAATTGTATGAAAATTATTTTCAAATATTGTTATAAATGTATGATAATTATATATGAATGGCATGAATTAGTTTTTTAGAAAATAACATCGTACCAAATATAAACATTTCTTTGGTGTGGATTTATTTGGTTCCATTTCAATGGCGAGTTCAACTTTATTTTTATTCCAGACTGCATGCGTCTATTGTGTTTTTCTTGTGAATTCTTGTACAAGTAGCAAAAATCTATATTGAGTATTTGAAAAATTGGAAAAACAATTTAGTAAAACAATATTTGAAGAAGAATTTGTTCGCAGATCTGCATTTCACCTCCAAGCATATGCATGTTATGCCTTATGGATTCATGTTAACTAAGCTGCTTGACAAGCTCAACATTGCGTTGCCAGAGCTGAAGTTCGGAAATCAAAATATAAAGCATTTTTATCTTCGAAACCCATTGGAAAGGGCAGTGCAAGAGAAATCATACAAAAATGATCGAATCTTCAGACGCCCCGAAAAAGATATGAGGTGCTCGAAAATGGTCGAAGTAGTTGAATAGGAGGATCACTATGACTATAGCCCTTGGTAAGTCTACCAAAGACGAAAATGATTTATTTGTTATAGATGTGGTTACACTCAAGCAGTGTAGCTATGAGGAGATCAAGGCTAGAGGGCCAACAGGTTCTGCTATCTTACCGGGTAGCAGCAGGCCAACTGAGCTTCGTAAGAAGTTGGATGGCTCTTCAGGAGAATGCTAAGCTTAGAGAAGACAATGATGAGCTGAAAAAAGAAATCAAACAACTTAGGAAGGAGCTCAGGAAAGACGGAGAGGCTCATACCCAACAGAATGTCACCCTTATACAAGCCTTGACTCCCTTATCTTCTCACCCCTAATCCTGGTCATTTGCCCTTGTCTCTAATTTGTTTTATTAACCCAGTGGTGCAATTTGTTTTCTTGTTATTCTAGTTCTCATTAGGTTGCAGGATGTTCCAGTTTATTTTGTTCTAATATTTTGTTCAAGGCTCTAGACTTAATTTGGCATTACTTAATGAACTCTCTTATGATATTTTTATGCTTCTCACATAGTTTTATCATCCTCATAGTTTTCTTATCTTGATATTTCTTGAGCTTGTGTTGTAACCTCGATGACCTTGAATCTTGCATTAATTGTGCTTGAACTGTTTAATATCCTTTTACTTTCGATGATGTCAAAAGGGGAAAGATAGAGTTGGGGGTGTTTGATGTGCTTGTTGTATACCTGATGTACTTGCTCTGAAAGTGTGTTTGTGTGCTACTGCTATTGTGATGAGATGATTACATGATTTATGCGCACAAAATTTGTCTATCATAAAAAAGGAGAAATTTGTTGAGTATTGGGATTCTGATAATTAACAATGTTTGTCTAGAGGAAATGCTCTAAGAGCCAGGTCCTCAAGGTAGCTGATGAAATGCTCCAAGAACCAGGTCTTCAAGGTCGTCGTTGAAGGTTCTTACAAAACAGTAACTTTTTTATAAAGTTACTCTAGTCCGAGTTTGTTGGAAAAAGGGTGTTAGCGTGATAAAGGTGGTTTTCCAAGAAGATATGCTTGCATAAGTGATAGACAAGAACCACAAGATCTATGGAGTCCTTGGAACTTTAGGATTGTTGTCAAACAAAAAGTTGACTAGGTGTAGGATTCCCAAATATCTCGGAGTACGGGGAAGTTAAATACTTTACCTATGACGGAGAAGATCATCCGTTTGAACATCAACCGTGGAACTACATTTTCAATACAAGTCGATTAGTAGTTTTAATGTTCTTCTTCAGTTAGTAAATATATTTTTAAGAAATCGAGTTTTAACCAAAGTGTCATACATAATCAATGAGTTGAAGTAATTGTTTGAGTTTGCAAGTTAGAGTAGCTTGTAAGTCAAATAATTGAAGTAGGAGTACTGGTGGGTATTGATTGACAGGTCTTGTAATCGATACATTTGGCACATTTATTTTAGTGAAGTTGAAATTAAAATCTTACGTGGTAGGTTGTGGTATCTGATCCTTTGAGTCAACTAATTTTTCACGTAAGAATTGTTGTGTTTGTACTATTGTTTATTTCGATTATATTTAAAAAGTAAGGTAAAGAACCAAGAAAGTCACTCAAATTAACAAATATAACTATATGTAATTGCGCTCAAATAAATGGAGTATAATTAGTAGCCTGAAAAAATAAATTTGATAGCATAGATTAATTTTTTACCGAGTACAAGTTCATTGCACTTTCAGTATAAGATAAATCCATTTCTTTGCCCCATTCACTCGACAAAAGCCAACATGGATGGGGTAATGTTCCCACTTAACAGACAAATTACTTTCTGTTCATTATTATACCATTAGTACGAAAATATCAGTAATATCAGATCATCTCACATATTAATGCCACTTTGGTTTCTGGATGTCTTTCAAGCGTGAGACAGTAAGCGTACGGAGAGGGATGATGTAGATCTAACAATCGGAGCTTTCAATCGTTGGCCACGGCATAATTATCGGGCATTGATTTTAATTAGTTAAATGAGGAACTTTAAGGCGATAACAGCTACGTATACTTTTAGCTTCTGATCTAACGAAACTAGCTCCATGCTTATTGACCCTCTATGAGGAACTTTGAGGCAACTCTATTGTACTTTTTTGACGAAGCGGATTCAACTGAACCTTTCAGACTAGGGGTGTCAAACCATATAGCTTCCTTCCTGCGTCCTTTTATAATGAAATAACTCAGGTCTAGTTTTTGTGATTAGTAAGCAAAAAATAATTAGCAACTTAATGTCACGCGCCAATTTTTCATCCGTGTAACGTCGTGACGGCACCTAATTTCTTCAAGTAGGTAGGACTAACATTTGCGGAAATGAAATGGACAACGTAAAAGTTAACGAATAACAGATGATTTTTTAAATAATCGATTTTGGTGTCGCTTGGCATATACAATAATCACTCTCTGAATGTACACAATTATCCCAAGATCTGGAACACCATAAGTCACAAACTACAGAATGAAAATAGTATTTCTATACTCCAGAGTCTAACAAAAAGGGGATACAAGAAGTTTTTAACATGGGGAAGAGTAGAAAGGAAGTCCGAAGTCTGCGGACGCGACAGATATAACTTGAATTCTCCAAAGATATCTCGACTCACTGATAATGCGGCTGATAAGTAGTACCAGAATCTTCACACGAAAACATGTGCAGAAAAGCTAAGTACACCATAACGGTACCTAGTAAGTGCCAAGCCTAACCTCGCTCGAGTAGTGACGAGGTCAGGTCAGGGCCATACTGGTATATATATCAAATAATAAGATGGAACAGAATATCACAATAAAATAAAGACTGAATTTTAACTGGAAAGAAATACATAAAGATTACAGTACAATACACAAAGATAACAACATGGAATCTCCCGAGATATCGTCTCACAGTCTCAAACGTAAATGCGCAGGAGGATCTCCCGAAATACCATTCGCAGTCCTAAAGTAAATATGCAAGACAAGGGAATCTCCCGGAATACCGTTCCGTAGTCTCAAAGTAAATATGCAGGGGGGTCTCTCGGAATACCGTTCCGTAGTCCCAAAAGTGAATACACAGCTCAAACAATAGAAATAACACGAAATCCTACAATTTAAACTAAGTACAAGACAAGGAAGAAGCAGGGAGTTTACTAAGCATGTTGCACATAGTTCAGATAAGCAACTACGACATGTAGACATGTTGTTCTAAACTAAACAGAATAATTGCATATGCTAGTGTAGCTCAATTAAAGTGAAATAGGTTATTACTTAATGAAAATGGAGTTTTACAACAAATAGACTGTGTGCGCACTCGTCACTTCACGTACACGGCGCACATATAAAAAAACATTACCAAATCCTAAGAAAAGTTCCCCCACACAAGGCTAGGCAAGCCACTTACCTTGAACCAAGCTCAAATCAATCTATAACAATTCTCTTTCCATGAATATCTGACTCCGAGTGACCTAAATCTATCCAAAATCAATTACATGTCATAAATATAACTATAAGAACTAATTTAGCTAACGAAATCAAGGCTAAAAAAAGAAATTGAAGAATTGCCATAAAACGTCTCCCCAGTTCAACGCCTCGAAATCGGGTAAAAGTTACAAAATATGAATATTCATTCACTCACGTGTCTAACCATACAATAATTACTCGAATTCGACCTCAAATCCACTTCCAAAACTCGAAATTTTAGTCTATGAAGTTTCTATCATTTTCCCCCAAATTTTCAATTCAAATCCCTAATTAAATGATGAAATTAACCATGGGTTACTAGGATATAACTATAAAGGAGTTAAGAATCGTTACCCATAAGCTTGCTCTGAAAATCCCTCGAAATTTTCCCTGAATCCGAGCTCTCTAAGTCCTGAAATAGATAATGAAATCAAACCTTCGCAGTTAGCCCTTTTCTTACCAATCAAAGCGCATCTGCGGTTTCGGTTTTGCCCCGAAGACTATGTACATGCGGAGCTTACTTAAACTCCTAGGCATTGCACATGCGCACAACAATCAGCATCTGTGAATGTGCTTTTATGCTCCATCGTCTGCTTCTGCGGACCTTGGCCACCTGAGCTTCCTTACTTATTTCACTTTTGCGATAACACTTCCGCAATGCGGCTCGCTTCTAAAGCTTACACATCGCACCTGCGACCACTTGCCAACCTCATCCTCGCATCTGTGATCGCCCGTCTGCTTCTGCAAGCTTGCACATGCAGTCAATCTTGCACAGGTGCGATTACATAAGATGCATCACACTTCAGTCATTTCTCCTAGAACTCAACTTGATCCGTTAACTATCTAGAATTCACCTGAGGCCTTCTGGACCTCAACCATACATACCAACAGCTCCTAAATTATCATACGAACTTAGTTGAGCCCTCAAATCACATCAAACACCGCTAAACACGAATCACATACTAATTCGTACTTAAAGAACTTGAAACTTTAAAATTTCTACAACCGATGTCGAAACCTATCAAACTATGTCCGATTGACCTCAAATTTTGCACACAAATCATACTCAACATTGCGGACGTACTCTGACTTCCCAAATTGGCTTCCGGCCCATATGTCAAAAATTCCACTACCGGTCCAAAGCTCCAAAATTTTGACTTTCATCATTTAAAGCCTTAATAAGCTAAAGACCTCCAAAATATAATCCGGATACGCCCTTATGCCTAAAATTACTCAACTGAGCTAACTAAATCGACAGAACTCTATTATGGAGTCGTCTTCGTAAAGTTTCGACTACAGTCCAAATCCTAAGACTTAAGCCTCCTTTTGGGGACTAAGTATCCCAAAACACTCAAAAAACCAAAATAAAACCTCCCGGCAAGTCACAATAGCATAAATAGATACGGGAGAAGCAGTAAATAGGGATCGGGACTATAACTATCAAAACGACCGATCGGATCATTACACTTAAAACTTGATTAATTAAATAAATAATTAACTCTCTCGTTTCTCATACATAACTAGCCACTTAAAATTTGATTTGATTTACTTAGCTTGAATTTGAACGAAGGTTATTTGAAATTTGGAATGGTGATTGCAGCAGGCTAGATTGTTTTCTGCTTCAAAATGTAATTCTTTTTCCTATGAAATATAAAGCTACTATACATAATGAGTAAGGCATGATTGCCAAAGAAATCAGATGGGTGAATGAAATTTGACATCAGTTATTGGATAAAGTAAAGAAAATGAGGGACAAGGGTCAGCAGAGGCAGGCTGAGGAAAGGCACGAAGAGACACGATACTTTTTGGGAAAACAATGTCTTTGTGGCATTTTGTGTCTTTGTCAACGTGCCACTGCTTCACCTTTGGTGATGGTAACAGAATCCCGACTATCAGAGTATCTTATAAGAATACACAGCCATTAATTAGTAATTTAAAAGCCTGTTTACGAAATGCCATTTAATTCCGAGTTGCATATTTTGCAGCATCAACGCTAGTTTTCTCATACTCATTTTCTTGAACTTATTAAACAAAGAAGTTCCCAAATTCAAAATATATGAATAGATTAAATAAATCACATTTAACCTAGTGCTTATTAAACATTTGACTATGATGTTTCTGCACGTTCCCCAAAATTGAGACTTACTGATATTTAGCTTAAGGTATGTATAATTATATGCACATCGCTTAGTTTAAAGTATGTATAATTATATGCATATCGCCTCGCATTTTATTCATGTTTTGTGAATTTTTGATTGTGAATTGTTATAAATTGTACTAATTTGTGACAAGAGGGGTTGCTTTGATGGTAAGCAACCCCCACTTCCAACCGAGAGGTTGTGAGTTCGAGTCTCCCCAAGAGTAAGGTGGGAAGTTCTTGGAGGGAAGGATGCCGGGGGTCTATTTGGAAACAGCCTCTCTACCCCAGGGTAAGGGTAAGGTCTGCGTACACAATACCCTCCCCAGACCCCATTAAGTGGGATTATACTGGGTTGTTGTTGTTGTAATTTGTGGTATTTGATGGTAGGAGTCATGCGGAGATAATGTAAGATGAAAGTGCACGAGTTCAAGCAAAAATGAAACAAAAAGAAAAATTGGACAGTGTAGCGCCATATGAAGCGTGGGGCTACCTGTTGCCCAGTTTCCGGAACCCCAAAAATCCCAGCACCAGGGCTAGTTCCCCACGCTACCCTGGGCGTTGATGATGAAAAATCTTTCCTAGTTCGGCCGGGACAAGGTTATTTCGTTCTAAGACCCCTCCCCCTCCCCCAATCCTCCAACGCGTATAACATCAAGTCTAAACCTATTTGAGAGGGGAGATGCCACTATGAAGGAAAAATACACACGAGGAACATCCGGAAGCGAAGATATCTTAGTTTTCTTCATCTTTTGTTAGTATTTTTAATTATTCAACACTTGTGAATTTGTTTTGGCATTATCATGAGTGGCTAAAATCCATAGTTTTAGGGTTGTAGTTTGGCCATGAATATTGTTGTTTACAGTTGAGTTAAGCTTGATTACATTCATCTGTATATGGTTGTTTCCTCAATTTTGTGCTTAATTGCTCAATTGTCTGGTCAACGGTTAGATTCTATTTACTATCTATTCTATGCTTGGGAACGCTATGTTTAGATTATAGAAGAATTCAAGAGAGCATCATCTTAACTATGAGAGGGGTGGATTTTTGGTTAGGATAAGAATATACCTAGTCACCGTGCTTAATTAGATATCGTAATCTTAATGCGTTCTTAATAGATTGATTCCATAGGAATATAGGCATTAATATATTTTGAATAGGCGAGTATAAATTCGGGAGAATACTACGAGAGAAACTGTTCGATTAATTAGCAACCATGAGTGAATTGTATGAAAGGGAAAGTTAATTATAGCATAATAGGATTGGTGAATCGATCACAATCCTGAAAATATATAGAATACACAAAAACTATTTTGTTGTTTGATAAATGAGTTACATGTTAAAATTAGTGCTTAGCATAATCTGACTTTTGAATTCTGAAACACTTGCCTGAATAATAATCTTGGTTAAACTAGTAGGTAGTTACATACGTATTTTTGAGTTTGACACTCGACTTATTATTTTATTACTTATACGACCACGTATACTTCCGTGTGCGTTTGGGAGCAACAAGTTTTGGTGTTGTTGCCGGGGACTTGAATATTGACTACTTTCTAGTTTCTACTTTAGTTGTTTATTTCATCAAGTCTAACATTTATTATTGGTTTCTATACTCCTGAGAACTTTGATGGAATGCAAAGGGTCAGAAACCAGGATAGACTTCAAGGCTTTAACCCTTAACTTGAGAGAATATTTCACAAGAGGTTGAGGGAAGCAAGGGACACATTCAATTTCCGGTGGACATGGAAGAGGATCAAAATATGGATGTTCGGGAGATGGCGATGCCCAGCATTACTAACGTTACTTCCGGTATTGTGAAGACCAAAATAACTAGGAACTTTGAGCTAAAACAGAGCATGATCCAGCTACTGCAAGCGAATGGGTAGTTTATGGGTCTTCTACACGAGGATCCACAATATCACATTCTTAACGTCTTGGAGATTGTGATACTTATATCACTAACGGAGTCACTCCAGACTATGTGAGGCTCACACTGTTCCCGTTCTCTCTATTGGGCAACTCAAAGGGGTGGTTGAAGGCGGTACCAGCTAATTCTATTACATTATGGAATGATCCGGCGAGGAACTTTTTGGCAAGGTTCTTTCTTCAGGAAAAATTGCAATGATCAGAAATGAGATACTCGCCTTCAAATAGAAATTGGGGAAGTCTTTATATTCATCTTGGGAAAGGTTCAAGAGGTTGCTTAGAACTGTCATCATCACAATCAAACAAATGAAGTGTTAGCTTACACTTTCGTAGAAGGACTACAGCCAGAGACAAAAATTGTGGTGGACGGTGCAACGGGAGGTCAAGTGTTGGAGAAACGGTTTGATGATATATATGCGTTATTGAATAAATTCTCCAAAAGCAATCCTGATTGGCAAGGAGATATGGGCAGACACACAGTGCAAAAATCTGCAGGGGTTCTCGAGTTAGATGGTGTCTCTATATTATCAGTGCAAATTGCCACATTGGCCAACCAAGTCAAGAAGATGACATTGGTTATTAACAAGAAACAAGCTTAGCCATTGCAACATTTTCAAATATTTTGTGAAGTATGTAGAGAAGGTCACATAAGCAATCTATGCCCAGCAAATTTAGAGTCTGTACATTTTGTGGGTAATGCAAATCGAGGCCAAGAAAATAAGTATGCAAATACTTACAATCCTAACTGGAGGAACCACCCAAACTCTTCTTGGGTAGAAATCAAGTTGCTCAGAATCAGTACATGTG
This sequence comes from Nicotiana noctiflora, assembly GCA_032618575.1. Lineage (NCBI taxonomy): Eukaryota > Viridiplantae > Streptophyta > Magnoliopsida > Solanales > Solanaceae > Nicotiana > Nicotiana noctiflora. The sequence continues at coordinate 86,351 of JASVEL010002599.1, forward strand.
GCAAGCTCCTCTACAGCAATATAGACCACCACAGGCTGAACAACCACGAACTCAATGAGACACATTGAGGGGATGCAAAAGTAATTGATGGCTTACCAACAATCCCAAAAAGTAGCCCACTCAGTAGTTATTCATAATTTGGAGAGACAAATGGGGCAACTTGCCAGTTCTCAAAATAAATAACCAGCTGAGGCTCTTCCTAGTGATACTGAGCCTAATCCTAAAGCTCAATTCCATGTGGTTACCTTGATAAATGGAAGAGTACTAGAAGAAGTTTCAAAGAAAAAGAAGTATATGGATAGTCCTAAAGGAGAATTAGTTCCCAATCCAGTTGAGGAGAATAAGAAAGAAAGCAAAGGATCAGAGCCAATAATTGTGACAAGGACACCACCCCATTTACACATAGACTGCAGAAGCAAAACTACGATTCTAAGTACAAGAAATTCTTAGATATTTTGAGCCAAGTGCGTATGAATTAACCTTTGGTAGAAATTTTACAACAAGTGCTGCATTATGCAACGTATCTCAGAGATATTGTGGCAAACAAGCAAAGATATACAGAGTTTGAAACAATTGCACTTACTGAAGAGTGCAGTGGTAGAGTTCAGAGTAAACTTCCTCTTAAGTTGAAGGATCCTGGGAGTTTCATAATTCCTCTGTCCTTTGGAAAACAAGAAATTTGTGGAGCCCTGTGTGCTTTAGGGGTTAGTATAAATTTGATGCCATCATCTTTGTTCAATCAAGTCACATTGGGGGTCCTTAGACCTGCTACTATTACTTTACAGTTGGCAGATAAGCCACTAGTGATGCCAAAAGGAATTATTGAGGATGTGTTAGTGGTTGAGTGAGAAAGTTCATTTTTCCTGCTGATTTTATTGTTCTTGATTACGAGGCAGATGAGGAAGTGTCCATTATTTTTGAGTGACCATTCTTTGCTACTGGTAAAGCAATTATTGATATGAGGGAAGGGAAGTTAAAGATGAGATTTGATGATGAGAAAATCACTTTTAATATGTACAGAGCACTTAAGCTCCCTAAGCATTTTGAGGACTTGCACATAATTACTGTGATAGAATTGAAGGGGATAGAGCAGATTCCTTATGTGAATTGTAGTGATCTAGATAGGACAATTGAGTTAGAGGAGAGGAGACCTTCCGGGACCGTGAAAAAGGGCTAGACTTCATGGAAGAAAGAAGAGAAAGTACCCAAATTGAGCAGAGTAGTAGAGTCATGCCACGACTATATTTAGTAGCATGCTTCAGATTAAGTGTGGGGTCATCCCGAACCTTAATATTGAGGATCATGTGCTATCTAGGTCCAAGAGATTGTTAGGGAGTATTTCTCACCCTTTAATATTTTTCTCTATGATCATGCATCGAGTATTATGCATAACATAAGTGAAGGGTAAGAAAACTACTTTCTAAAGTATCATTGTCTAAAATTATTTTTTTTATTAGTTTTTATTATAGAATTCGTAGTAAACATAGTCTAGGTTTTTAAAGAGAAAAAAAACAGAAAAATCTTGGACTTTTCCCAACGATAGATCTCTTGGATAGTTTTCTTGAAGGATTAAAGTCTGATTAAAAATACCAAAAAATTTGATTAGTTTTTGTTAGGATAGTAGGTAGTATCCCTTGGTTTTTCGTTAGGTGTCGGTTCTTTTCTAAGGGTGTAGTTCAAACCGGGTACTTTTTTTTAGGAGTAGGATAGGAAGAAGATGAGTTGCTATGTGGTACCTATAGACATATTTGGTGCTGGAACATTAGGCACTGGTATGCGCTCTATATTCCCGTACATTTTATTTGAATTGTGATGCTTAAGTAAAATAAATAGCCTACTCTGTGACGCCTTTTTTGGAGTTGTTTGACTTGTATGCCACATAGTGCAATACTGATTAAAATTTCCCAAATATATGTGCTTGGTTGACGTTGTCACACCTCCCTTTTTAATACCTTTTTTATTTTCCCGATTAAGAGAATAAGGTATACCTCGATATTATAAATACCTCAGGAAAGGATATAATAACAACGAAGAAGGAGTTTTTTCAAATAAAGGACAATGAGTTCGGGATTTTATTTAAAATTTCAGAGTCACCACTTGGGAAAATAATGGTGTCCCAAGTCACCGGTTAATCTCGAATTCGAGGAAGTTGACTCTGTTTAATAGTCTGCACAACAAGAAATCCGGATAAGGAATTCTGTTAACCCGGGAGAAGGTGTTAGGCACTCCCGGATTCCGTGGTTTTAGCACGGTCGCTCAACTGTTGTTCTTGATTTTAGTTGATTTATTATATGCCTTTTAACAATATGTACATATTTCGCTTTGAATATTTTACGAATTGCGACGTTGCAAAAATGTTCGAGTCACACCGCAACCAGTACGCCTGTGACTTTTAACACGCTTTGGCTTCGCCGAGATTTATGATTTGAGTCACATCAAATGTGCACTCGTATTAGGGAAAGTATATTTTTAAAATCGCGCCTATATCGTCTATCGGCTTCTTTAATCTTTTGGAAAGGTTGTGGAATTAGCTATCAATCTTCACGAGTCTATTATATAATTATTCGTTTATATGGGGGCCTCTCTATTTTGTTTTCAATGCGAGGCTCGTCCCACTTGATTTTTATAGTCCAATCCTATATATATATATACTATATTCTCTAACATTTGATTTTTCCCTAATTGATTAATTTCCAAAATATAAGTCGAGGCCTTATTTCTTATGTTTCATGGGCCTGGACTCTTTGGGCTCATTCTTAGCAAGTTAACGTATGTGACTTGGTCTAAAAAACCCTAACACACAGTAGCAGTCTATCAGAAACCCAATTATGATTCGGTATAGATCTGGACCTTCGCTATCTATTAGGCCCAAACCAAATGAAATTAAAATGGATAAACAGAAATTTGAATTCATCATGAATATAAATATTCAGAATCAGAAGATAACAAAGTTCAAATTGTATTTATTTAGTGAAGAGAAATAATAATACAGAGTTACAGTATCGATTTCAAATCTTAATTGTGTAATGTGAGTGAAGTCTAATTAACAGACTGCTTTTGTTTTTATGTTTCAACAACTATTTTAAACTACTGAATCGAGTTACTTATTAGCTAAAACTGACATAATTATTACTCAACTAATACTTAACTACTTTACAATATACTAATCGTGATTACTTATTAATCATATCGAAACGTTAAGCTAAATATGTAGCAGATTCTATTAACTATGTGATTAACAACTTCATATTTGATTATCAGTTTTACCTATACCATTTCAATTGCTATTAAACTATCTAGATTAAACTAACAGTTATTGAATTAAACTAATTGCCACACATGTTAATATCATTATTAATCTACCTGTTATGAACTTTTTTTTAGATTAAATGAGCGAGAATAGTTATTAACCTATTTTAACTAGGTGGTTTCAACTACTACCACTACTCTACTCTACTTACTATTCTATTACATCGTTTCTCGCATACGTTTGTGCCTCATATGAAATGATTATACAATAATTTCCTACTGAATTACAACTTTAACTACTTATATTCTAAATACAAAAGTAAATGCAGAAAAACAATTCTCGAAAAATCATCTCATTTTATTCAATCACTTCAGATCCACTGCAGTTACATGTTGAAAGTTCAGCTGTGTACCTGATTCGGCAGTGTAAAACGTTATGAGTCTAAGGGAGTGAAGATGAGAATAAGCAGATTGATCACAGCAGCAAAGCAACAGCAATGAAGATGAATGAACACAACAACACAATTGAATTCAACGATCAAATAAGAATTCCAGATTCAGCAAAGCAGTAATCCAATTGCACAATAGAAGAAAACAGTATAAAACCCTGGACAATCTAGTGATGATAGAGGAATTCTACGGATTTCAGAGCTTCGACTAAACCCAGAATTTTTCCCTTAGTATTTTAGTTGTCAGAACATATTCTCTGAATTCATAAAAATCCAGCTCTTATTCAGGCTTTATTCAAGCCTATTTATAGATAGAAATGGTAAAATTTTGGGGGTGAAATTTGAAAAAATTATTCATAATTCCCTCCCCTCAATTCTTTTATTTATTACACTTTAACACCTAATTCAGATTCAAAATTGCCTTCCAGAATGTACTGGAAGGTTCTATTGGGTTCTATTTGAGGTGTTTTACTAATGTACCCTCACTTGCTAAGGTTATTAACTAATATGCCTTTTTATCGGGTCAATTATACCCTTTGTTTTGTGCAATATTGCAGAAATACTAGGCCTAAATGTCTGAATTTTCCTCATAGGCTATATTAAATCCACATTTATGGTATTTTTCATTCTTTTTATACCCTTATTGTTAATTTCTATTTACCCGACCTATCCAAGGTCAGGGTATTCAGCTTTGTGCCTTTATTTAACTTCTGGCCATTATTCAATAAGTCTTTAAGACTTAGCCAGATTTGAACTTAGTTTCATTTCAATTTTAACCTCTTTTAAGAGGTATTCTTTTTATTTATGTGTTTAGAAGTGATTTGCAGGATTAGCCTGCTTATTTATTAAGGATTAACCATTTCAGATTTAGCCAGTCCAGTATTTGTACTTGGCTTTTGCAATATTAGTCAGTATTGTTCAATAGCTTTTAAGACTTAGTTTAAGACTTGCAGATTTAGCCGTTTTGGGATTTTATTGTCTATTACTAAGAGTTAACTAGTTTCACGACTAGCCACTTGGATTTAAGACTTAGACTTTTACAGAGTTGGCTAGTTTCAACACTGACCACTCTATTTTTATTTCAATTATAACCACTTTTTATGTTATTTTCAATTTTAACCTAATTAAACTACTTTTCATGCTTTCAAAGTTAGCCAGTTGTCAATTCATTGTCTAAAACGGCTATAACCAATATCCCCTAGAGCATAATAGGCTTAATTGTAGTCTAATAACATGAACTCATTACAAATATAACCTTTCATATGAATTTGCACACATAGCCACAAATCAAAATCATTTATCATCTAACCAAAACTCAGAGAGAAATTTGAATATGGTTGAATTTCAATTAAACAACTTCACAACTCAGATTTTAGGCATAGCATAACAGATTTGACATAGAAGATATATTCAGAATATTTTCATGTTTAAAACTCACAAAAATCCTAAAAAGCTCGAGCATATTTAATCAAGTGTTAATAGACAGTTTCATTAGAGAATCTAATAGAGCATGCTTAATAAGAAAAATAAGTTTATAACAAGAAACTATTTAAAGAAGAAGCTAATCTAACATGCAACTATCTTAATCAAAAGAAATTAAGGAAAAACAGATTTAACACATGAATCATGCTCAAAACAGAATCAAAATGGGATAGGGAACTTAGCTTAGCAGGATATGTCTCTTGAGCTTCCCCGTTGTTTTCTTTTTGTTCTTTTCTTTTCTTTTTCTTTCTTTTTTCCAGTTTTCTTTTTTTCTTTTCTTTCAGACTTCATACTTTAGATTTGAAGTATTTTTATTGGGAAATAGGTTTTGGAGATGGAAAAGGGGGTCTTTTGGTGTAGAGTTGTTTAAGTCTGCCGGAATTAGGGTTCCGGCGACTTATTTTCAAAGATTCGAAGGGTTTGAGGAATATTCGAAGGAAAAGGGTTACGTGGGGTTAAAGATCTAGGCAAAAAGGTCTAATGGTGTTAGTTTGGAGGCCAGTGGCAAAGGTGGTGGTCACCGGAGAAGAACTCCAGTGGCCTGATTTTCAAGAAATTGGGGCTTTTGGGGTTTTCCTGGGTTTTCATTGAGGTTTGGGATGGAGGAGTAAGAGGAGAGTGGTTTGAGGTTCAGAAATGGGCGTAGACTACCATGAACGGTGGACAGTCTCCATAGCCGGCAGAGATGAGATGAGAGGAAGAAGAAGCTTATGGGGCGGCTAGGGTTAAGAGCTTGAACATAATGGCTGGTCTCTAAGAGACCAAGCCTATTTATACTTGTAACGGATGAACGGATCCTGGCCTTTGGATCATCGTTGATCAACGGCCAGGATCTAATACTTTCAAACAGCGTCGTTCAATTTAAAATGGAGACTAATTCATCTTTGTTGGATTAGATAGATGGACGGTTCAGATCATTCGTCCAAAACTATATCATTTCGATTAAATCTCTGGATTAAAATTCAGCCGCTGGATCATGTAGATGGATGGTTCAGATCACGCGTTATATATCAATTGGTCCGGTTTCTCAAAATCAACTGGGCCAATGCATTTGGGCCTAGACTTTTGGCCCAGTTCTGTATTTTTATGTATTTTCATGCATTTTTATTATTTGTTTTTATGTATTTTCTTGTTGTATTTTATTCTCTATTTTTATATTCGTTTTCAATTATTCAAATTCTTTTAATTTTCTATTTTCTCTAATTTTTTTGATATATTTTGACATTTTTTGCTATTTTTCCTTATTTTCCGGATTATATTTGTATTCTTGCTAATTTTCTTTTAAATTCCTTTATTTGTGACATTTATACTCAACCTAATTTTTAAATTTTATTCTAATTGCTTAATTACACCAATGCACTTTATTTCAATCAAAACATGTAATTACACACAAAAAATATTATTTATTTTAATTTTGGAATTTTTTATTGCTTAGGCCAAAAATCACGTGCTCACAGACGTGGGAGTTGAACAGAATTATATTGATTAAGGCATGTGCAATGTATGTGGGAGGAATTTGTAATTTTCTGTGCTATCCTGTGTAGTCTAAACTTGCACGTGTGTTAATCAAAGCGAAATCATTAAGTTATGCTAGTATAGGTGATGATGTAAGCATTTCTTGCTTGATCATAGATGTGTTTGTCACTTAAAAATAAAATTCTCCTTTGTTAGCCCCTTTGAGCCTATAGACCTTTTCTTGGCACCCACATTACAAGTCGTACCCCTATTCTATTCTTAACTTGAGATTGTTGAACCTTTAGCTCCTAAGGCACTTAGTTGCTAAAAGAAGTAAGGTGAGAAATTGAGGAGTATCTTTCGAGTGGAACCATCGAAGGACCCTTATGGTGCACTAAAGTTGTAAAAAATATCACTAGCCGATGAACCTTAATGTATGGAGAGTGTGTAGAAAAAAAAAGAAAAAAGAAGAAAAAAATTGCAAGAAGAAAAACAAATTATAGTTGAAATAATATAGAAAAATACACACATCCTAATCTTACTAATTCGTGCTAGTGGGAATATAGAAGGGGTTAATTGAACGAAAAAAGAGAGAGGCTATGTTGTATATGATTTGTGACGATTAAATTGGTTGAGAAGAATATGTGCTCGATTTATGAGTGTAGTGTATTAAAGTAATTAGGAGGGTTAGTCACTATTCCTAAATGTATCCTAATCGTCCATTAGCCTACATTACAATAGGGTTGTGATTTAGCCATAAATATTGTTGTTTAAATTTGATTTAACCTTGATTACAGTTCACTAATATATGGTTATTTCTTCAATTCTGCGATTAATTGCTTAATTGTCTTGCCAACAGTTAGGTTCTATTTACTATCAATGTTATGCTTTGGAAAGCTACTTTTAGATTAGAGAAAAATTGAAGGGAACATGATCTTAACTGAGGGGGCGGATTTGTAGCTAAGATAGGAATATACGTAATCATCGTGCTTAATTAAATATCGTAATCTTAATGCATTTTTAATAGATTGAGTCCATAGGAATATAGGGTTAATCTATTTTGAATAGACGAGTAGGAATTCAGGAGAATACTACGAGAGCAATTGTCCGATTAATTAGCAACTATGAGTGAATTATATGAAAGGAGAGTTAACTGGAGCACAATAGGATTGGTCAATCGATCACAATCATGGAATATTTGTCTCTACTGAATACACAAAAAATATTTTGCTGCTTGATAAATTAGTTACTTAATAGAATTAGTTCTTAGTATAATCACACTTTTGAACTCTAAAATACTGACCAAATAATAATCTTGGTGAAACTAGTGGGTAGTTACACAAATCTATGTGGGTTTGAAACTTATACTATGATTTTATTACTTGTATACTTGCCTGTGTGTTTGGGAGCAACACTTCCCGCTAAAAAAGATCAACATTAGATTGAGTTTCACTGTAAGTGATAGATAATGAAGCAAGCGTTAAGGAGCATCATTCAAACAAACTTGTCGTCACCATAAGTAATCTTCCACATAACAACTTCTCGCTTGAACCAACTGATCTTGGACTTTATTTTGGAAGAACTATTGAATTTTTTCACTAACAGAAACAAACTATCAATACTTCTTGATCGGAATGCCGCACGAATTGAAGCTCAGGCTCAACTGACACTGCAATAGGATAGTAGTCATGGCTGCATGCAACACTTCACATCATTTAGCATTTCAAGGTTCAATATCATATATGATGCAACACTTTGCATCATCATGTCATGTGTCCGCAAAACTTACACTATATAGATAAGTAAAATAAATCTTTTCTTGAAAAAGATACAGGAAAAAGAAAACTACGGCACTTTGTTTTTACTTCCTTGTACACTTACTTCTTCATATGTTGAATCCAGGTAAAAATATAAATTCCGCCACTTCTTTATTCAGTCACTTCCTCGCATGCTGAATAATCCACTTGGTAAAACTATAGGATTCGCGGCTAACTAATCCACAAATATTATAATAAGCTAATGATAAAATACATAAACGATCATTTTAAGTTATTCTCAACTATCAGGTAGACACGTGCACACGAAGTCCATTGCTAGTTAGATGTTTTAAGCCTTTAATAAAATTGATCAACTAGTTGGCCTCAGCTACCTGGTAAGCACCTCAACTGAGTTCATTTCTGGTTAGATGCTTTAAGCCTTTAATAAAATTGCTCAACTAACACCCAAAATTAACAAACCTCATGCATGATGAGTTACACGGGACATTTGTATTTATACCTGTTTTTTGTGTCACATTTTAACTTGTGCCCGCTTTACAAAACAATTGCAGGCATACCCGCTTTTTTTGCATAACTTCAGCATACAGGGCTTAGTAGCACGCAAAACTTCAGCATTCTAGTAGTCGGGCCTGAAGTTCAGCTCTAGAGCTGAAGTTTTTATTTAGTAATTGTCGAACCTCAACTCTAGAGCTGAAGTTTTTGTTTGTAACTAGCGAGTTTCAGCTCTAGAGCTGAAGTTTTTGTTTGTAAGCTTCAACTCTAAAGCTAAAGTTTTTGTTTGTAAGCTTCAGCTCTAGAGCTGAAGTTTTTATTTTTAGAGCTGAAGTTTTTGTTTGTAACTGGCGAACTTCAACTCTAGAGTTAAAGTTTTTGTTATTGTAACTGAAACTTCACACTTTCCCCCGGATGAGATAGCGCATCAAATTCCTCTTTTTTTATGTCAAATATCACGATAGACTCTTCACAAGCAGAAATTCTAAACAAAGAATCATCTATTGAAAAACGACATTGAACCATCCAATAAATAGCATCCTTTACTATTATAGGAGATATGTAATCGAAAGGAAAGAAATAGGGTGGGACAAAAGGAAGACTTTTTCCTGCTTGTTTTCGAATTCAGATTATTAGACACCAATAAGTCAAGCCTAAGCATCTTGAATTCTATACTTGCCAAACCTCGTACTATGACGAACAGACCTGTCGTCACGTGAGTTACTGCCCCATTTTCCCTGTTATATGCTTGTTCATGTTTCTATATATGTATTTGGTAAATTTGAGTCAATTCGGATCATGTTTGGTAAGAAATGGGATAACTAGTCTCTTTAATGAAGGAATAGTTTGGAAAAGTCAACCGGACATTGACTAGCGAGTTAGAGGGCTCGAAATCAAATTGTGATGGTTTGGTTAGCTTTGGGCGATGATTTGTTACTTAGGAGAGCGATCGGAATTGAATTTGCAGGTCCGGTGTAGCAATAGGCTTGAATTGGCGAAGTCAGAATTTTGGCGAATTTCGGTCGATAGGTGAGATTTTGATCCGGGAGTCGGAATGAAATTCCGACGGTTGTTGTAGCTTTGTTAGTTGATTTTGGATATGTCTGCAAATTTTCAGGTCATTCGGATATCATTTGGTCGGGTTTTTAATTGGATGTTGGTTGCAGAAGTTATAGATGAAACTTAGGCTTGAATCCGCCTTGATTTGATGATTTTTGTGGTTAAGGATGTGTTTTCATGATTGGAATAAGTTTGTATGATGTTTTAGGGTATATTGGTATTTTTGGTTGAAGTCCCGAGGGCCTCGGGATGGTTTCGAGTGGTTAATCAGAGAGAATTTGGCTTTTTGAAGTTGCAAATTTCAGCAGAAAATGTTGCAGAAGGTTTCCTCTATGCGATCGCATAGGTGGAATTGTCATCTCATAGAAGGCTGGAAGAGGGGCTTGATTTTGTGCTATGCGGTCGCGTAAGGGGGATTGCAATCACATAGGTTTGGTAAATGGTTCAGTGCGATCGCGTAGTGTGGTGCGCGATCGCATAAGAGGATTTTGGGCCCTGGGGGATTTATGCTATGCGATCGCTGGGCCTTGGATGTGATCGCATAGAGTAATAACTAGGTGACATAAGAGTTTTTAATATCATTTCATCCGCGACTTATCTCCATTTTCCCTCCATTTTTGCACACCTTGAGAGCTTGTTGGTAGAATTTAAAGGGGATTTCATTGGGAAGTGATTGGAGGTGAGTCTCGTGGTCTTAATACGTCATTTTATCAAAGAATCTTCGATTAATTCTCTAAATTTGGGCATAAATTGAGGAAGTTAGGGCTTGGATTTTTGCTATGTATAATTGGGTTTTGGTGGCTCATTTGAACTCCGATTTTGATAAATTTTATATGCACGGACTCGTGGCGAGATGAGGATTCCAAAAATGTAAATTTCATAATTTTTTGAGAAGCGGGCCCGGGGCTCGGGTTTTAACAACTTCGTATTTTTGGGTGTTTTTCGAGACATTTCGATTGGATTATGTTTCATTAGCCTATTTTTGATGTATTCTTATTGGTTTTGATCAGAGTTGGCACTTGAGGAGGTCGATTTGCGAGGGAAGCGCAAGGCGATCTAGGATTTTGACCGGTTTGAGGTGAGTGGTAGTTATGAATGATATACTGAGGGTTTGAAACCCCGTATTTACACTATACTGTGCTATGTTGAGATGAAACATGCGTCGTGTGATGAGCGTGGTGATATTGTGACTGGGGATTCGGAGTTAGTCCATCCCGATTGATGGTTTACTGTACTTATTGGCTGAGATTGAGCTTATATTCGTACAATTGGGCTAGTTGACATGTTGGGGCCTTGTGCGGATCTGTAGAACCTTAGGGGAGCTTGTGGAGCTAAATGATCCCTATACATGTTGAACACATACTTTCAGTCGTACTCTTAACTGTAAAGCATAACATGAACTGGTATTAGAAATGCACTTTAAATGAGAATACCTAGGGTTGAATACCCTGATTTAGCTGAGTGGGCCCGTGAGACCAAGTCTACATTGACTGAGAGGGATCGAAGACCCATAATGAGGTAGTTGATATATACACTGGATCGGGCTGCACGCTACAGCAGTATATACATATACATATATTGGATCAGACTGCACGCTGCAGTATTATATACTCCCTCCGTTTCAATTTATGTGAACCTATTTCCTTTTTAGTACGTGCCAAAAAGAATGACCTCTTTCCTTATTTGGAAACAATTTACCTTTATGCAATGATTTATAGCCACACAAAATAAAGGTGCCTCATTTTACACCACAAGATCAAAAGTCTTCTCCTTTTTCTTAAACTCCGTGCCCAGTCAAATGGGTTCACATAAATTGAAACGGAGGGAGTATATGATATATATGGATCGGACTGCACACTGCAGTATTATAGCCCCTGGGCTAAAGGAGCCCATCCGGAGTCTGCACACACCCCGAGTGAGCGCAGTTACTATTATTTTGGATCGGGCTGCTTGTCGCAATATTATATATATTATATTGGATCGGGCTGCACGCCGCAACACTATATATATTATATTGGATCGGGCTGCACGCCACAGCAGTATCAATAAGGATCGGGCTACGCGTCGCAGCTATGTTGGATAACTGTTGGACAGTAGTAGATTGATACTGGCCTTTCCTCTTCTAGAATTGTTCCTACCCGTACTGTTACTTTTAGAATTGTTTAGTGTTTTTACACGTTCTCTTACCTTCAGTTATTATTTATTGATATTACTCACTGAGTTGGAGTACTCTACTCCATGTACTTTGTGTGCAGATACAGGGATCCGGGAGGCGGTTGATATATATTGTTGTTGTTTCAGCTTATGCGGAGTTATCGAGGTAGCTGCCGGCGTCCGCAGGACCCGATCTCTCCTTCCTGTTATCTCTTGTACTTTCTGCTTTAGACTTGGTTGTATAGGATATTATTCAGTTATTTAGAGGCTTAGACTTGTGACACTAGATCTTATTGGGCTGTTATTTCAATTGTTTTGATTTTCGTACTTTTATCATTATTATGAAAACAGGAAATTTTACCTAAGTTGGAATATTTGAAATAATAATTGGATTTGTTAACATGTAATGGTCGGGCTTGCCTAGCAATGTGTTGGGAGCCATCACGACCGGGGTTTTGGTTGTAACACATACCCATAGCAGATAATGTTCCTTGGTGACTTCATGAAAAAAGAATGTACAAATTAAAACAAATGGGATTCCAAAGGTATGTTCTTCTTGAGTGATAAGGTTGATGACAGTATAAGTGAGTGTGATACTGAGAGACCGGGAAGACTATGATTTAAGAGTGTTGCAAAGCAAGAGAGAGGAAAAAAGGGCCTGTTGTTTTTTAAAAAGTGAGTATTGGTTAAAAGTTTAAAAAAATGGGTATAGGTTAAATGGGGGCGACAAAATAGGATGCCCCATGCAATTTTTACGAATTACAGTTGAGGATGGGTTTAAGAGACACTTCTACCCAAGCATAAATGTCTATTTAATTTGGTCATTAGCATTTTTGAGGTGTCTATCTGATAGTTGAGAACAACTTAAAGGGGTCGTTTGTATGTTGTTATGATAATAATTTATGACAACCTTTGCATATTAACATAGCTATTGAAAGCGAGGGGTGAATGTAGTGTTGAACCCACTAACTTTTGATGCAGGGAGTAAAAATTTAGATGTAAAAATTCATTAAAATTATAACTAACCTTGAAAGTTGAATCCATAAGATTTAAAGCCTAGATCCGCCTCAGTTGACAGCTACTAAAATGTTACAACAAGCTAATCAACAATAAGTTATCGAAGTCTTTGCATATTAATACAAAAGGATTTGAGTCCAAAATTTCCTGCCCCACTCATTTTTATTGTGATAATAAAAGAATAGTAAGAAAAAAAGACATCTTACGGACCATAACACAATTTTTTTTCTACAATAATCTTTTTCGGTCTACAAACTTAAAAACTACCAATAATAAAATTTACATCCCCGAAATGCACACAAGACAGAACTCTTAATGAAGCACCAGCCCCAGGGCAGCCTAATAACTAGGAAAACAAACAACGAGACCGTTGGTTGCAAAGAAGAATGTTACATTTTCTTGACCTCATCTTCAACTGGATCACGAAGAGTTCCGAACATCCAGTCCATCCATATTGTGTAATGACCATAATTATGCCGATATGTAGTATGGTGGATCGTATGGTAGCCAGCACCCATAACTGGCCACACCTTCGCATGTATGCAGTCATGGATATTTGCAGTCCATATGGCTTCGATGAATAAGAGGGCTATGTGTGTCGTAAAATGTACAGGCAACAGGAAAAGAGCTACTACATGTGGCACAGCCTGCAGTATTCCATCCAATGGGTGGAACGCCAAACCTAATTTGCAAAGCAACAAGTCATGTTAGTGATTGGTGTTGGAACAGAAGTCTCAAATTATGGCCAGATACACTTTAAGAGAAACTAAGGACATTCGAAGATCAAACAAGCCTGAGAGGAAATATTAGACAAGTACATAGAAGCCATATCATTGCTTAATTGGACTCCATTAATTTGTTGCAATTTGGAGAAGATTTGACAACCAATTTTCTGCAACGTGTAAACTATGGAAGAGGTAAGACCGCGTGTGCAGAACTCCTCGTGTCAAATGATCCTGGCATTCTTATAAAGGAGTAGCAGTCTCATGATGTAGAACTATTCAGTTTCAAAGGCCATGGTTTAATTTATTTTATAACTCACTGAGACGGTGACTAGACGTATGAAAGCATGTCAAGCTTTTCGAGTAAACTGGATTTTATGGCAGAAAAAGTTAGATAAAGAAATTCCAATAGACTGTTTTCTTCCCATGTTCTCTAATACAGTTTTGCATTTATAAAGAGGGGCCAATAGTGGACCGTTACTCGGTTTAAAAATGTGCAACCGCTTCAACCCCTCTGATTCCCGCAAACTAAATAAGGGACTGGTGTACGACCAATGACCAGGGTGAGTTCATGGCAAGACTCTCTTTTATCTCCGATCATATAGGAAAACATCGAAGCACAATTAGATCAACAGGTTATCGACAATGCAGGAGCAAGAAACCTACCTAATAGGGAAGCTACAAGTTGTTTTCAAAATAGACCAAAGTCATGAGATGGAACTTACCAGCAAATGGGGAGAGTGTATTTTGCTTGTTGTAAATATGATGTGTAGCATGGAGATATTTGTACAGAGGTTTTATGTCATGCAACTCCCGATGCATCCAGTAGATGCCGAATTCAACTATTACCAAATAAACTGCTATATAGATGAGGTAGGAAAGCCATCCAACGTCGCTAATTCTTGAGAAACATTTTGTCCACCCATTTTCAATCATATACTCAGAAAGCGACGGAAGAGCACAATAAAATGGCATAGCTTTCATGGCAACTCCTATTTGCAAGAGCATAGCTCTATTTGAAGGGATGGCATCTGCAATGACAACATTCATTAAGCTGAAAATTTCACGTTTTCTTCCAAACCAACATTGGATGAGAATATTTGAAGCAAGATGCAAATTTACCTTTAACAAAGCATACAATAAAAAAAGGTAGTTATATTGATTGAGAAATTGATGGCTTAGGACTCAAAGAGGTCACTAATCAATATGAATTGCTAGTTCAAAGCTTC
This sequence comes from Nicotiana noctiflora, assembly GCA_032618575.1. Taxonomy (NCBI): domain Eukaryota; kingdom Viridiplantae; phylum Streptophyta; class Magnoliopsida; order Solanales; family Solanaceae; genus Nicotiana; species Nicotiana noctiflora. The sequence continues at coordinate 101,437 of JASVEL010002599.1, forward strand.
ATCCATAGAAGATAATTAAGTTTATCTAACCTGTTCTAGCACATATTTGTTAAGCCGTAGCAGTCCATTCTTTCAGCACCAACATCAAGTAGGGATGACAATGGGGCAGGGTGGGGTGGGTTTGGCAAAACCCACAAAATTTTCAACCCGCCCCGCCCTGCATAGTTATTTTTTCAGTTTTCAACCCACCCCGCCCCCCCCCCCCCCCCCCCGCTTAATTTTTTTTCTAAAACAAACTAGTTTAAAAAAGAAGGGTCAATGAAAAGACATTAATTATATTTTAACTACATGGATTCCACATTAGAAAGTCGAACGCTCAGAAAAGTATAGTACACTGAACGTCCCACTGATGAGAAGCATCTTCCGCACGTGACGATTAAGCATTAGATAGAAATTTATTCTAGTTTTCCAAGTAAGTAAGCCAAGGCAAAATATGTAACAAAATATCATTGAAAGAACTGAAATATGCAGTTTAAAGTTGAAAAAGTTAATGTAAAAGAAAAACAGTTCAAGTTGCCTCATACAAAAGATTCAAATAAGTATCGTGTTATTTTAGTCTTAGTTTATAGCCAACAACAAATAATATAGCTCAGTAGGATCATATTGCTAAATGGATGGAGCTTTTATAAAGTCTCCAACTTTCATTTAGTACAAATTAGAATATATGCTTACAAAATATAGGTTCCCTTTTCTTATAAACCCAGTGAAAAGATAATTTCAAAGTTGCCCCGCATTGAACCCGCATTAAATCCATAACCCACCCCGCCCCGCATCAAACAAAACCCGCCCCACCCTATTGCCATTCCTAACAGCAAGTAATTTAATTCAAGCATTGACCTGTCTAGTATAGAGCAATTCTCTTGCCTTCACAACAAAACAATGTGTTGTCATATTCATCTGGTCATAGTTAATGTGTCATATAACATTGTTTTGGTAGTTTGTTAAGGTGACAAAACATAAACTTGGATCTAATTAATCATCACTAGTCGCTAAATTTGTAGCTTAGCCTTTTTAGAAAATTGACATTAGACAAATTCCTTCTGTCCTCTATTTATGGCAAGCTGGTAGGCTCAGAGTAGCACTTTTTAGAAAATTTTCTAGAGGACAGGTGAATATGCAGCACTTGAACTCAAATATCAGATTCTAATTTATTTCAACTACCTAAATTGAGTTTTGAATTTACTCATATGAATGTACAAATTCATATACTCATATATGAATCTACAGCTCACTGACATTTCATCAAAAACCAAAATAAAACAAAAAAAAAATTCTGACCTTTAAGGATATAGACATTGCGCTTCAGGCGATAGATGTAGAAGCACCAAAGAAAACCAGATATAAAGTAAAGTAACACCCCACCAATGTAGTTCCTGAGCCAACCCTGAAACCAATGAGGAAGTGGGCCCCACCATGATTCCGGCAAGAACGTACCTAAAACCACCCTATTGTAAAACGATGTCTCCTCTACGAATAAATTCAGGTAGTCGTCCATTTTCCGAAACGACGACGTATGGTCAAAAGGGTTTAAGCAGATTCCGATGGGGATGTTCGGAGAAGAAAACAAGGAAAATTGAGATAAAGACAGAATGGGAGAAAATAACAAAGTCTTTTCGTGGGGCAGCACAGCACGACAGTGTGTTGTGTCAAGTGATTAAAGTGCGCATCAATTAATTAAATTCCTTGCTGACTTGTCAAGTGGAATGTGTAGTAGCAATATCTGGAATTGGCCTGTCTCTTGCTGTCAGGCTGACTAGTTTGGCCTTTATTGCTCTACCTCATAGTAGGGTAGGCATATGTTAGTTCGATTCGGTTAAAAGTATTATCGGTATAGTATATTGGTAATAGATTTATTAAATTGATAATATATCAGTTATTGGGTATCGGTTAATCGGTTATCGATTATTATTGGTGCGGTTATCGATTTATCCGATAAGATAACTCAATTAAGAGTTAAGAAAAAAAAAATTCACTTGAGTTAAGCAAAAAAGAAAAAAATTCACGTATAGTATACTAAAGACTTACGATAGGAGTAACTAGTAAGGTCTTGAAGAATGAAGATGAAGCAACTGAAGAGTGGGATTGAGAAAGAATAAGAGAGAATGAACTAAAGTCCTAACATTTGTATATACTTAAGGATAAAGTCGTAATTTTATTAATTCTTATTGGGCTATTGGTTAACCCATTAACAAAATTGGCAAACCAAGTCTCGAACCGATAACCGAATAGTAAAAAAATTCTAAACCGTTAACCCAATAACCCGATACCGAAACCTAATTAACAATTAATAGTTCGAGTAATCGATTTTACCCGATATATACTCAGCCCTACCTCATAATTTTTGGCTAAACTTATGACATCTCAAAAGTACTAGTACGTAATAAAAAATTGGAGATGTTAGTTAAAAATGAAAATTGCTTAAGCGACATAGTAAAAGCATAAATTAATTTTTCAATCAGAAAAAATATTTTTGTTAATAAATTTTATTTACAAAATTACTCATTACAGATTTCAAGAAGGGAAATCATCCATTTAGAAGTTTCTTTCCTTTTGTTTTTGTCACCAAGTTCATTTTTATTTCCATTAACAGGATGGTTGTTATGTACCGTATAGTATAGTATTATATTATAGTATACTGTATTGTTTTAATGTATAGAATGTTTGAATAAATTGTATTGTTTGTCATCATTTAATGATGTCATGTACCAATAATATAAAGAATAAATTTGTAACATTATGAAGAAAATGTAAGATATGAGGTAAAATTATTATATAAAAAGTTAGGATAAAGGATAAAATATGATTATCTAATAATGAAGAAGGACAAGATGAGAGGAAAAAATAAAGTAACAATGGACCACACCAAATTGGTCATTCCATAATGTGGTACTTTTCGTCATTACGTAAAAATATTTAATGATACGATACAATAAAATTAAAGTAAGAATAAAACAACTATTGTATTTATAGTAAAAAAACGATACAACACAACATGTAACGGTACCTAATAAATGTCAAGTCTAACCTCGATAAACTTCAAGGTATACCTGCAGATGCCGGCAAGTATACAATGTGCACAATAGTCTCAACAATAACGACCGAAAGTGAATAACTCAACAAGAATGATATTTCACAACTTTACAACTTTGCCTCAATGCGAATCAAGACCTTTATAGTTCCACACTAATTTTAAAAACAAGATATTCTAAGAAACGATAACTTCATCTAAGGAACTCAGCGGTCCAGTAATGAATAGGGAATAGAGGAAACAATAACTTCAACTAAATATGTAAAGACATTAACAAGTGCAAGAGATAAGACTAGGCAAGTATTAACGATGACAAGTAGAGCACGTGAAGATAGACTAATGATGATGAAGATAATTTACTATGGAAACTCAATTAAAGGCATGAAAAAAATTTACATAGCTAAATCGGCCAATTACCACACTTAGCCTCGTGTACACACTCGTCAACTTGCGTACACAGCTTCATATATCACAATTCACGCAAACAGCACCATTACTAAGAGGTAACCTCCCCCCCCCCCAAAGTTAAGCAAAATATTTACCTCAAAACATGCTAACTAAATCAACTAGTAAGTCTTTCCCTCGATTATCCAACTTCGAACGGCTCGAACCTAGCAAAAACAACTCCAGACCATAAATATAAACTACAGGAAGCTATTCTAAACAATAAAGTTGCAATTTTTAAAGAAAATAAAAAGTCAATATCGGACTCGCGTCTCGGAATCCGACCAAAATTATAAAATATGAACACATATTCGATAACGGGTCTAACCATATATGAATTACTCAAATCTGACTTCAAATCGCCTTTCAAATTCACAAAAGTTAGTTTAAGAAGTTTTCACAATTTTTTCCCAAATGTCCAACTCAAATCACTAATGAAATGATAAAAATAGTAATGGATTCATGTAATATAGTCAAATTCGGATTAGAATTACTTACCACGATGATTTTCTTGAAATTCTCTCGAAATATTAGCACAAACCGAACTCTCGAGGTTAAAAAATAAAAAACGAGATGAAACCCTCGATCTAAGCCTTTTCTGCCTGGCTATTTGCGCATCTGTGAGCTTATTGTTGCACTGGCACCGCACCGGGGGAAAATCCATCGCAAGTGCGGTTCTAACTAATGCCCTTAGTTTTCGCTTCTGCGGACCAAAATCGCGCACCTGCGGAAGGGCCTCCGATTCTACGATCCCAGGCCTTCCTAGCCACATCCGCATCTACGACCAATTTCCTCGCACATGTGAGCTCATAGATGCGGAAAGAATCTCGCATTTGTGATCACTGCCTGGCCCCAAGTTCCTCGCTTATGGCGATGAATCTAATGCACTTGCGGCCAAACCCTCCGAGGTGTGATGAGACTAGAACAACATCAGGTTCAGCAAATCATCCATAGTACAATATGATCTGATTTCATCCCGACTCGCACTCGGGGCCTTTGAGAGCCTTTCCGAATATACCAGTTCCAAAATGCATAACAGACCTACTCGAGGCCAAAAATCACATAAAACAAATCCATCATGTGAATCACAAATTCAAGCCTATTGAACTTCCAAAACTAACGTCGAATCATATCAAAACAACTCTGATTAAACTAAAATTTTGCACACAAGTCATAAAATGAGATGACGGACCTATTTCAACTTTCGAAATCAAAATCTGGTCCCGATATCAATAGAGTCAACTCCCGATCAAACTTCTCATCCTTCAAAGCCTTCAACTTTCTAACTTCCGCCAATTCAAGCCGAAACGACATACAGACCTCCAAGTCAACGTCCGGGAATGCTACTGCGTTCAAAATTACCAGAGCTATTGGAACCGACAAAACCTCATTCCGGAGTCGTCAACACAAAAGTCAAATTACGGTCAATTCTATCAATTTAAGCCTCCAACATAGAGATTATGTGTCCTATTTTACTCCGAAACTCACCGGCAAATCACAGAACCAAATACGACATATAAGAGGCAATAAATAAAAAAAACGGAGCTAAAACAATCAAAACGACCAGCCAGTCGTTATATTTAAGCATTTCATGTACCGACCTATTATTTTACAGGGGAATGTATTAGATAAATTTGCTTCAAGATTGAAGTTTGTAAACTCCAACTAAGTTTTGTTGCACGGATTCTGAATTGGTATCTGCAAGATTGTTATTTCTATGTCCTCTTAGATACCCCCCTCCCCCTCCCCAAAAAAATAACTTTTCTTATTAAAGTCTATACTCTATAGTCATATATATTTTGTGAATTATTACTCCATTCGTTTAAAAGAAGAACAATGAGTTTGGACTGCCAGTGACAATTCAATTTAATTATTGCCTCAATTCGTATTGCATGTTTCAGTTGACAAGCACATGCGTCTGGAAAATCAATTAATCTAATCACAATGAATCTTGTGACGAAGATTCAAGGCATTATAGAACCGAGTCTGATCAGATTTGCTTAGCTCTTTTTAATCATGTACTGTAATAGAGACGCTAGCCAGTTAACACGATTAGAATATCTAAATTTGTGTTTTTATGGAAACTGATAAGTTATGTGTCCTTTTATTTTGATAATTTGATAAACTTAATTTGTGAAAGAACCAAATAAGGAACCTAAAACAATTAGTTCATTTACGTTAAGAGTAACTAGTCAAATGTCTCAACGAAATCAGTTAAGGGATCAGTAGATGGAACAATAGAGGAAACAAATAGAGATCATTTTCCTCTAGTCACACTACAAGTAAAAATTTTACAGCTATTAAAGTTGCCTCATTGTTGCACTGCAGACGCAACAGTGCAACATTCACTATTTGAAGCATGCTTTGTACCGGATATTTGATTACTTCATCTCAATGACCACACACACATATTATCAATATGAGGCAAGAGATTGCATCTCCCCCAACACTTGCAGTTCTAAAAAATCATATTCTCTCAAGTGCTAGCAACCACATCTCTCAAGAACAAAGATGTTGCAACCTCAAGGACCAAAGATTGAAGGTATCTTAAGTCTTTAGGTTTATTAAGTCCTTGTTAATTTGTTCTTCATTTGTAATCCTACACTACTTTCAAGAAGTATCTTTGAAGGACGTATTTAAATTATTATTTGGTTTAGTTTCTTGACTAGAGTTAGTCAAGTTTGTTGCTTTTTACTAGAGTTATTGCAAAGGGCTAAAAATCAAATTATTGTAAGGGGTGAAGGAAAAGGAGTTTAATTCCTAGATTTCAATAGGTTCTAATATGAAGTTTGTTCGGTTTAGTGAAGTTGAAATCTTACTATGGTAGGTCATAGTTTTTAATCCCTTGAGTAAGGAGTTTTTCACGTAAATATCCCGTGTTCTTCATTACTTCCGATTTATTGTGGGAACAGATAGAGAACCTGATTCCTTATACAGTTTGATTTTACAGTGTATACGTTCAAAATAAAGTATGCCCAATTTCCTGGGCTCGAGGGGTAGCTAAAGCCCGAGTGCAGGCAAGGTCGAGTTCAAGCTCAATGAACCAAACTCGAGCTCGAAGACAGAGTGCAATGTCCGAGAATCTTAAGTACTAGAGGTACATCGAAGCTGAGCTCAAGTTTGAAGGTAGAATAAGAGGCTCGAAGACATACATGCTCGAGGAACACCGGAACCGAGTATGACCAACTTCGAGACAGTGCCGTTATGAGTTTGTTACAAAAGAACAAGATTCCCACCACATCCCCAGGATCGAGGCGTAAATTTTGGAATGGATTGTATGATTCCGTACTAGGCGGTTAGACAGTTGTATCAAGAATATTCTCTATTGTAGATAGAAATATTCCTTATTTAGGGTTCCCCGATTATATAAGAGGGACCATATTCATTTGTAAGGATACACAATCACTAAGAAAAGAATATACTTTCTATTTTTTGTCTACTATTCATTAGCATTGTCCTGTAACTCTACTGCCCTTGCTTTATTTTTCTTACTTTATTACTCTTAGCCCGTCCCTAGGTCAATACTGCTAAGTAATATTGGTTTGATTCACTTATCTTTTTCATTTCTACTTCATACTTTTTGATTATTAATTGGTATTGAACTAATCACATATCTTTAAAATCACAAATAAAATTTATTGTTACTCTTATTTTTGAGGTAAATAGTTTGGCGCCTAACGTGGAGCTAAAGATAATAATGATTGTTTTTTACTGATTCTTATTAAAAACATTATTTTTATATTTTTTTTTGTCAAGAATTTTTTATTCTCAGGCTGAAACATGTCTAGTTTACAAAATACACCTACTTATGACAATGAAGTTCTTTGTGAAGACAACAATATAGGGGTCGATGTACCACCGGTAAACCCTAGGGAAGTGCCAAACATGGAACCAACTAATGTTAGTACTCATATTGCCCTAAACGCGGATTTAGGCACTGACCCCGGAAAGAGTGTACGCAGGGAAGTCTGACATGATGGTCAAGGAACACAAGCGTGGGTGATGGAGGAATCAGCCTCCAAGTGATATTAAAAGGTTGTAAGCTTAACAGATCGCCATTGCTCAACTTCAAAGTCAAAATAAGACTCCAAGTGTAGCTAAACATGAAAAGAATCGACGTACTGAGCCGATATCGAAATTATCAAACGGTAATGGCTCGGGGATAGACCCCGAAGTTATGAGGATGCTCGATGAAATCTCTAGGAGAAATAAATCCGGGGAGTAAAGATTGAGGATAATGACAAAAAAAAGTGGAATCACATTACTCTCATATTGATCAAATCCCAGGGGCACCACCGATATTGGAAGGGCTAGATTTTAAAAAGTTCGTGCAAAGTTCTTTACCCTTGTGCAGCTCCGAAGCCAATCCCTAAGAGATTCCATATTCCTGAGATTCTCAAGTATAACAGGACCGATCCTAATGAACACATCACCTCGTATACGTGCGCCATCAAAGGAAATGATTTAGGAGATAACAAAATTGAATTCGTACTATTGAAAAATTCGGAGAGACTCTATCGAAGGGTGACTTAATTTGGTATCATAACTTACACCCTAATTCTATTGATTCGTCTATTATGTTTGTAGATTTTTTTGTAAAGGCACATGCCGAAGTCCTCAAAATTGCAATGAGTAAATCGAACCTTTTCAAGGTAAGGGAGAAAGATAACGAGATGCTTAAGGAATTTGTGTCTCGGTTCCAAATGGAGAGAATAGATTTTTCCCCGGTCTCCGATGACTGGGTTGTTCAAGCTTTCGCTCACTGTCTTAATACTCGGAGTTCTATAGCTTCGCAGCAATTGAGGCAAAGTTTAATCGAGTATCCAATTGTCACGTACAATTGGTATCAGACGAAGATTTGGGTTGAGGATGATCAATTGGGGACCCTTCGAGGTTCGTTTATTATAGAGGACCCATTCCTCTTATCAGGTCTCAGGCACGTTTAACTTGCCAACAGTAATCAATTCCATCCATCTCCCTCTGCATTCGCGAGATTCATTGGGTTCTAAGAGGAAGGGTAGAAATGTGAAAATAATTACTAGTTACTTTTTGGACTCGTAATCGAAAAGAGCAAGTATTTGTAAAGTAATTAAAAATAGTCATTATTTTATGCGAAGATAAAGTTTGAACAAAAATACCCTAATTGATACTTGGAAAGTACCAGCATAATATATTGGATTATAGAGCTCCTGTATATAAACTTCCAATATATTATGTTGAAACTCCAGCACATTATGAAATTCCAACATATTATGCTGCAATCTCATATGTAGAAAACTTCGAACTCCAATATATTATGCTCATTTTTTAAAAAAAAATTGAAGGTATTTTTATTCAGGTTTTATCTTTACACGAGTGATAAATTTTTTTACTATTACTTTTGAATCTATGAATAATTTTCTATTACGAAATATAAATCAGGTTATTTCTGATTTTTTTTCCTGAAATGTGGTAGAAATGGAAGATAACGACGAGAAGATAGAATAAGGGGGTTTTGACACAGTTACCCACAAAAATAAAACTATTTACCCTTGTCTACCCATTTATTTTTCTACCCATAATCTAATTGCATTTCCTACCCAGAGTAGGTTTTGTGGAAAATTTTTTCTTTATTCTCTAATTCTTTTTTATTTCCATGCTTCTTTTTTTTTCTTTTATCCTTTTATTTTTTCTCGTTTTCTTCTTATTTTTTATTGTTTCCTTTTCTAATTTCATTTAATTTTTTTTATGTTTTGTTTCTCTTAATAATCTAATTTTTTGTTGTTTTCACTATTTTTATTATATTTTTATACTATTACTAAAGAAAAATTAAATTGTGTACCAATTAAATGTAGCTAATACAACCAAAAAATATTAACTAACATATGATACGAGTATAGTATATAACTATACCGATATGGTATACAGTGCGCAAAGAGTTACAAAAAATTTAATTCAATTATTAAACTAAAATAATATCATTTATCAATAAAAATTTTAAAAAAATTCTAAAAGGATCTAATTGTAAGAGTATATTATTACATTATATATCATACTATAATATATATTTTTTGCATTTTTAATTTTTTCCTCACGCTGGGTAAAAGCTTAAATCAAATTAAAAAGAAAAAAGTAAGTGAATTTACGTGTAATAAGTATACTATTATAGTATATTATATATTATTACAGTATATTGTTATAGTATATTACATATTATTATACTATACCACAATAATATATCGTATACTATAATAGTATACTATTGCAGTATAACTATATACTCCTATAGTATATTATATACTGTAGCGGTATACTCTTAGGTAACTGTGTTCTTCATCGATTATTACAATATACTGTTGTAGTGTATTGTAAATTATAATAGTACACCAAAATGATATGTTTATATACTATTTGGGTATATAATACAATTTCGTCTTCTTCCCCGGTTCTACAATATTTCAACCCAGATTTCTAAAATTTGCTACAAAATCTCCACCAAATTGACTAAAACTTTAGCTACAATCTCCAATCAAACTTTCCAAACAAACTCATGCATGATCGGATCAAAACAATTAAAAACTCAAACAAACCAAGTTATGAGTTTCAAGCTTCAAGGTCCTTCAATGGTGTATTTAAATTTTTGTACAATAAATCTCCAAAAACCAGGATCAAAGACACAATCTACACATCAAAGAACAATAACTAACGAATTTCAGCAGTAAAACACCATAAAATATCAGATCTAACATTTTGAACTTATGGGTTAACAAAAAAAATTATTTTGTTCTTCGTATGATCTGGTTTTTGAATTGTGCCATGTACTTTAGTGTTGGATACCTATTTTTGCGGGTCAACCAATTGATGGGTTGATACTATATCAACTTAGTTTCAACAGATAATGAGGAAAACAAGAATAATATGAATAATGAGAATTTTATTACGTACGAGGAAGCGAAAAGGCTGATGAGATTGGTGAATGTTAAGGAGCTGAAGTGGAAATTAGGTATGGAGAATACTGAGGTTATTGGCTGCAGTGAGCTGTTTAAAGCTTGTGAAAAAATGGGTGTGGCTAAAATGCGTGATAAGCGGGTAAATTGTTTGGAACGCATGGGTAGGAATAATAAATAGTTTGAATATGGATATTAAAAGATAAATAATTTGAAATTATTAATAGGTATAAAGTGAGATTTTCTCAAGAATAAACAGCCATAGCATTAGCACCGTCCATAAGGCCCAATTCATACCCAAAAAGCGGTGTTAACCCTACTCAACTATCAAAAAATCTTTTCAACCTTTGTATTTGGTATTTTCTGGAGCTCCAATCAGCTCTCTTATAATTTCTCTTGGATTAATCAATTAATCAATCAAATTAATATGTTTTAGGAGTAGATTATGTTAATTGATTCACTTTCCGTTTAGAAATAGTGTACCCCTCTTTCACGCTGTGAATATAATCGAATACAATAATTTGTCCAGTTGTAATCTCATGTTTCACTCTATGAATACAGTCGAATGCAACCGAATATAAAAATCTGTCTAGCTGTAATCTCATGTTTAACACCTAGAAATACTACTGTATTCATGAATACAATATCTTAAATACATCAAATACATCTTATAATAACAGAAAGCGTATCTACAATCCGTAATATAGCAAATAATATCTATAGATAACTAATTACCACAAAAAAATAGTGCTTTATAAAAATTTATCTTTATTTTTCTCCTTTGGTGCCATTTTATGGATTTGTAGTTTTGATCAGCCATTTAGAACCATTCAGAGGTTAATGTCTTTGGATTTACTTTTAATCCTTATTCCCAGATAGAGATAGAAACTAAAATGGTTCATTAATTATTCATCAATTTTGATGCATTGAGTAGCCCAAATCACTAATCCTTGAAATGAAACATATTTAGCTAAATAGATGGATGAAAAACGGACGGGGTTTTCCCAAGTAATTGGTCGAGTGAGTATTTCTCATGTAACTCACTCATCAACGTGATGCACTCTTACCACTAGATTAAATTCCTAAGGTATCTTCGTCTTTTTTTAAACAAATTAAAATAAAAAAAGCTTTAAGAAAAGAATATATTTTAAAAAAAGACAACTTTATACCCAAAAATAAATAAAGAAATAGGTACATGGTATAGTTTTCCCCAAACAAATCAAAACATCTTTCTTGTGAGCGTGAGTATTTTTGTACTATAGGGTAGTAGGGGTATGAGTCCAACTATTGCTTTATGTGCTTTATGGCAACCTCTATTATAGGTCCAATCTTGTTTGTACTCCTATAACTTGCAGTTTGACAACGAATAGCATTGGATAGTGGACCTGTTAAACGGATGTGAAGCTCTTATCACTATCTCCCCAGAAGACAAAGGAAATGTGTCAATTGAATTATTCATGAAGATTCATGTGTCGCTAATTTGTATAGAGAATTCGTTGTATTGATAGCCTGACAAAGAGTTCGGTCCAATTTGGACGCCCCTAGATTTAGAACATGCAACAATCAGTTGGATTGCTAATTGAAAAGCGCAGTGTCGTTTGTTTAAGTCTAGAAACTTGTCACTCTGCACCAATTTCTCTGGAGTGTTATTTCAAATGCCTGGATAATCTTATTTTTACCAGTAATTTGGAATGGAATAAGTTGCTCTGCTCTTGTTTCCACACTTTGGTCCGTCCATCTCTTATTATCGGAAGAAATTAAAAAATAGCTAGATTTATAAGTTGTCATTTAAAAATAGCAATAATTTTAAAAATAATCGAAATTTAGTCACTTTTTATGTAAAAATAAATCTGAAAGAAAACACTATTCAAAATCTGAAAAATACTCTAGTACAATATACTGGAATTCCAGTATAATATACCGGTCCAGCATAGTATGCTACAAGTTCATACAGAGGTGCTCCAATCTCCAGTACATTATGCTGGAACTTTTAGCGTTTTGGAGTTCCAGCATAATATGCCAGAAGTTCATACACAGGTGCACCGATCTCCAGTATATTATGCTGGAACTTTTCGTATTGCAGAAAAATAGCGGTTATTTTTCAATAACTTTGCAAACGTTGGTTATTTTGAATGACCAGTCTAAAAATTGGTTAGCCTGAGCTATTTTTACCTTCTTTTTTTTTTTGGTTAAAAGGGTGCATAATTGCATTACTTAATCATCAAACAAACTGCCCATTAGGGCTAACAACAGTATTGTTTGTAGGGGGTAAGAGATATCCTCATTTACCATAGTTATACTATTACTATTACAGATAAAGGTTTTTCTTTCAAAAAAATTCCTATAATGTCTGCCCAAAACACATTGTTCACAAACACGGGAGAAACTAGTGTTACAAAAACGTCTTCAAAAATAGTCCTTCTTGTCCCTTCCTTTGCTAGCAGGTCAGCTACTTTGTTGGCCTCCCTGTACGTGTGCTTCACCACCACATCGCCTAGTCTTTGGACGATTGACCTACATTCAAAAATGATAGAGTCAAAATGAGGTTTTCGTTAGTTAGCATTGTAATTACCTCCGTTGAGTCAATATTTATTTCCAGCGGTAATAATTTTTTTCTTCCGCAATTTGTAATCCTTTAAGAAGAGCTAGCAGTTCAGCTTGGGTATTGGTGGTGTATTGAACTGATCCTATGAAACCCAGTATCCAGTTTTTTTCTGTATCTTTGAAGACCCCACCCAGTCCTCCCTTGCATGGGTTTCCTGTTGCTGCTCCATCATAGTTTAGCTTGAATGAATTGGTTTTTGGTGGTTCCTATTTTACCTATATTTTACTTTTGCTTTTTCTTTCTTTTCCCAGCATTAAGGTGACATATTCATTAGACTTCGCTATTGAACATTTTGAATCAGCTCTGTTTTTTCTGTTATTGAAGATGTTATTGTTCCTTGTCAGGCATATTTGCTAGAAACAAAAGGCTATGAGCTCCTCCCAAGAGATGATATTGTTATACTCTTTGTTTTTAGTGTTGCCCAAGTATTGGGCCATTCTGTGGGGTTGAACACAAGGATAGTGGTGTTGACTTCCTTTTTGCATTTCGAAATGATATATTTCCAGAAGGTTTATGCAAAAGGGCAATCAAAGAAGATGGTGCTGAGGTTTCAATTGCCTGATTATATTGCTGGCACATGGGATTTGGTTGTACCCCCACTTGATGGAGGTATGCTCCAGTGGGGAGAATTTCATGAAATAGTAGCCAGAAGAAAAATTGTATGTTTTTGGCACTTTTAACTTCCATATCCATGTAAAGTTGTGGGTCCTGTTTTCTTGCCCTTGGTCTAGGATTAAGTATGCTGATTTGGTGGAGTATAGACCATTAGGTGTTGCACCCTATATCATTTTATCCTCCTTGGCTGGGTTGGGTAGGCTGAAGGTGTTGTGGATGTAAATTTGCACATCTTAGGGGATGGGTAATGGAAATGGTCGATAGGTCCCACACTCCATTTTGGTAGACATTTGCAACTGTTTTGGACATGTCTTCTTTGGTTAGAGGACTTTGAATTAGAGATCTGATGGATGAGAAGTTATTAATCCAGGGGTCGTAAAAAAATTAACCATGTTCCTAGTGTAAGCTACCCATATTTTTGCTTTCATGCATGTTTCCCATCCTTTGAGGATGCATTGCCATGTATAGGACTTAGCCTTTTTTGGTGGTTTCCTCCAATTGTAAGGTTTTGCAATAAGAGTGTTTTCCTAGAGGGATGTTGGGTTTTGGAATAACATCCAAGCAAGGCCTGAGTGTAGTGCTTTGTTTTTTAGATTTGCTTTCTGAATCCCCGGACCCCCTTTGTCCCTGGCCTTTGTGACTGTGTCCTATGACACAAGGTGCATTTTATTTATTGGTAGTGGTTCCCCAAATGATGTTCCTTTGAACCTTATCAATTTCCTTGCTTGTTTTAGCTGGCAGTTTTATGTATTGCATGACATGGTTCAGAATTGAGTTTAAGGAAGCCTTTGCCAGAGTCCTGCCTGTCATATTAAGCATGTTTGTTTTTTATCCTGCCACTTTTGAGTGAAGAGTGTCAATAATGAATTGAAAACCTTTATGAGTGGGCCTCTTGTAGAAAATTGGGAAGCCTAGGTACTTTTGAAAGGTTGAGGAAGATTTTATGGATAGGGAATTAGAAATGAGTTCCATTTGGTGAGCCTAGCAGTTCTTACTAAAGCAAACCTTGGATTTGTTCAGATTGAATTTTTTCCCTGATGCTAGATTGAAAGAACTGAGAGTATTCATATTGTGTTGTTGTTTGATAGATTAGCTTTGGCAAAGAGGGTTAAGTCATCAGCAAAGAAGAGGTGAGATATTTTTGGTCAATTTTTACTGATGTTGATTGGCTGCTAATCCCCATGTGTGACATTTCTGTCTATGGCTCTTGACAGCCTTTCCATGCACATGATAAAGAGGTATGGAGAGAGAGGGTCCCCTTGCATGATGCCTCTAGTGGGCATAAAAGTAGTTGTTTGCCCCCATTGGCAATCACAGAGATGGTGGAGGTGTTGACCCATGACATGATAAGGTTAATGATGTTGTTTGGGAGCTTGAATCCATGGAGTGTTTCCTTGATGAAAGACCATTCAAGTCTCTCAAAGGCCTTTTCCAGGTCTATTTTTAGCATCATGGTGCTAGCTTTGCCTTTCATTTTCGCAAAGTGGGAGATGTATTCTTGGACTATGATGGCATTATTAGAACCTCTACTGTTTGATAGAAAGCTTGCCTGGATGGGCCCAATGATGCTTGGGAGAAAGGGTTTGATTCTACTGACTATGATTTTTGTTACTGTCTTGTAAACAATGTTGCATAAGCCTATAGGTCTAAAGTTCTTTAATAAAGAGGCTCGAGGGAATTTTAGGATGAGGCAAATAAGAGTTTCATTCATAATTGGGTCCATCGTTGATGTAGATTGCAGTACTGGATGACATCCTTGCCCACTATGTCCCAGTACTTCTGGTAGAAGAAGGGGTGTAGGCCATCTGGCCCAGGTGCTTTGAAAGGCTTTAGGGGAAAGATAGCACTCTTGATTTCATTGTCCCTAAGAGGTATTCCTAGCGTTGTTTGTTGGGCTTGTGATAGAGTTTGCCCTTGGATTTCAATGGAGGGTAGGCCAACTCTAGAGTATTGGTGGGATGATGTATACAGTTCTATGAAAAACTGTGAGATGGCTTGTTTGATTTCCCCTTCCTCAAATATCCATTGACCATTGTCATTTTGGAGGGACAGGATTTTGTTCCTCCTCCTTCTGTTTAGGGTGGATGTGGGGAAGATTTTTTTGTAAGCATCTCCATCAGATAGCCAATGGATTTTGAATTTCTATCTTCCAAAAATTTTCTTCATTTTTTAGAATTGATTTGTTTGAAGGCTTTGGAGGTTGGAGCTTATTTGATGGTGAGGGAATTTCTGAATTTCTGCAATCCTTGCAAGCAGTCTTTTTTTATTATGAAAAATATTGTCGAAGGTGTGCCTGTTCCAATTAAGGACATCTATTTTGAGCAGTGAGGTGGAAGGGATTAAGGAGGAGTTTGGCTTGAAAGAGTCCCTAAACAGATTTTTGGTCTCTCGGTATTAATATTTACTCATATATCTATTTCCTTTTGGCTAGCAAAGTCACATATAAGAATATTTTACTTGTAATGACATAGTAAAATTATGAAGATAAACTACCAAATAATTTTAAAGAATTCTAATTCTGCTAACTGCTTGAAGGTATACTTGAAATTTGTAAAATGCTTGTGGTGGAAAGGATGTTTGCGTAGATTTTATACATGTATTAAAAAAATCTACTAAATATATATAAATATTTAA
This sequence comes from Nicotiana noctiflora, assembly GCA_032618575.1. Lineage (NCBI taxonomy): Eukaryota > Viridiplantae > Streptophyta > Magnoliopsida > Solanales > Solanaceae > Nicotiana > Nicotiana noctiflora. The sequence continues at coordinate 117,689 of JASVEL010002599.1, forward strand.
TAATTTGATGTTATGGTAGGAATTCATAAATTTTAAATTTTAAATCCGCCTTGCCAAAAATATACTTACAATAAAAAATAAATCAATTAATAGACATGATACCTCCATCACTAGACGTGATGCAGAATATGCACGTGTAAAAATTTGAGTATCACTAGGGCTTTGCATAATTTGGTAAATACCGAATTATCATATCGACATTTAAAACACCAATTTAGTATGCTATGTTTTCATTTTTTATATTTTAAAATTTTGGTATTTATGGTATTCAATATTTAAGAATAAAATAGCAATATCGTGCTGAAATATCTAATAAGTTACATAATATACATATTATTGATTATAACATAAATACTAGTGTTCTTAATTTTACTTTCCATTATTTATATTATTTTCTTTAACCATTACCACCTTTTTTCCTACTATATACTTGCCTTTCCCCGTTTTCTTTAGTTGTTTACTTACATTTCAACCTTTTTTCCGTCTACGTATAGCATTTTTTATTTTCATCTTACTTTTTACTATTATATAGTAATATTTTTATTCGTATTTGTGAGTTGTAGGCATGAAAAATTTATTAAAATTAAATTCATAAAATAACTAAGATTATATTTTAAAGTTCAAGATATATTGGTCTAAATAAATATATGGGTTAATATAATTAAATTAATTATATAAGTTTAATATATATAGATTAAATAAGTAAGTCTTAATCCATTGGGCCATCCCATTTAATTGGGTTAAAGTAATGAGCCCACTTCATTAAGCCCAATATGTCATCTTCCTAGAGGCCCAGTTTGGTGGCACGTGTCAAATGACGTGCCGTGCCAAGTCAAGTGGAAAAGCCAATATGACCATGCCATGTGTTAAAATGACAAGTCATGCCCGGTCACACTGAAAGACCAATGAAACCGCGCCACGTGTGCACGTGACATATTCTGACCAATCAAATGCGGCCATGTCACACGTTCATTTGATTGGTCGGAAAGAGTTTGTTCATATCACAACTCCTCCCTTCCACAACTATAAATAGGGGTCTTCATAACTCAGAAAGAACACCAGAAGTTATAACAAGAAGCAAGAAAGAGCTCGTGGATCAAACACTGTAAATTCCTCCATACGTTTCAAGCTTCAAGCAATCGAGTTCAAGTTCAAGCAATCAAGTTCAAGTTCAAGTTCAAGTTCAAGAACGAAGAACAATTTAAGTATTCAAGATCAAGAAATCGCGACAGATAAATCAAATTCAAATTCAAGATCAAGCTCAAAGGCCCTTGAATTTATACTAGAAAAGTATAATAAGAGGAATCATAGAGATTTTACACCCAAATATTTAAAATAAAATACTATGATTGTTGCGATATTTTTCAGTCTTGATTTTATTTTTTCGACGCAAATTTATTGTCTACAAATTTTGGCACGTCCGGTGGGACAATCTATACCTCTCATCTCAACTTTTCAATCACCAAAGTCCAAGAACATTGAAATGGCTTCAAATAAAATCAACTCCGGTTCAACTTCCACCAAGGCTGCTAACTCCAGGTTCTATGCTGATGTGGAAAGCATCCTCGATATTACCATCAGAAGCTTCGGACTAGTTAGGAGGAGCAAACCAAGATCTTTAGGACAACAAGCACCCTAAGTGTCGTCCGCGTCAACCCTTATTTTCAGATCTTCATCCTCAAAAGGAGCAAGATCTTCCACAAACGCATCTTAAGGAGGAAGCGATGTTGCTGAAAAGATCAAGAAAACTCTTGGTCTACTTGGCCTCTACGGATCCAAGTACTCTGCTCTGAAGGAAGATTATGATGCTTCAAGTGATGGATCCTCCCCACTGACACTATATAGTGTGAGCCAATCAAGGATCAATCTGTGTGTAAATCTATGCTACTCTCTATCGTCCACGACAATCATGCAAGCCATGGTGACAAACACTTCATCTATAGAGGAGCAGTTGGCAAACTTGACGGAATCAATTATTGGATTGACCAAATTCATGCAACATCAAAAGGCTAGAATTGACAAGCTAACAGACAGGGTGGGAATCTTGATGGAAGAAAAATCCACCCATGCACCCGGCAAGCTCCCGGAGGTTCTAGAGAGTGAATCTCCCCCAAGACAAGCAGCATCCACTAAGGCTATCCCCGTTTCATCGGAAGGGATGATTCCAATTGATCGATTGCAGGAGTCCTTTGAAGGAACCATAAAGAACAAATATGAAGTTGCTGCCAAATCCTCCCTTACATATGCAAAGCCGTACACTGCAAGGGTCGATATATTGAGATGCCTGCTGGCTATCAACCTCCGAAGTTTCAATAGTTTGATGGTAAAGGTAAACCAAAACAACATGTTGCGCATTTCATGGGGACGTGCAACAATGCTGGGACTTATGTAGATTACCTCATCAAGCAGTTTGTCTACTTGATAAAAAGAAATGCTTTTGACTAGTACGCGGACCTCGAGGCTGGATCTATCGATAGTTGGGATCAACTAGGGGATCAACTAGAGCAAGAGTTCCTATCACTTTTATAGTATTAGATGTACTGTAAGTATGATAGAACTTACAAATACTCATCAACAAAAGGGGGAACCAGTTATCGACTTTATCAATCGGTGGAGGAATGCAAGCCTCAACTACAATAGGCTTAGTGAAGCTTCAAGCATAGAGATGAGCATCCAAGGCATGCATTGGAGATTGTGCTACATCTTGGAAAGTATCAAGCCTGGCACATTTGAAGAACTTTCAACTCGTGCCCATGACATGGAATTGAGCATTGCCTCCGCTGGAAATGAATGGCTGCCCATCTATGAACCTCGTAAAGGGAATGACAAGCAAGAAGTCAGGAAGTAGGGCAAGTTCGTACCCAAGTCTGAAAGAAAAGAAGTTATGAATGTCAACACGTCACCTATGATGTTCATGACGAAGGTGAGCAAGAAGCAGAGTATGAAATCCAATTCTTTTCATGATAAGTCGAGTGGAAAGTTGACTCTATAAGAAATGCAAGAGAAAGAGTACCCATTTCTGAATTCTGATGTCCCAACCATTTTTGAAGAGCTCCTCGAGTTAAGTTTTATTGAGATTTTTGAGATGAAGCGACCAAATGAAGGTGGGAAAACAAATGACCCAAATTACTGCAAATATCACTTACTTGTAAGCCAACCTCTGGTGAAGTGCTTTGCGTTCAAGGACAAAGTTATGGACTTGGCTCGTGAAAAGAAGATCATGCTTGAAGATAAGAAAGCAAGCGCAAACCAAGTCTGTATCACCTTCAGCTCAGTTAGTTTAGATTAGTTAAGTAGTCTAAAAGGAATCAAAAATGAAGAATTATTGGTGAATAATAAAGTTGAAAATGATCAACCTAATGATGATGAAGGTTGGACGTTGGTGATCGTTGTAAGCGCCACAAAAGGAGCCTACGAAAAGAATCAATAGAACAACCAAAAAGGAAGATGATGGTAAAAAGACCAACGAAAAAGAATCCAGTTAGGCATTAGAAGAAAGAAAAAGTGGAGATGGACCATTCTCAAAAGCCACGGAATCTAGTAACCATGGAGGAGTTTTTACCAAGTTGGTTCTTCACGAAGATTTCCTATGAGGTCATTGATGCCTCTTGTTTCCATGCTGACAAAGGGGAAGAAAAGGGTGATGACCTACCGTTGGCACCATTTTTGAAAAATCCCATCAAGTACACTCCTCAAGAAGTTAATGCTTGTGAGAAAAAGGTCACGTTCATAAATGACGATCTTTTTCTAGGTGACACTCCTCATAACCGCCCATTGTACCTGGTTGGCTATATGTGCGATGAAAGGATAAATTCAATTTTGGTTGATGAAGGATCCTCAGTGAACACTTTTCCAATCCAGACTGTGAAAGAACTTGGTATTCCCATGAACAAACCCTCAGAAAGTCCTATGATGATCCAAGGATTCAACCAAATGGGGAAAAGAGCCATAGGCGCAATCAGGCTAGGAATCACTATTGAAGATATGCAATCAAGTGCATGTCTACATGTGACCAATGCAAAGATTTAATACAATATTGCTTGGGAGGCATTGGATACATGAGAATAAAGTAGTTCCATCCACCTACCATCAATGTTTAAAATACTACGAGGGTGAAGTCGAGAAGATGGTAGTTGCTGATGATGACCCATTCACCGAGGCTGAGTCACACTTCGCTGATGCAAAGTTCTACATAAAGAACCACATTGTGAAGGAGCTAAAAGCTGATGATGGCATGAAAAGAAAGAATAAAGAGCCCTAAACAAAAAGAGAAAAGGTGACTACTGGTGAAGCCAAAGCTGTTAGTAAGGAGGTACAACCCAACGTGAATAAATCTTATAGAGGGATTATTACGTCTTATGTCAAGAAAGTAAGTCCAGTGCTCCAATATGTCCCTAAAAGGAAGAAGGATGATGGTGAATCTTTTTATCGCCAATTTAACATGCCAAAGGAGTTAATCCTTCAGTTCAAATGAATTGAGGCATTAAAGTCGTCATTAATGCCGTTTGCAAGGTTTGTATCCCAAAATGGTTTGCAGAATATGGAACTTCATACATAACAAACAGATGAAGGTTTTGACCCTACCGCTTACAAGATATTTGCAAAAGATGGATACAATCCCAATGAGCCGTCAAAGTTAGGGAAGCTCCTATCAGAAGCTTCAACGAGGCAACCACGTGAAGGTTTAGGATACAAACAACCATCACCAGTGTACATCTCAATAAGAAGGGTGAGCAACAATTATATCACTGTAGAAGATGAATCAGCTGCTTCTAACAAGCCTTTTATCTTTGATCGACATGGAAAATCACATGTGAGGACCTCCGTATTTGAAAGATTGGGTCCACTAAAGAAGAAGAAAAAATTCCGGAGAAATTTTCAAAGTATAAGAACACCCGCTTCACCCAAAATCCAGGAGAACTCTAAGGATTTCCAAAGTTTGGTTCCTTCTAGAATGAGGAGACAAACAAAACTTGTGGTTTCATGTGAAGAAATATTGAAGATAAAGCCATATAATGTGGTCTATACGAAGGAACGTGATGAAGACGTAGAAAATGTGGGTTCTTCGTATCATGTTACTGTGCAAGTCGAGAATGGCATTCCATCTTCGATGGAAGATAATGCAATTGGAGGATGTTTCGCCATGTCATTACATATCCTTTAATAACGGGGACCCTCACGAAGATGAAGATGTGAAAGATGCTCCACCTAAACTTGAAGAAGGAGTGAAGATGACAGTTGATGCCTTAAAATAAGTTAACCTTGGTAGCACTGAAGAACCAAGACACACCTACCTAACTGCTTTACTTGAAGCGGATGAGGAGAGACTTATATTGAGTTACTCAATGAGTTCAGGGATGTCTTTGCTTGGAGTTACAAAGAGATGCCTGGCTTGGACCAGAAAGTAGCAGTCCATCACCTTGCAGTAAAAAATGGTGCTCATCCTGTTAAACAAGCTCAAAGAAATTTAAGGCCTGACTTGGTTCCCTTAATTGAAACAGAAGTTAACAAACTCATCGAAGTTGGATTTATTCGTGAAGTTAAATACCCAACATGGGTTTCAAGTATTGTCCCTGTAAGGAAGAAAAATGGCCAGATTCGAGTGTGCATTGACTTTAGGGATCTTAACAATGCATGTCCGAAAGATGAATTCCCGCTTCCAATTCCAGAACTGATGATTGATGCTACTACTAGGTACGAGGAAATGTCCTTCATGGACAGTTTGTCAGGCTATAACCGAATTTGTATGGCACCAGAATATGAAGAGCTTACTGCATTCCGCACCCCTAATGGTATTTATTGCTAGAAGGTAATGCCGTTTGGCTTGAAGAATGCTGGTGCTACTTACCAAAGAGTTATGCAGAATATTTTCTATGATCTTCTCCACAAAAATGCTGAATGCTATGTTGACGACTTGGTGGTGAAATCAAGAGAGAAAGTACCACATAAAAGACTTGAGGATGGTATTTGAATTTCTCCAGAGGTACCAACTTAGGATGAATCCATTGAAATGTGCCTTTGGAGTTACTTCTGGAAAGTTCCTTGGTTTCATTGTCCAACATCGAGGGATCGAAATTGATCAAGCCAAAGTGGATGACATTTTGAAAATGCATGTGCCGTGAGATATCCATGAATTGGAACGTCTACAAGGAAAGCTAGCATACCTTAGAAGATTCTTATCAAACCTGGCTGGGAGGTGCCAACCATTTAGTCACCTCATAAAGAAAGGCGTTCCTTTCAAATGGGACCAAGCTTGTAGCAGTGCCTTCAAAAATATCAAAACCTACTTGATGAAGCATCCAGTTTAGCAGCTCCTATACTTGGAAAGCCATTGATACTATACATTGAAGCGTAGGAAAGGTCTGGGAGCACTGTTAGCCCAAAAAAATAGTGAGGGGAAAGAAAACTCTATTTACTACTTGAGTAGGATGATGACACCTAACGAGTTGAATTATTCGCCAATTAAAAAGTTGTGTTTGGCACTAGTCTTCTCAATTTAAAAGTTGAAGCACTACTTTCAAGCTCATGTTGTTCGTCTTGTTTCTAAAGCAAATCTCATCAAGTTCGTGATGTCAAAACCTGTTCTTAGAAAGTCTGTAAGGAAACCTAGCATACCTTTGAAGATTCGTATCAAACCTGCCTGGGAGGTGCCAACCATTTAGTTGCCTCATGAAGAAAGGCGTCCTTTCAAGTGGGACCAAGCTTGTAGCAATGCCTTCAAAAGTATCAAAACATACTTGATTAAGCCTCCAGTTTTAGCAGCTCCTATACCTGGAAAGCCATTGATACTATATATTGAAGCGTAGGAAAGGTCTGTTGGAGCACTGTTAGCCCAAGAAAATAGTGAGGGGAAAGAAAACTCAATTTACTACTTGAGCAGGATGATGACACCTAACGAGTTGAATTATTTGCCAATTGAAAAGTTGTGTTTGGCCCTAGTCTTCTCAATTTAAAAGTTGAAGCACTACTTTCAAGCTCATGTTGTTCGTCTTGTTTCTAAAGCAAATCCCATCAAGTTCGTGATGTCAAAACCTGTTCTTAGTGATCGACTAGCAAGATGGTACCTCCAATTTCAACAATTCGAGATTTTGTACATCCCTCAAAAGGTTGTAAAAGGACAAGAATTGGCAGACTTCTTGGCAGATTATCTGATACGCAATGACTGGAAGCTAACTGAAACTACCTGATGAGGACTCAATGGTCGTTGAAGATCAACCTCTATGGAAAATGTACTTTGATGGTGTTGCACATCATGGGGGAGCCGGGGCTAGCGTAGTATTTGTCACTCCCCAAGGTGAAGTCTTGCCCTACTCGTTCACCTTGACGCAACTCTGTTCCAAAAATATTGCTGAGTATCAAGCATTAATACTTGGGCTTGAAATGGCCGTTGATATGAAGCATTGCAATTGCAAGTCTTTGGTGACTCCTAGTTAGTGGTCAATCAACTTTTGGGTAGTTACGAGGTCAACAAGCCTAAACTACACCCATATTATGGTTACACTAAAAAGTTGATGGGGTGGCTCGATGATGTGACTATTCAGCATGTGTCAAGAAAGAAAATAAGAAGTTTGATTTTTTAGCTACTCTAGCTTCATCATTAGCCCTACCTGACCAAGCACAAGTTACCGTCTGCCAAAAATGGGTAGTACCACCGCCAAATGAGGCTGGAGGTGAAGAAAACAAACTCTGGCATCTTGTTGCTATTTCTGAAGTTGAGAAAGAAGAATGGCAAAAACCTATTATCGACTACGTATACTATGGGATACTTCTAAAAACTCTGAGGAGAATGACTGAAATCCATCGTCGTGCACCTCGCTTCCTTTACTACAAGGATAATCTATATAGAAGGTTGTTCGAGGGAGTAATCTTCTGATGCCTAGGAGAAGAAAAAGCTCTCCAAGCTTTGCAAGAGACACATTCTGGGGTATGCGGGTCACACCAGTTTGGATCAAAGCTCCACTTCCATATAAAAAGGATGGGATATTATTGGCCAAAATGGTAAAAGATTGCTTGGACTACGCTCGAAATGCAAGGCTTGTCAATTCCATGTGAATTTATTCATCAACCTCCTGAAGTGTTGCACCTGACTGTTGCATCCTGGCCATTTGATGCTTGGGGATTAGATATTGTTGGACCACTGCCAAAGTCCTCTGGTGGGCACCTATACATCTTGGCTGCAACCGACTACTTCTCAAAATGGGCTGAAGCTATTTCTCTTAAGGGAGTAAAGATGGAAAATGTTGCAAGTTTCATCTGAGTAAACATTATTTATTGCTTTGGCATTCCTCGTTACATAATCACAGATAATGGAAAGCCATTCGATAATAGGTTGATGAACAAGATTTGTGATCTCTTTGGCTTCAAGCAATGTAACTCTTCGATGTACAATGCTGCCGCCAATGGTCTAGCTGAGTCATTCAACAAGACTCTATGCAACTTGTTAAAGAAAGTCATCTTCAAATCCAAATAAGATTGAAATGTCCGTATGGAAGAATCTCTATGGGTGTATAGGATGACTCACCGCGCACCAACACAGATGACTCCTTATTTACTCATTTATGGAGTCGAAGTTGTCTTGCCACTTGAGCGTCAAATACCTTTGTTACGACTAGCTATTCAAGAAGGGATCACTGATGAAGAAAATGCTCGACTTCGAATAGCAGAGTTGGAAGCTCTTGATGAAAAGAGATTGGAAGCTCAATAGAGTCTTGAATGTTATCAAGCCCAATTATCTCGCGCCTTCAACAAAAGAGTTCGCCCGAGATCCTTTCAAGTAGGAGATCAAGTCCTTGCCTTACGAAGACCCATAATTACTTCCCCTAAACCTATAGGGAAGTTCACTTCAAAATGGGATGGGCCATATGTCGTACAAGAAGCTTACTCAAGTGGGGATTACAAGCTGGTTTTTACAGATGGCATGAGAATTGGCCCCATCAATGGCAAATTCTTAAAGAAGTATTATCCTTGAAATTGCGATGCTTCTCGGTGTACGAGCCTAAACTAAAATTCATGACACTCTTTGACGCATGAGCCTAAATTGCATGTTTCTACACTTCTGGTCCGCAAGAGTATAAACTATGTACGGCCCAAAAACAATTCCGCTAGGTTGAAAATCTTGAAAGAGAAAAATCTCGAAAGAGGTGGCCTAGGCAAAAGTTAGGACATTAAAAATAAGATCTACCCATTTTGTACCACGGTATGACTTGATCCTCTTCACCGAGGTATGTAGGCAGCTTAGAACTTCATTCTAAGTTCAGCTGCATAAGATCAAAAGATACATATTGCCCCAATTGTTGTTCGAATTAAGTATGAAGGAATGTAAAATCAAGCTGAAATGCCATCCTTCTACTGAACTTTGACCTCATTTGATTTAAAGGGGGCAACCCTCCATGGTAAATTGATATCTTCGATGCGCCGATTTTAGAAGGATGTCAAGTATTTGCATTGAAGTCTAGGTATTCTCTATGCCTTCAGGTTCGCCAAGCCTTCAATTTTGTTGATCTCCAATTCCTCCCTCTGCCTTAAAAGAAAGGGAGAGGAGAAGATAGACATCAAAAGGAAACACAATTATAAGGAAAAGATTGATTGACACAACGTTTCAAAGCCAGTGAGACTTGAACTCAAGATATTTGTGAGAATATGGCTCTTAAATTTCGATTGATGGAAAGTAAAACATCTTCCGATCTCGAGGCTTCCATACCAAGATATGAATTTTTGTGATACAGCACAAACCTGGAATTGATGGGTTGGAGCAATATAAAGTTGATTTCAAAATATTATCTGGGACGATTCTAAAGTTGTTTTATTGAGAATTTTGGATATATTCTATATCTTGAAGTCTAGTTTTCAATAAATCAGACGGTACCTAATTTCTATATTCTTACACCAAGATATGAATTATTTTGGTGAAACTGCACAAATCTGAAATTGATAGCGTGGTGCAATATAAAGTATTTCAAAATATTATCTTGGACGATTCTGGAGTTGTTTGATTGAGATTTTTGGATATGTTCTATATCTTGAAGTCTAGTTTTGTTGAAAACAAACGGTTTGCAATTTCTATATTTCTATATCGAGATATGAATTTTTTGGTGAGACTGCGCAAATCTAAAATATTCAACATGGTGTAATATATAGTTGGTTTCAAAATATTAGCTGGTGCGATTCTGAAGGTTATTGATTCTGTATTGGATATATTTTAGATAATGAATTCATCAAATGGTTCATTATTTGGACTCTCCCATGACAAGATATGAATCATTTGTTACAAGTACGTAAAGCTGAAAATTATGCGACTAAGATAAAAGTCGAACAATATAAAGTAAAAGAGAAGCTGAAATATTTAAGCACTCGAAGTCTCCAAGTTGAAGTCTTCAAGTGTATTCAATTTGAAGTCCCCAAGTTGAAATCTTCAACCTCGCCGGTCTTCAAGTTGAAGTCTTCAAATACTCTAAACTTCAAGTTGAAATATTTAGTCCCTCCAAGTCTCAAAGTTGAAGTCTTCAAGTGCAAACGCTGTCGGTCACCTCCTTAACTCATATAACTCTGCCTCTGATCGGCTCAAAACCCACTACCGGGTGAATATATACCTGCATCTGCACACGAGGTGCAGGGAGTAAAGTGAGTACTCTAACTCAGTGAGTAATAAAGGTAAATAACAACTAAGAAGTAAGAAATCATATAAAGCAACCAACATGCTGTATAGAAGCAGGGTACAATCCTTTGAGGAAAATAGTGAAGCTGTGAAATCTTTGAAAATCTCTTGGCTCTATTTAAATATCTTTTTAAAATAATATTTTCAACAACTACTAAATAAATTCAAAACAATTAGTGCCGATAAGCACAGAAAATCTGCCTCTCGGGCACAAATATCACAGTTGTCATGACCCCAAAACCCGGTCGTGATGGCGCCTATCACATTGCTAGGCCAGCCTGACCGACCTTTCATAATACAGAGCTACCAGCTCTCACTTTACCCTTTTAGCATTTAACAATAATAATAAATGATATAAAATCTAGCACAAATTGCGAAAATATCCCAAAACAGTATAACACCTCCCACAGAATTTGGAGTCATAAGCCAAGAGCCTCTACCAAGAGTAATACAGTGATACTGACTACAAAATGTATCTGACAATGCGGAAAAAGTCTAAATGACAAAAGGATAGCAGGGAAAGTCAGGTCCTGCGGACACTAAGCAACTACCTCGATAGTCCGGATATGATCTCTGAAGCAGCTGGGGAGTCAGCCCTACTGTGATGTACCTAGATCTGCACACAAGGTGCAGGGAGTAGAGTGAGTACTTCCAACTAAGTGGTAATAAGCACAGATAAAGACATTGAAGGTAAAAATACCCAATAATTCACTAAGCAAAGCTATATAATAACTTTTTTTTATCCTTTTCAACAGTGTAAATAACGGATAAAGCAATGACAACTAGGACATTACAGCAAATGTGTCTAAATGCAATGCATATGCATGAACATGGCTGATACGGCACGTGGCCCGGTCTATTTGGGTACCTGCGCTCACTGTGGGGGTTCAGACTCCGGAGGGGCTCCTATAGCCCAAGAGCAATATCAGTGATATGCTGCAGCGCACAGCCCGATCCACTACCAGTCCAGCTACATGCAATGCAAGCCTCACATGCATAGTAAATATCACTTGAAATTCCTTTTTATCAGTAATAGTAGAAAACTGTATTTAGAAATATCAAAGTTTGGAAAATCATTTTAGACAGTGTTTAGCTCAGGATGGATATCAAGATAACATGCTATAATCATAGAAGTAATGATAACGATCCTCACGAGATCCAAATAACTGGCTCACAGCCCAAATATATCCACAACCATCCAAGTAGGAGGTTTACCGGCTCATTTATAGCCAACAACATAGTATAATACTACACAGTCGGAGTAAGCCATAGTCCCCAATCACAATCGACCCTGCACTCATAGTAGAGCCTCAATACAACGTCACATAGTGATATACCAGGATTTCAAACCCTAAGGTCATCATCCATACCCATTACACACATCGAACCGACTCAAACACTAGTCCGCAATGCCCTTGCCACGAGAATCGGCCTCCACGGGTGCAGAATCTGATCAAAACCAATAGGAATACATCAAAATAAGCTAAAAGAACATAACCCAATCGAAATAACTCGAATTACACCTAAAAATACGAAGTTTCCAAAACCCGACCCCTGGACCCACTTCTCGAAAAATTACAAAACCCACATTTTTCGAATCCTCGTCTCGCCACGAGTCCGTACATATAAAATTTATCAAAATCGGAGTTCGTTCACCCATTCAAATCATCGATTTTCTATTTTTCTTAGGCTTTAAGCAAAACCCCAATTTACACCTTAATTCCTCCAATTTTTAGCGATATAGATAAAGATTCTAGGATAAAATCACGTAATTAGACCATAAAACTTACCTCTAATCGAAATCTAGGTGAAAATATCTTAATCCCTCGTTCCCTAGCTTCAAAACTTGCCCAATAATGGTGAAATAATAAAAACCCTCGCGGATGAAATATTATTTAACTGATCTGTCTGGCTACTTATTAACACTATGCGATCGTAGGCATCACCCTCACTGCGATCGCATAGAACAAACTTTCAGCCTTCAAAAATTACCTTATGCGAATGCACGAATAACCCTACGATCGCATTGCTTTACCAATCAATACTATGCGATCACATTCCTACACCCGCGATCGCATTGAACAAAAATAAGAACCTGGGACCCTTGACTAATACGCTATGCGATCGCAGAGAACAAACCTCCACAACTATGCGATCGCATCACCCATATCGCGATCACATTGAACAAAACTTAGCCTCCTCCCAAACCTTCTATGCGATCGCATCACACCCATTGCGATCGCATAGAGCAATCGTGTGCAACATTCATGACAACAATTTAGCTGTGTTCATCAACTCAAAATGGTCCGTTTGACCCTCGAGGCCCCCGAGACCTCAACCAAAACCACCAACCTACTCCAAATCATAATACGAACTTGTTCCAATCATAAAAACACATCATTAAACACAAAAATCATCATATTAAGGCGGATTCAAGCCTTAGTTTCAACCAAAACTTCCGAAAACTATATTCCATAAAAAACCTGACCAAATAATGTCCGAATGACCTGAAAATTTGCAAACACATCCAAAATCACCTAACAAAGCTACTACAACTGTCGGAATCCATTCCGACTCCCGGATCAAAATCTCACCTATCGACTGGATTTCGCCAAAATTCCAACTTAGTCAATTCAAACCTATTTCTACACCAAACCTCCAAATTCAATTCAGATCAATCCCCTAAGTCACAAATCATCTCTCGAAACTAACCGAATCACCAGAATCCACATTCGAGCCCTCTAACCATATAGTCAACTCCAGGTTGACTTTTCAGAGATAAGCTTCATTCTAAAAGGCTATATGCCTTATTTTCAAGAAGAATCAATCCAAAATTACCCGATAGACTCTAATACAGATATAGAAACATGAAACAACATAATGAGGGGATAACGGGGCAGTAACTCTCGTGACAACGGGCCGGGTCGTCACAACAGTATAACAATTAGAAAGGCAACAAAATATGCAAGATGTGCGCATAAAAGTTTTCCCCTCGCGCAATATCTCAAAACAATACCAGCCCCTCGGGCTCTCTCTCAGAAATACTCTCTGAACAATCTCAACCCCTCGGTCTCTCTCTCTCAGATAACTCTTAGAATAATATCATATTGTAATCGATACGGCATGCAGCCTGATCCACATCTCGATGCAGCGTGCAGCCCGATCCGTATATCATTTACGGCGCTCACTGGAGGTGTGCATGCTCTGGAAGGGACCCCTTACGACCCAAGCGCAATATCAAGCCACCTCGTGGCATATAAAATAAGGCCTGAAAGCCTTCTCACATCACACACGAGGCTTGAAAGCCTTCTCATATCATACATGAGGCCTGAAAGCCTCATCACATCAGTCATAAGGCCTGAATCCCTCCTCATATAACTCATAAGGCCTGAAAGCCTCCTCACATCACTCACAAGGCCTGAAAGCCTCCTCGCATCACTCATAAGGCCTGAAAGTATCCTCATATCACTCACAAGGCCTGAAAGCCTCCTCACGTCACTCAAGCCACCTCATGGCACATAAAGTATCTTAGGCCCTCTACCTTATATCGATCAGCATACCCTCACATATGGCCCCCGGCCTTACTCAGTCCGAAAGTCATCACAAGCCTCTCAGGCATTTGTAAAATAGTAGTTCTCAACCCAAAATATCATTTAGAAATATCATTTAAGTTTCAAATCTGAGTAGAATTGGCTGAGTTTGTAAAACTATCAATATCAACAGGACTGAGTTAAAATAAAAACAATGAGGAAACAGTGGTAAAATCCTTGAAGGGTTCAAATAATTGGCACGGAGCCCAAATATGGAAGTCAACCCAAATCATGATAATAACAAATAAGTTTCAGTCAAATACGCGGTAAAATCATCAATCGGGACGGACCAAGTCACAATCCCTAATGTTGCTCTACCCCACGCGTGCTATCCAGCATGCAATTCACCTCAATATAGCACTACGATGTGCAAATCCGAGGTTTCAAACCCTCAGAATATCATTTACAATTATTACTCACTTCAAGCCGGCCAAAATTTGCTATGTCCTTGCCTCACAAATCGACCTCCTCACATATCGAGTCTGATCAAAACCACAACGAATACGTTACAATAAGCTAAAGGAACATAACCCAATCGAAAACACTCGAAAAATATCAAAATTCACGAAATTTGCAAAATTCGAACCTCGGGACCACTTATCGAAAATAAGAAAATTTAACATCATCAGATTCCTTATCTCGCCACGAATCTATACATACCAAAAACTCCAAAATACGAGCCCAAATGGCCCATCAAAGTCCACTTTGAAATATCAAATTCCAAGCCCTAGCTTTTCCCCCTTTTTGATGAATTTCCATAAATTTCTATGTTCATTCTACAATTAAATCATGTATTTAGGTCATATAAATCACCTCCCATCACATTTAGTAGAAATCACCTTCAATTCCCGTCCAAAAGCTCTTAAGTTTGCTAAAAAATGGTGGAAAAATGTCTTACTGAACCTTTAAAACCCTTTCTGTCTAGCCCTTTTCGCATCTGCGATTACTGTACTGCATATGCGGTTACCGCTTCTGCAGAAGTATACTATTGTGCTCAAGATCTCTTTTGCGGTCTAAATCCGCTTCTGCGGACACCTACCCGCTTCTGCGTAACACCCAATGGCCCTTATCCGCTTCTGCTGTCCACACGCCGCATCTGCGGTATCACAGATGCGGTGCCAAGCTCGCATCTGTGGAAAGGCAACTCCTTAAGAAAACTCGCACCTGCGACCCCATCACCGCATCTGCAGTCCCTTTTCTGCAGATGCAGAAATACCAAATACCAGCAACTTCTGAAATGCCACAAGTCCAAAATTCACCCTAATGGCCATCCGAAATCACCTAGAGGCCCCCGGACCTCAACCAAAAGTGCCAACCCATCCTAAAACATCATTCAAACTTACTCCAATCATCAAAAAATCACAAACAACACCAAAACCATCAAATTACATCAGATTCAAGCCCAAGTTCTTCTAAAACTTCCGAAATACGCATTTGATAAAAAAACTAACCAAAACACCTCCGAATGACCTGAAATTTTGCACACACATCCTAATAACCTATAGAAGCTACAGAAACTCTCAAAATTTCATTCCGACCCTCAAATCAAAATCTCACCTATCTACCGGAATTTGCCATAATACTAACTTCGCCAATTCAAGCCTAATTCTACATCGGATCTCCAAAATCACTTCCGATTACATTCCTAAGTCAAAAATCATCTAACGAAGCTAACCAAATTTTAAAAACTCCGATCCGAGCTCATATACAGATAAATCAACTCTCGGTCAAACCTTTCAATTCAAATCTTTCAACTGAAACTGTTATTTCAAATTCATTCCAATTATTCTTGAATACCAAAACCAACGATCTACATTAGTCATAATACCTAACACGGGGCAACTCATGCCTGGGAATTGGCGATCAAAGTGCAAAAGTTTAAAATGACCAGTCGGGTCGTCACAGGTAAATTCCTTTTAGGGAAAACTGGGGTGGGATAAATCTTATAACAATAACAATAAACATTGGCTCCTTCAAGTAAAAAGCTTAGATTTCCCCCTTGCAAATAACCTTCTGAACTGGTGTAATTTCTTCCCTTTTGCTACTTGACATATTTGTCTCAATGAAAATAATAACAATCAAAACAACATGGACTATCTTATTAATATCAACCATATCATACAAAAATCCCTAACACACATACCAAAATCCCCATACAGATTAAATAAAATAAGCCACCTAGAGGGTGGTTCAAACTAAATATCGACGCTAGTTTTAAAAATCATACCGAAAAAACTAGCCTTGGAGGAATAATCAGAGATACCTATGCGAATTAGATAGTTGGATTTACTAAATCTACCCAGGCTAATGGCTCAGAGCAAGGAGAAATGAAGGCACTCATTGAGGGGCTCAAAATAGCACAAGAATGGAGAATGTCCCCGCTTGAAATAGAGACGGACTCCACAGAGGTGATTCATTCAATACAACAATAGAAAAAATTGTATAACACATTGTTGATGAATGCAGGTTGTTCATACACCAGCAGAAGGTTATCCTCTAATACACCTTCAATCAAGGGAATAGGATTGCACATCACTTGGCAAAGAAGGCAAGGCAGAAAGGGAAAAGGTTTTTTGTATTACCACCATGCTATGTAAACTCTCTAGTAGAAAGTGACCAAAAGGAACTCTATGCTTGTATTAAGATTTTATCTTATGATGCTTGTAATATCCTAACAAGCTTAGGAAATCAAAGTGTCCTTAGTGACACAAACTATGAAGGCTATGTACGCAACAAGTAGTTATTCATATATAATATTCATGTTCGCTAAAAAAAACCTAAATTAATTTTTACCTTGACACATTGGAATATGTAAATAAGGGAAAATTTTGGAAAAATAATTTCTTCTTGATTATAAAAGTGGACACTTATTTTGAACCAAAATAAAAAGTATAATGGTCATTTATTATGGACCCGAATGAGTACTATTTAGTATTTCACCAAAGATAAGTATTGCATGCCATTTTATTTATGGTTCTTATGTTTAGAGAATTATTTATGCGATTGCCGCTGGAGTTACTAATGCTCTTTTATTCTTATTTTTATTTTCCCTTTCCTTCCCTGAGTCAAGGGTCGATTGGAAATAGCCTCTCTGCCCTTACGGGTAGGGGTAAGGCCTGTCTACATATTATCCTCCCCAGACCCCATTTTGTGGGATTATACTGAGTAGTAGTTGTTGTTGTAGAAATGTACCAATCATGTAGGGTTCTCTTTCATATTAGTATAATTCGGTTAATTTTCGGTATTTTTTTAAATGTCACTTAAAAGTTACTAGTAGAAGCAGAATGCAATAACATACGTACTTTTATGGGATTTACCAAAACTCTATAGACATTTATACTATTAAAAGGGTGATTAATTAAGACAATATAAAAGAGGGTCAAAGTATAGATCCATCAAGATAAAAAAAAAACTAAGCAAACACAAAAAAATATATATATATAAATCACACGAGTGAAAAGATATTAAGAAAGTTCGGACTCAATAATAAAGTGTATAGAAGATTAAATATTTAAAAATATAAATTTAAATCATGCAAAAACAAAATATATTCAATATATTATAGTTTGCTACTTATAATTGCTAGAATACTTTGTGTCTTGTGAGTGAATGTGCTGGAAATAGCTTTGTTTCAATATGAGTAGTATAAAAAGTTTGGAAATTAGGATTTTGAGTTTAATTAATTATTGCCTTATAATCATTTCCATAATTTGAAGGCCCAAGGAAAGAATTAATGCTTTGTTATTTTCAAACTTAATATATAATATAATCTCTTGTAGATTTATTCAGTACGTGTAACAACCCGATCAGTCGCTTTGAATATTGTATCCCCCCTCCCTCATTTACTGCTCATTTTATGGTTTTCCGTGTGACTTGCCAAGGTAGTTGATTCGATTTCAGGGAGGTTTCGGAATAAGTTGAGACACTTAGTCTCAAGGTTGGAAGCTTAAGGTGAAAAGGTTGACCAGATGTTAATTTGTGTGTAGATGGATCCAGAATGGAATTTTGATGGTTTCGTTAGTTTTGTTGGGTGACTTGGAATTAAGAGTATGTCCGGATAGTGATTTGGAGAGCCGTAGTTCAATTAGGCTTGAAATAGCAAAATTTAAAAATTTAAAGTTTAACGGGGAGTTGACTTTGTGGCTATCGAGTTCGGATTGGGGTTCCGGGAGTTGGAGTAAGTTTGTTGTGGCATTTGTGACTAGTGTGAAAAATTTAAGGTCAATCGGACGTGATTTAATAGGTTTCAGCATCAGATGTAGAAGGTAGAAGTTCAAAAGTTCATTAGGCTTGAATCGATGCGCGATTCGTGGTTTTAGAGTTGTTTGATATGATTTCAAGGCTAGACTAAGTTCGTATCATATTTTAGAACTTGTTGGTGGTTGGGGTCCCGGGGTCCTCGGGTGGATTTCAGATGGTTAATTCACAGAGTGAAATAGGACTTGGAATGACTACTGAAGCCTGCTGGTGTGAGTGTTCTGGTTTCCTTCTATGCAATCCCGTGGATAGGTCCATGATCGCGAAGGGTTGTTGGTCAGTGACAGGAATTTTGTCTACACGATCGCAAGGTGAGGTTTGCGATTGCGTGGCTAAAACAACTAATGCATCGCGAACGCGTGGCTGAGGTCGCGTTCGCATAGAGGAAAGGCATGGCTGAGGGTTCATGCGCATGTTGTTCATCGCAAATGCGTGATGTAATTCACGATCGCGTAGGTTAGAAGGTTAGTGCATCGCATTTGCATGATGTTTTCCTCGTTTGCGTAGGGTTAACTTGTGGGTAGTATAATTTGTGCTTCACGATCGCGAAGCATTTTTCGCGATCAGGATTAAGGACTTTAGGTTAGAAAATTTAATCTAAAATATGAGGGTTTATGTTTATTTCACAATTTGATTTGGGGGGCTCGGTGGGAGACGATTCTTGGAGAGATATTTAAGGGAGTGATTGGGGTATGTGATTCTTATTTTGTTTTGGTTAAATTATATGATTATATCTTCGATTTCACCATTTAATAAGTGACTGGGTTGAAAAATTAGGGGAAAATGGAGGAAACTCGTTAGGCTGAATTTGGGGATTTGATAGAGATTTTAGTATCGGATTTGAGCAATTTTGGAATGGGTGAACTCGTGGTTGGATGGGTGTTCGGATTTTGTGAATTTTATCATATTCGGATACGTGGGACTGAGGGTTGACTTTTGAGTTGACTTTTTTGACTTTTAATTATGCACTTAACACTTTTATATGTAATGGATTCATATAACTTGAGTTGACCTTATCGAATTGTTTGTGGCTAGATTCGAGACATTCAGAGGCCGTTTCGCGACGCACGGGCTTGTTGGAGTTGAAATTTGCATAGTTTGAGGTAAGTGACACTTCTAAACTTGGTTCTGTGGGTATGATACCCCAAATTACATGCTATGTGATTGATATTGAGGTGACGCGCATGCTAGGTGACGGACGTGTGGGCGTGCAACGTAGTAATTGTAATTTAGTCGATTCCATGGAACTGTGTAGCCATCTTATTTGAGCATTTTTACTGTACTCTATGTGTTAGAGCACTTGAGCTATGGTTCATGCAAGAAATCATGTTTAGGCTATATGCTGATACTTATTGAGTTGGTTGTGCTCACGCTATACCCTGCACTTCATGTGCAGATCCAACTATTTCCGATCACGACGATTACAGATTCTCAGAGTTTAGTCATTCGGAGATCATCGAGGTAGCTGCCCTGGTGTTCGCAGGCATTGACTCTCCTCCCCTATTCCTCATTTTTACTTGTTCAGTTTCAGTTTCTTAGACAATGCTTCAGATTTTGTATTTGTATAGATGCTCATGTACTTAGTGACACCCTGGTTTTGGAAAAACTTCGGTATTGAGTTATGGCATTTTATCCAGTTTTATGAGAATTTTACTTAATAAAACCTATTTTGGTATATTTAAAATTTTAAAAGTGTTGGTAGTGTCTGAGATGTCGGCTTGCCTAGTACCATGTTAGGCGCCATCACAACAGATTGAATTTTGGGTCGTGACAATACGGTTCGGTATTTTATCGTTTTTTTTTTCATAAAACAAAAACCTACTCTAGTATCGTTATGGTAATAATCTTATATAAAAACTTACGGTTTTATTAATAGAAACCTAAAAATCAATTTGGTGCAATACGATTTGGTTGGTTTTAGTCGATTTTTAAATATCTATTGACACCTATAGCGAGACCAATTAAAATGTAAACTAAGCTTATTCATTATATCATGAGCATAAAAAAATAAAAATATATTTCAGAGCACTCCTTATAGGCCCCAACTGCTCCTACACTGTTTGTCTTAGTCTTATCTCTGATAGAATCAGTAAACGAAAAGTAAGGAACCAAATTCGAATCACAGAGAGTTAGATGCATGTGTAGGCAACCAAAAGCACTAAAACAAAATAAAGCATATAATGGTACAGGCCCTTTGATAGCAAATATTACCTGTTTCTTGTCACCCACAACCCCCCAAAGAAAAAGAAGAAAAAAAAGCATGTGGCATGGAATGAATTATGTTCCATACTTTTGGCCCCAGTACTTATCCTTTCTTTCCACACTTTTTTCTTCTCAATCATGTTAAATCTAATGAGAAAAAGTAACAAAAACAAACTTGATCAAACCTTTCTTATTTTGGAAACTAATAAAGCAATCATGTCCATTAATTAATCACTTCTTCTTGTTCTTTTCCTTTCCACTTGAAAAGAATGAACTTAAACCAAACAAACTTGCTGAAGGGACATTTAGTACTGGACTGAATTTAACTCCATTATTGTTGTATGAAACTTTCTTCAATGGAGGCTTTTGACAATTATGACCATTATTAGATGACACTGATTTAGGAAAGTGTCTCTGAGAATGCTGCTTGTGACTTAAATTATCCTTTGATGATGACGAATTACGCTTCACACTTGGAGTTGAACCAGTTGAATTGCTTCTTGATAAAAGTGGCAATGGACATAAAGTTCTTGCATAACCATTCCCACAATTTAAGCTACTACTTCTCTTGAATCTCCAAAATGATTTTGAACTCTGCTTTTCATCTATTGATTCAAGAAACCTTGCTTTATCTTCATTCTTCGAATTCGAGCTGATTTTGCCATTATCAAGAATATTGCTAGTGTTAGGGTTACTATTATTCTTGCATGGAGACAGAGGAGGGGGTGGTGGCATTGGACGTTGCTCTATTTTCTTGAATGGGGAAGAGGAAATTCTTCTCTTGATTTCAATGGGTAAAATCTTTCCATCAAAGAAAAGCTCATCAGCTGACGAAGATTCAAGATCAAAGCTTTCGCGAAAAACACAAAAATCAAAATCAATACTAGAGGAAGATGAAGTTGATCGAATATGTTGCTCAACAGGAACATAATCTGTCTGTGAAATATCGAAGGAGATCCGAGCTGGACTCATTATAGATGATTCATCAGATGAACACAGCTCAATTGCCATTGTAATTGAATGTAATTAAGTTAACAAAATGAATGGAACAGGACACTAGGTCATAAAGACTGCAGTGACAATTTTTTTATAAATATTCCAAACCTAACAAATAAAGACCAGAATAAAAACCCCAACTGACAATAGTACTAAAACTTCAAGACAAAATGGTTGGAAGATAAAATATTAAGAGGAGTACGTTAAATAGTAGGAGAGGAGTAGTATTCAAGCAAAAAGATTGAAGGAAAAACGGAGAGAAAGGGAAGAGATGAATAATGAGAGAAATCGTGGGGAGGAGGCTAATTAATGGAGGCTTGGAGATGAAGATAATAGAACATATAACAGGCTTTTAAGTGATAACTACTTGTGAAGCAAAGATAAAAGAAAAAGGAAAAGGAAAAAAGTGATACTTCCTCTTTATTCCAATTTACGTGAACTTATTTAAGAAAAAATGAAGATTTTTGGAATGTATGATGAAAAATAAATGAAAATGGGACCCAATGTATTTGTGTGGTTATAAAAGCTTCTCATTAATGGTAGAAATTGTAAGTTTAAACTAAATTATTACCAAATTTAGAAAGCATTCTTTTATTTTTAGAACGGACCAAAAAAGAAATAGGTTAAAAGAAAACGCAGGAGGAAGTAACTACTTTGGAATTGGTCGGGGAAGTTTTTGAAGCGACGTCGGTGGGGGTGGATTTGTGGAACAGGAGAACTTTTGGGAGAAGTAAGTGTGCATTCGATTTATCGATTCGATTTTGACTCTTATAGATAATTACTTATTGATTATCAATTTGTACATATGCTTATCGTTATCATTTCAATAAGGTTTCGATTTTTTCGATTTCGATTTATTAAATTTGTGGGGCTTTTCGATTCGGTTATCGATTACACCAATAAGAAAATTTGTGGGATTCCACGGAAAGTATATCGCTATAAACACGTCCAACTAATAATATGGACAAAAAGAAGCTAAAATATGACGAACATTATTTATAACATAAAAATTGTGTCAACAGACACATGCAACAAAACTAAAGCAAGGGATCAAATATATGCCACCAACACTCCTACGGTATTAAAAAAATAAAAATACACCATCACTGCTAATTCTATTTTTTATTAATTTGAACTTCATTCCCTTGAGCTTTAAATATGATCATTCCTTAAATGTGGTAAATGAAATAATTAGGGGTGTGCATTCGATTTATTGATTCGATTTTGACCCTTATCGATAATTACTTATCGATTACGGATTTGTACATATGCTTATCGTTATTGTTTCAATAAGGTTTCTATTTTTTCGATTTTGTTTATCAATGAACCGATAACAAATAATCGATTCGATTTATCGATAAACCGATTCAAATGCACACTCCTACGCGCACACACGATATTTACATCAACTATAATAATTTATCATAGTTGAACAACAACTATGTCAAATATGTACTAATTAGATGTGATTTAGTGTAAGAATATGATATGTGTCATATACTGTCCGACCATAGGTTAAGGCAAATAAAGCCATGCCTTTAGGTCCCGTATTTCTAGAGACACCAAAATTTACCAAGTATTGTTATATAAGTTATATTCAATAATTAGTGCATTTGTTGTCTTTTTGGTTTTATTTTTCCTCTTCCACGTACATCTACTCATTTTTCCTTCTTATAGTGAGTTCACTTTTCAATTTCAACTCAATGTTTCTGATTCAATTAGTTTTCATTATCGAACTTGATTTATTATCGGGGGCGGAGCTAGATAACGAGTTATAGGTTTGGCCAAATTCAATAGCTTTTGATTCAATTTCTGTATTAATTTGATGAAATTTAGTAAACACTTACATATTATTAATTTAGAATCCCAATTACTTAAAAATAATTAAAATTATGAACCCGTAAACTTTTAATTTTGGCTCTACCTCTATTTATTCCATAAACTAGAGAGCTGAGTCTTTTGAGATTATATATAGAATCAAGATATTTGTTTTTGGAATAAGAAAATTCAAACATTAGAAGAGTTGTATTATTATAGTTGTCACGACCCAATTCTAGTTTGGCCATGATGGCGACAATCACCATTGGTAGACAAGCCAATAGTGAACAATCTAGTGATTTTTATTTTTATTAAGTTTTTCAAACAACTAATTTTTCTTAACTTTAAAGAATTCAATGAATTACGGATTTTTAAAGCGATCAAAACGAAAGCTGCTAAATGAAATCATAACCGTAGAAATACAACCCAAAATCATAAGTCTACTAGTGTGTGTCAAGACGGTGTCACAAGTGTATGAGCATTCTAGTAGAATATACAAAAGAATACTAGTCTACTGTCTGAAATGTAATAGATAGAAAAATATAACAAAAGGAATACTTTGGCTGCTGCTGTACGACTCATAAGGGTAGCTCACAGTGTAGTCTCGAAGCGGGGATCAAATATGCGCGTCAGATTGGTAACCATATGCACCTGCCTCAGATCCTGTATAATTAAGTACATGAGTGTAGCATGAGTACATAAACAATATGTACCCAGTAAGTATCCAGCCTAACATCGAAGAAATAGTGACGATGGGTCAACTTTGACACTTACTATGGGCTAGCAATAATATATAAGAATTTTATACTGAGCACGGATTTCATGAATAATACTGAAGCTCTATAATAAAAATAATAAATTCTTCTTTCACAAATAATAAATCCCAAGTTTAGTTTCATCATTTAACAGCTTGCATTTCAAGATGTTTATGCAATATCAAGTATGAATAGTTCCAAGAATTTTCATGCATATATTATGCCGAGGTCGTACGCCTCGATCCAAGGTAATATTTAAAATGTGCACTGCCGAGTGTCGAACGAGACGAACCATTTATTTGCTGCCAAGGCGCTCGTTTCGCTCCACAAATAGAGAACATTTCAAATAAAATACAAATTCTCATTTATAGTCAAAAGTGTTCCATTTGCAACTTCAAGTAAGTGAATTTTACCTTTTTCAATTCTTTTATCAACTTCAAATATGACTTAAGAAATAAATCAACAAGTACGGGTGCACACATTTCAAATATAGCATGATACGGGTCCTAGACTACCCAGACAATAACATAATTAGTAGCTACATATGGATTCTCGTCACCTCGTACGTACATAGCCCACAAATATAGGTACACATATTTATTTAGTTTACCTATGGGGTTAATTGCCTCTTACAAGGTTAGAAATGAGACTTACTTCGCTTCAAATCCTACTTTCTTCATCTCCGTAAGAACCCATAACGCTAGAAATATAGTGCCCAAATGCTCTATTTGGTGTCGAATCAACCCAAAACTAATCAAATGGTATATAAACTAATCAATACATACTCAAAAGTCTGTATTCCAACCATTTAAAAGGTTACCCAACCGTAAATGTCAGATTTTTAAAATTTATCCTCGGTCCCACATGCTCGAATTCCCGAAATTTTCGAAGAAAGTTGTTACCCATAACACAATGAACTCAAATATATGAATTTTACTAAATTCCATAACCAATTTCATGGTCAAATCTCATTTCTATCAAAAACTAAGATTTTAATCTAAACCCTTGATTTTCACTAATTTTTACATGTTAATCTACCCATAGTCTAAGTATTTAACTCATGCTGTCTAGAAATTACTTAACTCAAAGTTTAAGTGAAAATCCTCTTCCAAATGCTCCAAAAATCGCTCAAGAGATGAAAAAAATGCAATAAATGATCTAAGTCCCGCATTAAATGGGTTGAGCATAGGTCTTTAATGTCGTATTTGCGATACCAAGTTTGCAAATGCGAAAGTCACAAATACGACAACACTCTCGCAAATGCGGACCCTAGGCTTCAGCTGCTAAGGTCGCAAATGCAACGAAAGTATCACAAATACAAACACTGCTGATGTCGCAAATGCGGCTCAAGTTCCACAATTGCGAACACTGGCCCCGGTCGAGCTTCTTCCCAATTGTGAAGCTCTTCTCGCAAATGCGAACAATTTCTCTCATTTGCGTGACCTGCAACACCTTTAATAAACACCAAAAAACTGGATGTTTTCTCATTCCTTCCGAATGTTCGAAACTCACCCGAGCCATCGAGGATCCACACCAACCATCCACACAAGTCTAACTAATCATACAAACTTGCTCGCATGATCGGAACACCGAAATAACATGAAAAACCACGAATCTGACGCCAAAATGCATTGGATTAACTCATGAACTCAAAAACTTCTAAAAACATATCCGCGCATCCAATTCCTATCAAATCAACTCGGAATGATGCTGAATTTTGTGTGCAATTCTTGAATGATATTATGGACCTACTCCAACTTTCGGAACTAGAATCTAAACCCGATATCAATAAATCCACCATCGATCAAACTTACCTAAAACTTCTAATTTCTAACTTTCGCCAAAAGATTTCGAAACGACCTACGGACCTCTGAATTCACTTCTGGACGCGTCATGTCCATACACCATAAAGATCTATTACCAGCGATATCTAGAATGTAAAAATTCATTTCAATCCAAGCTTATATAATTTGCTCAAAATGCCAACATTCAATATTAGGCGCTGAAACGCTCCCGGATCGTCCTAAACCCGATCTGATCATACGCTCAAGTTCGAAATCATCATATGAACCCATTGAAAATATTAAATACCGATTCCGAGATCGTTTACTCAAAATATTGACCGAAGTAAACTTGACATTCTAAGGCCAACCTAGTGAACCAAGTGTTCTAATGCCAACCGAACTCTTCTAAATTCCGAACTAACCATTCCCACAAGTCATAAACAGTAAAAGCACGTACGGGAAGCCTTATCTAGGGGAATGAGATTCTACAAAGTAAAATGACCAGTTAAATTGTTACAATAGTAAAATCACATACAGATTTTCTCCCATCTAAATTTGTACCCTTTTGTTCCCTAGGCATAATCGATATAAACAACTATGGAACTTACCGTTATAGAAAAATATTGCTCATAAAATAATATCTACAATTTCTATAATGCTGACATATATAGTAGAAAAACTTTAAAAATAATAATAAAATTAATAAACTATACTCCAAAGTCCAAATATCAATAACATCTCAACAAAGATCTATTAAACGGGTTGAATACGTGGTCACTTGAACAGAGATTTTAGGCTGATTTAAAAATATTAAGAACGGGTGTATCTTCAAGTTAGAAGAATAATTTTAAATATAAGTATATATGACTTGTGTTAAATGGGTTTAACTGTTTAATGACAATGATAATAATCCAGTAAAATTCTATAAGTGGAGTCTAGGGAGGTAATGTGTACGTAGAGCTTACCCCTACCCCGAAGGAATAGAGAAGTTGTTTCCAAAAGACCTCGGCTCAAGAAAACACAAAGGCAAAAAGGAGATAATATTAACATCACCACATAAATCGTAGAAATTATATTAACTGTTTAAGACAAGAGGGGTTGCTCTGATGGTAAGCAACCCCCACTTCCAACCGAGAGGTTGTGAGTTCGAGTCTCCCCAAGAGCAAGGTGGGAAGTTCTTGGAGGGAAGGATGCCGGGGGTCTATTTGGAAACAGCCTCTCTACCCTATGGTAGGGGTAAGGTCTGCGTACACACTACCCTCCCCAGACCCCACTAAGTGGGATTATACTGGGTTGTTGTTGTTGTTGTTGTTATATTAACTGTTTAATGACTCTTATTAAATTGGCTTTAGGTTACAAATTATATTGAGTTGCCTTTGATTATGTATTTATTGGGTTGGTAAAAATATCATAGATTTATATTGTAATGAACGATATTTCTTTGTAAATGAAAGAGAAAGAAGAACGGAAGTCTAATTTATCGTGTAAAAAAATGAAAATAAAAAATAGTTGAAATTAAGGTAAAGTTAATTAACTGATTTAACCGGAAGTAAAAAAACGTCCAATTGAAAATAGAAAATTCAAACTGGACTACTGGAGTAAGCATTTAATTCTAACGTGGAAATTGTACGGGGTATCCTATTTGAGTGTCCTTTTAACCTTTAGCCGTTTTGTCTTTCTGTTTGTACCTGTACCCACCCTTTTAAAAACTTCAGCTTCCCTTTCTCCTCCCTTCTTCTTCTTCTTCTTTTGTTGTTGGTGCTGCTAAAGCAACAATTATTTGGAGGTGAATTAGGTAACCATTTTCCAGTTTTTTCATCTCCGTAAGAACCCATAATGCTATGGTCTCGGATTACACGCAGGGGCGAAGTCACCTGTTAGAAAGGGTGGTCAACTGACCACCCTTCACCGAAATATTACGAAAAATTATATTGTGTATATAAGTAAAATATTAATTGTAGATGTATAAAATATATATTGAATACCCTTTATCGAAATTTGTTTTTGGTTCTTTCAAGTTTGAACACCCTTGGAAATATTTCTGGCTTCGCCACTGATTACACGGATCGAAGATAAGAAAAAATGGGTAGTATCAAATCTGGATATTTATAGGTACGATAGAATAGTGGTGGAATGAAATGGGGAACTTTGAAAGCAAGGATTGGATGAATATGAATTAAAGACTCGTTGTTTTGTTGACAATAAGTTTAAGATTCTCTTTTTATCGAGTGTCGTACTAGTTATTGCAGGTGTTTTAAAAATTTGGACGCATTTGTGGGTAAAAATTATACAGTTCTAGGGCTGAAGTTTTCTATTACAACATAGAAACTGCAGCTCTAGAGCTGAAGTTCTTATTTTATAACTGGCAAACTTCAGCTCTAGAGCTGAAGTTTTTCCAGTTACAAAGACAAAAACTTCAGCGCTGAAGTTTTTCAGTTACAAAAGAAAAACTTCAGCACTAGAGCTGAAGTTCGCCAGCTATAAATTAAAAACTTCAGCTCTAGAGCTGAACTTCAAGCCCGGCTATTAGAATGTTGAAGTTTTGCGTGATTGTCTTTGCTACTTCATCCCCATGTGGTGAAGTTATATGAAAAAGCGGTACGCTTGTAATTCTTTTTGCAAAACGGATGCAAGTTAAAATATAGCACAAAAATGGGTATACATGCAAATACACCAATTCTTAGTAAATATGGATGTCCACTACTCCCACTACTTTCACCCATGATGTAAATAACCTCTCACTACTCATCACCATTATGATTGTAACTCTTACACCTCCATAACCTCTCCCCATGATCTTCCCCCATGATCTCAATTGTTAATGCCATGTTTAAGACAATCATTTTGTAACCTTCAAATGTAATAGTATAAATAGAGGTATGAAATGTGAGATGGGACACACTTACCGGTTACAAAGACAAAAACTTCACCTCCAGTACAAAAGTAAAACTAGAGCTGAAGTTTTTATTTTACAACTGGCAAACTTCAGCTCTAGAGCTGAAGTTTTTCCAGTTACAAAGACAAAAACTTCAGCGCTGAAGTTTTTCAGTTACAAAAGAAAAACTTCAGCACTAGAGCTGAAGTTCGCCAGCTATAAATTAAAAACTTCAGCTCTAGAGCTGAACTTCAAGCCCGGCTATTAGAATGTTGAAGTTTTGCGTGATTGTCTTTGCTACTTCATCCCCATGTGGTGAAATTATATGAAAAAGCGGTACGCTTGTAATTTTTTTTGCAAAACGGACACAAGTTAAAATATAGCACAAAAATGGGTATACATGCAAATACGCCAATTCTTAGTAAATATGGATGTCCACTACTCCCACTACTTTTACCCCTGATGTAAATAACCTCTCACTACTCATCACCATTATGATTGTAACTCTTACACCTCCATAACCTCTCCCCATGATCTTCCCCCATGATCTCAATTGTTAATGCCATGTTTAAGACAATCATTTTGTAACCTTCAAATGTAATAGTATAAATAGAGGTATGAAATGTGAGATGGGACACACTTGAACACTTGATGAAATAAACATTTACCGCATTTTCTTCTGGGTTGTACCACACAAATATTGATGTGGTTGAATCATATTCCATAGTAAACAAAAGGTTTACTACTTCTAATTATTTTATCATTTGACATGACCGGTTGGGCCATCCCAGTTCTAACATGATGCACAGAATAATAGAGAATTCAAATGGGCACACACAGAAGAACAATAAGATTCTTCAATTTAAGGAATTCTGTTGTGATGCTTGTTCTCAAGGAAAATGGGTTATTAAATAATCAACAGCAAAAGTTGGGATTGAATCCTCTACATTTCTGGAACGTATACAGGGTAATATATGTGGGCCTATACACTCTCCGTGTGGACCATTCAAGTATTTTATGGTCTTGATATATGCATCTAAAATATGGTCACATGTGTGCTTATTGTCAACTCGTAATATGGCATTTGCGAGATTGTTGGCCCAAATAATAAGGTTAAGAGCACAATTTCCAGATTATACAACTAAGACAATTCGTCTTGATAATGCTGGTGAATTTACATCTCAGGCCTTTGCAGATTATTGTATGGTCACTGGAATAAAAATTAAGCATTTCAGTTGCTCATGTTCATACTCAAAATGGTCTAGCACAATAATTGATTAAACAACTTCAACTAATAGCTACAATAAGGACAAAACTTCCCCTTTTAAAGTGGGGACATGCTATTTTGCATGCAGCAGCACTTGTGCGCATAAGGCTAACCAGTTATCATAAAGACTACCCATTACAGTTTGCTTTTGGTCAGGAGCCAAATATTTCCCATTTGAAAATTTTTGGACGTGCGGTATATGTTCCAATTGCTCCATCACAACGTACAAAGATGGGTCCCTAAAGAAGGTTGGGAGTATATGTTAGCTATGAATCTCCTTCTATTATTAAATATTTGGAGCCTATAACAGGAGATTTGTTTACAGCCAGATTTGCTGATTGTCATTTTGATGAATCAGTTTTTCCAATATTAGAGGGAGAAAATAAATAGCTAGAAAAAGAGATAGATTGGAACATATTATCTCTATCTCATTTGGATCCTCGTACAAATCAATGTGAACAAGAATTTCAAAAGATCATTTATATCTGTGAGCACGTGATTTTTGCCTCGCACGAATTACTCCTAAAAAATTTCAAAATAAAATACTTCTGTGTTGTATGCAATTTTTGTGGATTCTATGTTAATTTTCTCTTATTGTTTGCGTTTGCGTGTCCATGTTTAAATAAATAAAAAATACAAAATATACTGCATTTGTACATGAAATGCAAGTTTGCAATTAAGAGTAATTAAGTTTGTTTTATGAAAATGAAAAATGACAAAAATATATACCTTTTGCATGTTTTTTTTACCATTTGAGGTCCAATTGTGTAATTTTATTTTAATTTGGTATTTTTATAACGTGTGTTAATTTTATTAAGCATCAATTTGTTATTGGTTAGGATTATTTTTATAATTTTTTGCATTAGGATTTCGGTTTACATTTTTATTAATTTAGAAAAAACAAAATGAAGAAAACAAAATCAAATAAAGAGTTAAAAATCTGGATTGGGCCAATTGAAGACCAGGCCCAATGTAATTCATCACACAAACCCAATCCCATTACCCGGTCCGCCCGACCCAACCCCATTTTTATGTAAAATCTGATCTGGGCCGTTGGAATTTTATCATCCAACGGCTCATATTATTAACCCTATTTTAATTACCCAGAAAAACCCCCTAACCCCTTAACCCGCTTCATTCCTCAGACCCCCCATCCCCCCTCGTCTCTCTCTCTCTCAAACCTCGTCTCCTTCACAAACGAGGAAACCCTAGCCGCCATCATACCCCACCGCCCTTAAGCCGGCGGCAACCGCTCCGATGACCACCAATTCCACACCCCGGCGTCCCTGCAACTTCCCCATCACAACCCCTCAAACCGTTTTCCTTGAATCACGGCCAAGCTCCTCGAATTTTGAATCTAAGAAGTTAGGTCGAACTTCAATTTACCCAATTAATCTCCAAATCACACCATGTGACCAATGGACCTCTCTCACCCCTAAATCATCATTGGTATCTTTCGAATCAAGCTAGAGTTGGTCGAATGATTAACTGATCGAATGAACCTAGAAGAGCCGAGAGTTTGAGGCCGTAATCGACCTTAGCCAAGTGTTCTTAATCAAGAACACTCGATTAAGGTCCATTTGGACTTCAAAACTCAAGTCGAAGTGTCGATTGGAATTGTTCGGAGTTTAGCCTTAATTTTGAGGTATTTTTCTTTCTCTCTTGTTCTAGTTTTCTTTTTTGAAAGTCGTTATTTGCGTAGTTTTGTTATTTTTAATCTTTTATTTTATTTTTGATTTTTTTTTGCCAACTGTTCCGTTTCTTCTACTTCAGACCTGTTTATTTGGTCAAAATGCTTTTGTTCGTTTGTTTAAGAATACATTGTAGGCTATATAGTCGTTTAAATTGATGTCGTCGATTAAAGAGTTTCCTTTATTCCCTGTTTTGCCCAAAGTCATTGGAATAACCCTTTTAGTACGTGTAATCTGTGTTTTTGTTGTTAATTGTATCTATCGGGATTTGCTGATCGATTGAATTCATGTCGTTAATTAATTTCCCATGTTAAAACGCTAGAATAACATACCAGTAAGCTTTGTTTCTTCATGTTCTAATTTCATGACTCAGAACAAGCCTGCTAATTGTTGGAACATGAGAACGATCTTCAATTCTGCTTGCATTTCTACCTGATTGATACCCTTATTTTTGATTTGATCTAGTCCCCTGCATTGAATCTATGTATTGATACTAGGGTGTTGGTTTATTAGCTGTAGTATTTGAATAAGAAATTAGGAGATAGTTAGAAATCAGTCTTGGTCCATTGTTAGGTTTGAACTTATTCAGGTTTAAAAAGGCTAACACGCATAAGGTAATACATTAACTTTCAAAGGTTCCAGAGGGTATGTTTTGAAATTCAAAAGGTTTGAATGAACTGGTATTAGTGGTCTGTCAGTAGAAGCACCAATTAATTTATTTATTCATAATGACTTGGAAAAGCAGTAAGAGTATGGTTTAGCCTTAAGAGACTTGACTAAAACAATATATTACCCATAACTTGGACTGGTGGAACCTGCTGTATAGCAGGATACCACCAGCTCCTGCTGACTTTTAAGTTTAAAATTAGACAAGTCCTAGCTGGGACAGGACTTAGTGGCTTAGGACAGAACATGGTATGGGCTGGCCAGGATTTTAAAATAGGTTGGCCAGGTGAGGAAGGGGGTATAAAACAGGGAGAGACATAGACACTCAGGGACTGACTAAAAAAGAGACGGATAAGCAGAAATACACACAGACATACACATTGTATCACTGTTCCATTGTAGAGGTTGTTGTTGTTATTCAGTTGTTGTAGAGACTGTTTGTTTGCTGCTGTTGTTGTTGAGGTTGTTGTGGTCGTGGTTGTTGTTATTCTTCTGCTGTGCTGTTTGTTGTCGAGACTGCTGTGGTTGTGTTTTGCTACTGCTGTGGTTGTGTTGTACTACTGCTGGTGTTTGTGCTTGGCCACTGCTGTTGTTTGTGCCTGGCTACTGCTGTTAGTTGTATTTTGTTGCTGTGTGTCGTTGGATTTTGTTGCTGTTGGCTGTTGGTCTATTGCTACTGTTGCTATCACTGCCATAGCTGATCCCTTGGTCCTCTATTTTCCAGGTACATATTCTGAACCTCCAATTTATGTAAACTTCAGTTGAAAAATGAAACAAGAGAAGCACAGCTTCATTGGAAGCTTTAATGTCGCTGCTGTTTGTTCGTGTTGTATTGGATCAGAAATTCTTATTTGAGATCTATCTTTGTTATTTGAAGTTGTTTGAATATATAAACTGGATTGCGTGAATTAAGTCATGTGTAATGGTACACTAGCAAATTCATGGTTATTTGAACTTTAGATTTGGTAATTGTATTTGTGTTGGTTTAGCAGTTGAGATTCTAAAATCATGAATGGTCAAGGTCATAATTAACGATTCAGTATTTAGATGAACAGGCATATTTTCGAAATCTTTTATGAAAGGTTGGCAAATCTAGGTTGAAATTCGAGGATAATAGTTCATGTTAATTTTAGTTATTGCTTCTTAGCTGATGTGTAAACGACGTTTTGCATAGTTACAATCAGCAAATTCATCATCTGCCTAGTAATGGTTAATAGTATGGAAATAATTAATATAGTTGTTTATTCTAAAATTTGGATAGTATAACAACTCTAAAATTAGTAAAACAAATAATAGTGTATTGACATTAGTTATAAAGTAAATTCTGTATGATATAATTGAGATGTTTGGGATCGACAAAAACATAGATTTAAACTTTGAAATTAGTTAAACATAAAAAAAAATGGTAAAGTGTTATGAAAATGAAAAGTGGACTGATTCCTCGAAAATGGGCTCCAACACGTTAATAAATAGGCCCAACACTGTGATAAAGCAGAAATTCTAATTTAGCTTCATAAACTGTTGTAAATACCATTATAAACTGTTATAGTCTTGATTTGTCTCTTTTATAATTCTGTTGTAATTCTATAAATTTTTATAATTTTGTCAATAATATAATAAATAGTCGTAATAAATGATTAGGACTTTTTCTCTTCTAGATGAAATAAGTAGAAAATATAGTTATGTTAGGATTGACCTTTAATAAAATAATGAGACGAGTCTCGCCGCACTAAATACACGATTGTGGGGCCCTCGATTAATCGTTATATAAAATTAGACTCGGAAGGACCGTTTAGTAAATTTCATGGTTTTTTCCCAAATTTAATCAAGACGATAGACTCTTTAGGCAAGATTTTAATAAAATACTTGCCTAATTATAGGTGCGCATTTATGTGACCCAAATCTTATTCTTGGCGAAACTGAAACGCATTAAAGTCACAGGCGTACCGGTTGCGGTGTGACTCGAAATGTGTTTTCGTGACGTCGCAATTCTTCTAAAAAAAAAACAAAAGCGGAGCATTAAAAATACATAGTTAAAATATAAAGAAATCAGATAAAAGCAAAATGTGCAGTTGAGCGACCGTGCTAAAACCACGGAATCCGGGAATGCCTAACACCTTCTCCTGGGTTAACAGAGTTCCTCATCCGGTTTTCTAGTTTCGCAGACTATATTACAAAGTCATAAATTTCCTCGGTTCGGGATCAAGCCGGTGACTTGGGACACCATTATTTTCCCAAGTGGCGACTCTGAATCTAATAAATTGATCCCGTCTCGATTGTCCTTCAATTGGAAAAACTCCCTCGTACCCCCGTGGGTGCGGAAAAAGGAGGTGTGACAGCTCTGGCGACTCTGCTGGGGAACCAGACCTCTGAACTTCGGTTCAGGGTCTAAGAATTCGAGCTCAATTAAATTGTTGTTTTGTCTATATCTGATTTTTACTACATGTTTAATTAATGTGCTACATGTCTACCGCTTTGATACTAGTTGCACTGTATATACAAACTGTTATATGTTTACCGCTTTGATATTGCATGAACTGTATATAAAACTGTGCCGCAAACCCTTCACTTCTCACCCCCGGGGATGTGCTCACTGGTTGAGACTCCTTATTCTGTTAGTGTCATACCCAAAATAAGGAAGAGGCTCGGAAAGTTTCTAAGCCGGTTGGCCTTTTGGTTCCCGGAAAGGAGCTCCTTCCTCAGCCCGAGTTGTCCGCTTGGGTACACAGTCTAGATCATGCACCGAGGTTTTTAACTTAGAATAACATAACCGCATACCGGATCCCTAGTAGGAAACGCTTATTTGCATCACGTTGCATTTGACTTAGGGGACTCAACACAGGGGTTGGGTCCGTCTAGGACAGGCAACCTGAAATGAAAGACCATCCTGCTATGCCATGTTTGTTTCAAGCATTTATTCGAACTTGCATGCTGACCGGCTTTTAAATACTGAGGAGAAACGAAAAATAAAAGAAAACAGTGTGGGTAAATAGATATTTTCAGAAAAATACAAAAATGTGTTTTACCAACAAATCAATAGTTTAGTTTGCTAATAAAAGACGACGGAAGGTTGACTTTGCCGACAATGGGTTTCTTAACAAAATGTGTTTTCTTTGTCGGTCAATAAAAGAAAATGTGTTTCTTAACAAAATGTGTTTTCTTTGTCGGTCAATAAAAGAAAATAGTTTGTCTTGACGGACCGAACTACGCGGGTTTGATTCTCACCGGATGTGAGATACGTAGGCAACCCCCGTCGGGTCCAACTTGCCATTTTTCAAAAAAAAAAAATATATACTAAAATCCGTAAATTTTGAAAAAAATCATTGCCAGCCAAAATGATCGTCTTCTTTAAATAAATGTGCAGGATGAGCACGATTCAAAATGAACCCTTTTCACTCATGACTAAAATCCCGGTGCAAATACGACTATGGTGGGATGATCTAGGCAAAGAAGGGCAGGATGAGGTTAAAAAGTATTTGAAAGGTCTCACAGGTCTGCTTGAAATAAAACCTCGAGGGGACATCATTAGAGCATTAGTCACATATTGGGACTCCGCGCACAATGTCTTTCACTTCTTGGATTTCGAGCTCACCCCAACTATGGAGGAGATGACCGGATACATTGGAAACACTGATATACCATTGGGGCATCAATATCTAATCGCTCCCCAAGGTTGTCGCCATACACCGGTTTTTAGACTCCCTGAAGACAGCCAGAACGGTACGTAACCCGGATCTAGCACAAGGGTTTTGTACTTTAAACTTCATCTATCAAAGGTACGGTCATGTGGGAGGTTTCGACAAGCCAGAAAACAAATTATGCAGCAAGGGTAATCACCGGAAATGGGAGGAGCACAGACGAGTTGCTTTCATGATAGCCTTTTTAGGACTCGTGGTATTCCCAAGGAAAGACGGGAACATTGATATAAAGGTAGCCGGAGTCGTCAGTACTTTGCTTGACCAAAGCGAAAGTACTCTTGCTCCTATGATACTATCGGACATATATCGAGCCCTCACAATCTGCAAAGCCGGGGGAGATTTTTTCGAAGGCTGTAATTTACTGCTACAGATGTGGATGATCGAGCACCTGTGTCGCCGCACCCAATTCTTGAGATATGGGTTGGTTGAGAAAACTTGCATAAGCGAATTCTATACAAGGATTGATAGGACCGTCCTGCTCGAAGGAACATTGGCATGGAGGGCATACTTTCAGGCTCTCAGCGCAAGTCGAATACAATGGACGTTGGGTTGGTTACAGATAGACAGAATCGTGTACATGCCAGCGGCTAGGTCCCCCTTTCTCTTAATGGGACTTAAAAGCATTCAACCTTATGCGCCCCATCGGGTGTTGAGACGGCTCGGGAGGTGCCAGATAGTACCCAAAGAAGAAGACCTGAGTACCCAGGTTATTGAAATTGGTCCCGATGGTCAATTCCCAGAAGCAAGGGTCCGCCAGATCTGGAGCAAATGCCAATATCCGGAGGCAAACACTTGTGTGCAGGATCGAGCTAGAGGAGAGGTTGTACCCAGATATCTTACTTGGTACAAAGGAGAAACATCGGGTGAAAGACCAGCCAAAAGACCTCACCTCAGGGAATTTGCTGAAGCGTCACAAGAACAATGGGACTGGTTGGCTAAGGAAGAGGTTTACAGAACAAGGATCGGCAAGATAGAGCAACGGGTCCAAGATCTCCAATTTGAAAAGGATATGCAAGCCGCCGCCGACGAAGGAGATAAAAAGAAGTTGGCACAGGAAAATGACTTTTTGAGGGCTCAAATTCAGCAAATGAAAAGGGATGCTGACAGACAATTGAGGAGTCGAGCAGACGAAAAATTGATAAAGGGTTTGAGAAGCCAAGTTGCCGATGTCCAAAAAGAATTGGAAGAGTCGAAGGCCCAAACAATGAGGGTCCGTGCTAGCTGGAGAAAGGAGGCACATCAACATGCACTTCACTTGCAACGGATAGAAGAAGATTACACTGAGATCATCACTAGTCTAAAGGAAGCAAATGTTATCCTCAGGGAGCGGGTTTTCAAGCAAGCCCGAGATGCCAGAACAGACCTCGACCGTTGCCACGATTTGATGGCCCGACTACAAGAACAAGTGGATAGGCTCCTAGACCAAGTCACCAACAATGCTCGAAGATTGGGGGCGAAAAACCAGCAGATAGAGCAGCTACTCAGAGAAAGGGACATGATCAAGGACAGAATTGGAGAAATAGGGTACTATGTCACCATGAAATGTTTAGCTTGCGAACAGATGCCCCGCCCTGCCCTTTTTGCTTCGGTTATGGGCTATGTTCATCAGATCATGAGAGATTTAAGGGAACTGCACAAGGACCTCACACCGAGGCCCGCGGCAAGGCCGAATGATGCCTCGCGGGCTCCCAGGAATTTTAGAGCACTAGACTTCTGACTTAAAAATGTATTTTGAGTCAAGTTGGTTGGCATTTTGTTTTTCTTTTTTTCGAGTCAAGCATTCCTCTATTTTGTCGATTATTGTAAGACATGTTTTGTAACTTTAAGGTTTTATTTGATATAAAACTTACTGAATTTTTCCACAATCTTGTTACCAGAACTACGCTCGGTCTAATTCACGCGGGGACGTGATACGTAGGCAATCCACATAAGATTCGACCACCACTAAAAAGAAAGGAAAAGAATACGAAGGTTAATAACAATAAGGTTTTCAAGGATAGTTGAAAAAGAGAAAAGAAAAAAAAAAAAAAAAAAAAAAGAGAAAAGCTGGAATAACGCATGTTATGAGTACATGTAGAAAGGGTTATCTGGTTAGGTGCATTGCATCCAACGTGCTATAACATATCTGTTAAACTCGGTAAACTAACAAGTTTGTCAAATTTTCAGAAAAGTTTAGCAGTTGGTTTGACAGAGTATACTGGCCGGCCATCATTACCGTACTAGATCCAAAGGACCAATTACGGCAAGCATGTCTAGTTCCGGTAAGAGCCTCGAGGAAGAGAAATCGGAGATACAAATCATGAAAGAAGAGGTAGACCGGTTGAAACAAGCAGATAACTGAGATGCACCTAGCCTGGGCTAGGGGACAATCTTCACCAAACCGCCCTACTCTCGCATCGGCTCCAGAACATCCACCCCTTGATCCTTCGACAAGCGCCCCAATCTATCCATACTACCAAGGGGAGAACCCTTATGTTACCCAAATTCCACCAGCAAAACAAAATCCTCCTCCAGTCACCCCTGTTTTTGTGGCACCCCCACCCGCTACTCTACAAAAGTCGCCCGGTGAGCCGCATGTTCAAATCCACGACAATTCTTACTATCCTCCCGAGCCTACCTTCAGGGCTCCTGAACCACATCCACACACCCCTCATTGGGATAGCCCGGCAGAACCGGAAAAGCACTTCCAAAGTTCGGAACATGAGGAAGTTATTAGAAAAGTTAAGAGCCTGGAGCAGTCCTTCAGGAATATGCACGGTTTGGGCAACCAGGTCAGTGTCGCCTACAAGGATCTGTGTCCATTCCCGGATGTCCAGTTGCCAGCAGGGTTTAAAATGCCCAAATTCGACCTATACGAGGGGCACGGTGATCCAGTAGCCCATCTTCGAGGGTTTTGTAGTAAAATGCGAGGAGCCGGAGGACGGGACGAAATTCTGATAGCTTACTTCGGTCAGAGTTTGGGGGATCTGCACTAGAATGGTACACTAGGCAGGATCCCAGCAGATGGTTTACGTGGGATGATTTGGCTCAAGCATTCATTGGCCAGTTCTAGTACAATCTTGAAATAGTCCCAGACCGCTTGTCATTGCTAAAGTTAGAAAAGAAACCCGCCGAGAGTTTCAGAGAATTTGGGTTCCGCTGGAGGGAACAGGCAGTAAGGGTGGATCCGCCTATGAGAGAGAACGATATGGTGGATTACTTCTTGCAAACGCTGGAGCCAACCTATTTCAGACATCTGGTGACGTCCGTGGGAAAGTCATTCACTGAGGTGATAAAAATGGGGGCTATGATCGAGGAAGGTTTGAAAACAAACAAAATCATGAGCTATTCAGCACTGAAGGCCACCACTCAGGCTATACAAAGTGGTACTAGAGGAGTACTTGGGAAAAAGAGGAAAGAGGAAGTCGCGGCAGTCGAGTCCGGGACATGGTTCAGAAACAGAGGCCCCGCACCCCAATATAGCCCGCCCCAGCCTCACCACCAAAATTACTTCCCACAATCCATACAACCACCCGCAACATTACTATCCCGCACCCGATCCCCATTTTACTGTCCACCACGCACAGTCCTATCCTGCACCTCCCGTCCATGCACCCGTGGCGTGCACCAAACCCGCAGAACAATTATCCACCCCCAAGAGCTTACAGGAACCCCTCGGGCGCAAGTTTTCGTCCGAACCAGGCATTCAGGGGCGACAGGGCGCCGAGGCCAAAGACTTTCACTCCCTTGGGAGAGTCTTACACCAGTCTGTTCCACCGGTTGAAGCAAGTAGGGTTGCTAAATCCGGTTGAAGCTAAGCTACCAAACCCTCTTCCAAAGAACCTGGACCATTCAGTAAATTGTGCATACTGCTCAGGATGTCCGGGACACGACACGGAAAAGTGTTGGAGGTTGAAAACAGCCATCCAGGAGCTCATCGACACTCGCAGGATTGAGGTCCAGACTCCAACAGAGCCCAACATCAACCAAAACCCACTCCCAACTCATCATGAGACCAACATGATCGAGTTGGTACGGGTAGAAGAAGGAAAGGAGAAAACCTCTCAGACTGTAATGATGATCAAGTCTAGCGGGGTAGGAATGAGAAAGGGACCGAGCCTTGATGAGTCATCTATTTGCAAGAAGGACATACCAGGAGGGTCGGAAGCAGGAAAGGGAAGCGTGAGTGGAGTACCGGTGAGGTCGGGGGAAGCAAAAATAGTTGTACCAGGGCAGCAACCAAGCCCGTCTTGACGGTAGCAGGCGTTCGAATGGATCCTTTCATCATCAAGCCAGCAATACAGTTGCCAATAACTGATAGCAGATTTATTCCATGGAATTATGATCGGATTACGACAACCTACAAAGGAAAGGAAGTGAAAGAGGAAGTTTACGAAGCGCAAGGTTTGACCCGCTCAGGGAGATATTTTGCCCCTGCGGAACTGAGGAAGATCACTCCGGCAACATTGAAAAAGCCGGTAACTGATAAAGAGGCAGAAGACTTCCTGAAAAAAATGAAGCTACATGATTATTCTGTCCTGGAACAGCTGAAGAAGACTCCGGCGCAAATCTCATTGTTGTCTTTGCTGATACATTCTAAAGAACATCGGCAAGCTTTGATGAAAGTTCTGAATGAGGCCCACGTACCTGATAAAATCTTAGTGAGTCATTTGGAGAAGATCACCAATAGGATCTTCGAAGCGAATCGGATCACCTTCACCGATGATGAGTTGCCTGAGGAAGGCACCGAGCACAACAAGGCTTTATATCTTACGGTAAAGTGTGAGGATTCGGTGGTTACCAAAGTCCTTGTCGATAATGGATCCAGTGCTAACATTTGTCCTCTCTCTACACTGGACAAGTTGAAAGTGGACATCGGCAGGATACGCAAGAACAACATATGTGTTCGAGGGTTTGATGGAGGAGGCAAGGCATCGGTTGGGGACATAGTGTTAATCTTGACAATTGGGCCAGTGGAGTTCACCATGGAATTCCAGGTGCTGGACATGGTGGTGTCATATAACCTTCTGATAGGGCGACCATGAATCCATGCCGCAAGAGCAGTTCCATCCAGCTTACACCAACTTTTCAAGTTTGAGTGGGACCAACAGGAGATCGTCGTCCACGGAGAGAATGATCTACAACCAAGCACCATCGTCCCCTTTGTTGAGACAGAAGAAGATGTTGGGCCATGGGTATACCAGATCTGCGAAGTGGTATCCACCAACCGAGTTCCAGAAGGGGAATGCATTCCCAATGACAGAATAATTACTGCAGACGTCATGGTGGCTCGTGAAATGTTGAGACATGGTTTCATACCCGGCAAAGGTCTAGGTGCATCTCTGCAAGGAATCATACAACCGGTATCTATGGTCGAAAACGTAGGAACCTTCGGCTTGGGATTCAAGCCAACATCAGAGAACATCCAGCGAGCCAAAAGGAATAAGCAGAAGACATGGGTGCTCCCGAAGCCGGTTCCACGCCTTTCCCAATCTTTTGTCCGGTCCGGAGTAAGAGGACATCCGACGACAAAGATTCCGGGTCCTATGGTTAGGCCAGACGAAGAGTTCTTAAGAAAGTTCGAGGACCTATTCGCGGATGTATGCATGCTAGAGGATGGCGAAGGATCCAGCCATGCCGAGATACAGTTTGTGGGATCGAAAGCAAAATTGAATAATTGGAAGGCTACTCCTCTCCCTGTCCGGAATGAGTCTTGGTAGTTTGTTTTGGATTGTTTTCTTTCGAAATTTTGTGTTGGGGGTTGTCCCCGGAGTAAAATCCATTTGTTTTAGTTCATTTTGATTTGAGTTTGCAAGTTCGTTTTTCCTTGTACTGTTCCCATTAATGAAATTTTGTTCCCTTCGTGTCTAATTTTGTTTATTTTCCTTCTTTTTACTTTTCTGAACAGCCTTCTTTCAACCGATCTTAATGATATGGCGTGCTTAAAGATTAATCAACCCAGTCTAGAAAGTCAATCGGGTTTGGAAATAATAACGCATGAAATAAGAAGTGACGAGAGTGAGTCGGAATACGGCGATGATGAAGCCGTAGAAGAAATCGGTGAAGAATTAAGTCACTTCGAGGAAAAACCCAAACCAAATTTAAATGATACTGAGGCCGTTAATCTGGGGATCACAGGTGACGTCAAAGAAACCAGGATAAGTGTCCATATTGAACCAAACCTGAGAGGATAATTGATCAAAACACTCATGGAGTTTAAAGACATTTTCGCATGGTCGTACGACGACATGCTAGGACTCAGCACTGATCTAGTGGTTCACAAATTACCCACTGATCCGGCATATCCCCCCGTCAAACAAAAACTGCGGAAATTCAAGACGGAGATGAGTGTAAAGATCAAGGAGGAAGTAACCAAGCAGTTGCAGGCGAAAGTCATTC
This sequence comes from Nicotiana noctiflora, assembly GCA_032618575.1. Lineage (NCBI taxonomy): Eukaryota > Viridiplantae > Streptophyta > Magnoliopsida > Solanales > Solanaceae > Nicotiana > Nicotiana noctiflora. Next base: position 160,320 of record JASVEL010002599.1, read on the forward strand.
GTGTCACTCGATGTAAACGCGTGATTTTTGACCTTACCCGAGATTTTTTATATTTTTAACGTAAAAGATTTAGTTTAGTTTTAATATAGTTATTTTAGCTAATTTTGACTCTTTTACTCTATTTTTACCTTAAAATGAAAAATAACAAAAATATAGTTTTATTAATGTTTCGTAGTCATTTTTAACTTGAAAAATACAAAAATAGTACTTTATATTTTTTATCTTTTATAAAAAACGAAAATAATAAAAAATAGTTTCATTAATATTTTGTAGTTATTTTAAACTTGAAAAATATAAAAATAGTATTTTATATTTTTTATCTTTTTATAAAAACGAAAATTATGAAAATAAATAAATAAATAGTTTCATCAACATTTTGGGGTTACTTTAATCTCGAAAAAAAAATATAAAAAATAACTTTGTTTTAATTATTAGTCTTATAGTTATTTTGCTTACGTAGGATTAATTAATAACACCGTGTTCTCATTCTCGGTTCCGGGCAAAGAATAATACTCGGGTTCGAACTACCCGGTTTTATAATTTTCGGACCTAGCCCATAATAATCCGAGCCCACCACACGTGGGGGACACGGACGGAGCACGAGACGGAACCCATAACTCTTGAAACCCACGTGGAGACCCATCACTCTTGGTCTCTCACGTGGGTAGAATGTCCAAGGGACATATGATGGGCAATACAAAAATAGAAAAACAAAAATGACAATAGGGGGGGCTCACGTGAAGAAAAGGAGGATAATAAAAAATCAAAGGAAATGAAACTTATTGAGGTCTTCTTCTTTAAAAAACAAAACGGGCAGCACAGGAGATTTTGAAAAAGAAAGAGAAGAAGCAGAGACATAAGAAGTAAGAAAAAGAGAAGAGCTTGGGGGCTCATTTTTTTTGACTTTTAAAAAAAAAACAGAAGCAAAACAACACAGGAGGAGACTACTGTTGATCTTCTTCAAAAGAAGAAAAGGCTACTGTTCATCTTCGAGAAAAAGAAGAAAAGAACGGCAGCAAAGGGAAGGCATAGAGCACCTTCTGCTGACCTCCAAACGACCATTCTAAATACCGTTCCCGCCAACGCCGACCTCCCTCACGTCCAAATGACCAACTCCAGCTCCACAACATACACACTCACGCATAGCCTCAACAGGAGGGACGAACAACCATAGCCATCCATTGTTGCATCTGCCTTCTTCTTCAACGTTTAAAAACGTCCCTCGAAACACATCAAAACCAGTAGAAGTTCGTCGCAAAACAGTCCCATCGTCCTTCTGCTCATCACCACCCGCCCAAGGTTGTCACAAACCGACAGTCGAACAACCAGCGACGCCTAGCTTCGCCGCTGCCCGTACCACGTCGTCGTCTTGTTCAAACAACCCTCTCGGCCTCTCCATTTTTTTTTCTGTGAAGAACCAAAAACAGCAGAGAGACCTAAGAAAAATTGAGCTTCTTCGGCTTCTTCATTCGCCGGAATCACCAAACGATCCTCCCGCTCACTGCTGCTTCATCTCCAACGAACCAGCCCTCCATCGCAGACCACTTCCATAAACCAACCATCGAACACCATAGCCGAACGACCATCAAACAGCAACGAACCTGCTTCGTCGCCATCCGGTATGTCGAGGTCGTTATCCAATGGTTTCCGTTCGAGTTCTGTCCGTAGTTCCAACAATTTGAGGTGTGTTTTCAATTCTTAGTGTTATTAGTTACTATGTGTTCCTATTGTTTAATGAGAGATAGTAGTAATTTCTTTATATGTAGATTTATGAATCCTATAATTTCATATCATGTCATGTTAGTTGTTTGAAGATTGGGATGTCAACATAAAGCAAGTAAACTTCCACTCTTTTGAATTCTGCATTGCTTAACTCACGTGAAATGTTGATGCCAAACTGACATATTTTGTCCTTATCGTTAGTTTAATTCATTTCTTCTCATATTGTATTTGTTTGTAGTTATACATCGTTAAAAAAAAAAATATTTGATGTTCAGTTGGTTTTAGGTATGCTTATCATGTTTAAGTCCGTAACGCGTGGCACCCGCATAACTGGTATTTTGATCCTTAGCAATCGAGGCGTGTCATTTAGCAAATTTTCATGGCCCTCGCAAAGATAACAAATGTGTAGTTGCTTTAGGCTTGTACTTTAATAATATTACTTTCCAAAATACGGGTGCACATTTATGTGACCCAAATCCAAATCTCAACGGAGTCGAAATGTGTTGACAACCACGGGTGCACTAGTGCGACGCGGTTCGAGATACATTTTCACAACGTTGCAATTCTTTGTTAAAATAATAATAATAATAATAATAATTCTTATAATAATAATAACAATCAAAAGCGGTTGAAAGTTAAAACTTGCACATAAGTTGAAACATATTATAAAACCGGATAAATAAGCCAAGTATGATAATTGAGCGACCGTGCTAGAACCACGGAACTCGGGAATGCCTAACACCTTCTCCCGGGTTAACAGAATTCCTTATCCGGATTTCTGGTTCGCGGACTATTAAACAGAGTCATTCTTTTCCTCGATTCGGGATTCAACCGGTGACTTGGGACATCATAAATCTCCCAAGTGGCGACTCTAAATTTCTTAATAAATAGATCCCGTTTTGATTGTCCTTTAATTGGAAAAACTCCTTGCGCCCTCGCGGGTGCGGTAAAAAGGAGGTGTGACAGCTCTGGCGACTCTGCTGAGGAATATTAACCCAGAACTTCGGTTCAGGGTTTAAGAATTCGAGCTCAGTTAAATTGTTGTTTTTGTCTATATCTGATTTTATTATATGTTTAATTAATGTGCTATATGTATACCGCTTTGATACTAGTTGCACTGTATATACAAACTGCTATATGTTTACCGTTTTGATACTATCTGAACTATATATACAAACTGCTATATGTTTACCGCTTTGGTATTATCTGAACTGTATATACAAACTGCGCCGAATCCTTTCTTTCTCTCACCCCCGGGGATGTGCTCACTGGTTGAGACTCCTTATTCTGTTAGTGTCATACCCCGAAATAATAAAGAGGCTCGGAAAGTTTCTAAGCCGACTGGCCTTTTGGTTCCCGGAAAGGAGCTCCTTCCTCAGCCCGAGTTGTCCGCTTGGGTACACAGTCTAGAACACATACCCGGGTTTTGAACTTAGAATAACGTGACTTCATGCCGGATCCCTAGTAGGAACGCTTATTTGCATCATGACTTAGGGGACTCAACACATGGGTTGGGTCCGTCTAGGACAGGTGACCCAGTAATCAAAGACCGAGCATATTATATGTTACATTTATTTGTCTTGTATTATTATGCTGATTGGTTAAATTCCTGAAAACAAAAAGAAAGAAATTTGGAACAAAAAAGTATTAAAATATTGACAAAACGCAGTCGAAAATTTGAAAAGAAAAATTTGAAAAATGGGAAGAGCAATTTTGTTGAAATAATTGGTCATAAAATAATCTGACCGAACTACGCAGGTTTGATTCTCCCCATTAGGTGGGATACGTAGGCAACCCTTATCGGGTCCAACCACCCCTTTCAAAAATCAAAAAATGTGTGTGTTTAATTTTGTCAATAAATCGAAGTGACGCTGTTTTTGAAAATAGCCGAATGTTCCGAAAGGACACCGGAAGGCTGTTTTTTGTAAAAATAGCCACTTTGAATCATTTTAAATAATTTGCGAGCACATCCTTGAAATATTCCCTGTGGAAATGTTGCAAGGCCATAGCCGCAAAATCAAATCCGGGTTTACACCCCTTTTGCAAAAATAACCAAAAAATGTCAGATTTTTGATTTTGTTATAAATAAGTCGAGTGATGCTATTCTTACTTAAAATAAGCCGAATGTCCCTCAAGAGGACGCCGGAAGGCCGTTTTTGCAAGAATAGCCACTTTGAGTCATTTTAAATAATTTGCGGGCATAGCCTTGAAAAAATTCCTTGTGGAAACGTTGAAAGGCCGTATCCGCAAAATCAAGTTTGAGTCATCGCTCAACTTTTCAAAAAATAACCACTTTATCAAATAAGCCATTACATGGCCGGTCTTTGCGGAAATAGCCACATTTTTGCATTTGAACTTCTTCAGTCTTGTATTGGACTGTGTCGGTGCTGAACGATGCCCCACAGGCCCCATGACAAAAATTTTGAAATAAAGTTTTGCAGAAAGAGCCACCTTCTCTAAATAAGCCATTACATGGCCAATTTGTAAAAAATAGTCACAATTGACATAAAAAACTTCTCAATCTTGGGTTGGCCTGTGTCGGTGCTGAACGATGCCCCATAGGCCCCACGATAAAAATTTTGAATTTGCATCTTCTTAAATAAAATTTTGCAAAAAGAGCCACTTTGTCTAAATAAGCCATTACGTGGCCATTTTATGAAAAATATAGTTTTGCATTGGTTTATGGTGATGCCGAACGATGCCCCATGAGCCACGGGATAAAAAAAAATTAAAAAAAAAAATAAAATAAAAAAAAAATAAAAAAAAAAAATAAAAATTCAAGTTTATCTTTTTAAATTTCGCAAAAATAGTCATTTTGCCAATTAAGCCATTATATGGCCAATTTTGTAAAAAATAGTCAATTGATATTAAAAACTTCTTAGTCTTGTGTTGGTTTATGGCAATGCCGAACGATGCCCCCATGAGCCGCAGGATGAAAAATTTTTAAGTTTATCTTTCTTAAATAAATTTTGCAAAAATAGTCATTTTGTCAATTAAGCCATTATGTGGCTGATTTTGTAGAAATAGTCATAATTGACACCAAAAAATTTTCTTATTTTTGTAGAAATCTCCTACACAAGTTTATAGTTGGAGTCGGCTTATATAATTTTCCTTCAAAGAAAAATAAAAAAAAATAATAATAAAAATCAAATAAATATCTCTTTATTTCTTGCATTAATTTGCAAGAACTACGCTCGGTCTGATTCATGCGGGGTCATGATACGTAGGCAATCCACATAGGATTCGACCATTTCCATAACCAAAAAAAAAAAAAAAAAAAAAAGAGGAAAAATGAAAAAACCACAAAAAGTGAAAAGAAAAGAAAGATAGAAAAAAGAAGAATGGTCAATAAGCGGGATACCTTAATGCTGACATGCTGGCTTTCGTTTTGTTGTGTCCATTTTCAGAAAGGTGGTTGGTTGTGGTTCCAAAATAACTCTTCCATATAATACAAGGTCAGAGGACAATGGCAGAGAATCTCAAGACTGAGTGGGTTGACACTGATACCCGACAACAACTGGTTGAACGGAACCACGGGTTAGTAGAAGAAGTCAAAATGCCGAGACAACATGTGGCTGACATGTATCGGGCGTGGCGTGGATGGATGGAAAAGCACCACCCCCGCCACCACCTAGCTTCCTAGACTCTGTCCTTACCCATTCACTGAACCCGATGGCAGATGATCCCTCACACTCTCCATATATACCCACCTATCATAGCTTTTCCAGCCACTCGAGTAGCTCAATTACTCGTCCCCCAGCTATATTTTCACAACGCTACTCCCGGCCCCAACACCACTACTCTCCCCGGGACACCCAAAATCGTATTTCACCTTCCAGGTACCCAACTCCACAAAAAGCCTACCAACCCCCACGAACATACCGGAAACCCCCTGGGTCAGGTTTCAGGCCAAATAAGGCATTTAGGGAGGAGAGGTTGCTGAAGCGAGAAAAGGCTCTTACCCCTATCGGAGAATCCTATGCAAGTCCGTTTGAAAGGTTAAAGCATGTCGGCCTGATTACACCGCTCCCCGAATATACTCCCGATCCACGTGCAAGAAGCTTCGATCCTACTGCACGATGTGCATACCACTCCAATGTCAGAGGGCACGATATTGAGAGTTGTCGTACCTTGAAAAAGGAAATAGAAAGAATGATTCAAAAAGGGTGGCTGATTGTGATCAATGACGATGACGAGGAGCACACAAATCCTCTGGGGGGTGTATTGACTGGAGCTAAAAATGTTGAGGCAGATGGCAGCCTTGGCAATATTGACGCAGAACTTAGTGGCTAAAATGTTGTGCTTGGTAATTGGGAAGATACTCCGTCTTTTGGTCAGCTAGATGGAGCTTTGGTGGTTCGTTTTTGTCGTCATTTTTGTTGTTCTAGTTATTTTCAGGGTTTTCTTGTGGTCAAACCCTTTTGTCCTAGCAGTTTGCTTTGGTCTTGCCCAGCTTTGTTCAGGGCTGTACTCTGGTTTGTTTTGCTTGTTTTGTCATTGAACCATTTCGTCATTAGTTTAATGAAGCTTTCGGTCTTTTGTTACTTCCGGTCATTTTATTTGTTTAGTTCTTTTACCCTTTAGATTTGTCTTGTGCTCAAACGCCGAATCTAGTGACACGACATGCGCACACATAATCATGGCTTAATTCTAAAAGTTAATCATTAAGTAATTGGAAGATGATCGGGTCATCTAAAGGAAACAAAAACAACTTGAGACTATTTGGATCCTGAGTCATCTGAAACCGGGGCAAGTAAAAAAGAAACAGTCAAAGGCAAGCTGGCCAAAATTGACATGGGGTCATTCATAATGAGAGTGTTGCCCAATAGTGCTTTAAAGATATGGTGAATATTAATTGTGTTGTTTGCGCTTGGCATGTTTTGAAGATTGGAATGACGAAGGCATTTTGTTCTGCTATCCAAACACTTTATCCATCGTCAACCCTTTGAGCCTGAATTTAACTTCTTTCATATCCCTCCTTCGGAATTGGTTGCAAAGACTAGAAACGCAAGTTTGAAAGGCAAAAGAAGAAAGGGATAAAGAAAAAGTAAAGAAAAAGAAAACAACAAAAAGAGATAAAGAAAAGAAAATGAAAAAATGATGAAAAAAAAATGAAAAGAAGGAATTGGGAACTACGTTTGACCTGATTCCTTAAAGAGGATACGTAGGCGCTTCACAGCTCGGTCATAGTGTAAATAAAGAAATAAAAATCCCCAAGTAAAAAAAAAAAAAAAAAAAAAACTGGGGCAAAGAAAAATTGTGTTTATTGTAAATAAATTTAGGTCCGAAGGTTGTAAATTTTTTAACCCAAAATTGATTTTGTTTTGAGCCTTCAATACCCTTTCTTTCCAGCCCTATCCAAATCCTACATTACGGTCCAAATAAAGACCTTCTGATCAGTCTTCAAAAGATGCCACGTCAAGCGAGTGAGAGAGTCCTATCAGAATATAACCCTCTGATTCTCAGCAGAAAGGACTCTGATTCCCAGCAGAAAGGAAACGCGAGAGAGTCTTGGCAGTGACACCCCAATCCCCAGCTAAAAGTAATACAAATGAGAGAGTCTTACCGGTGAAAACCTTCACAGGCACCATAAGGCGACGAAAGCTGAGAGAAAATCAAAATGAGAGAAGCTTGAAAGTGAAAACCTTTCGGGCACTACAAGTCGAATAAAGGTGATAATCAGATGGAAATCACGAGACAGAAATCGTGAAAGGAAATTAACGACGGAGGATGGCCATATGTGCACGTCATGACCAGTAGAGTTGGTATCCGCGTTTGATAAGTTTTTATAGTTGTTTCTGGTTAGAGAGTCAGTCCTCCCTTGTCTTTTATTTGTTGTTTCTTTTTATCTTTCTCCTTTTGTCAAAACTCTCCACCGGTCTAGTCAAAACATAGTGAGAAATGACTTCAAAACTTGCCACCAATTTTCCAATTATTATGCAAGGCAAGGAAATGCCATTGACGACAAAGAAGTATGGTGCAAAGAAGATTATTAAACTGGGGCAGAAAATTTTCTTTTCAGTTTGAAAATTTTCTGGAAGTCAATACCCACTTGGGGAAGAAGGAAAGATGGTCTTCGAACCAATGTCATCCTCAACAGCCTTCAAGAAGAATGAAACACCAATTTTGAGGAAATGAAAATCCACCAACAGTGTTGTCTACAACAAGTTCCGAGGTGGTTGGACAACACAGAATGGTAAAGGAAGAAAGGAAATCCCATCTTCAACAAAATAACCCCCAGCAAGTTGAGAACGGGGAAAGGATAAATGGAAAAACCCATCCCCAACAGGAATATCATCTCCAACAAATGAAATCATTCCCCGATAATGTTTTGGGAACCCCGAGCGAGGGAAAGGAGAAAAGGAAAAACCACCACACAGGAGCGGCACACCCGCTCACAATGTTTTGAACTAACAAATTTTCTTTGATTTGAAACAGGGAAAGAAAGTGCTATTGATAGCAGAAAATCATGCCACAAGGAAGAACACTAATACTGGGGCAGAAAATTTTCTGCCGTTGTTGAAAATTTTCTCGGAGAAACGAGGAAGGCAATTCAAGATGACATGTCAGGTTTGTCCACCTTCAAATAGGATATTTCAGGTTTGTCCACCTTCGAACAGGACGTATAAGGTTTGTTCACTTTCATACATTGATACAATGGGAGTATTCGCCCTCGAATAGGATACAATGGGAGTATTCGCCCTCGAATAGGATACACTGGGAGTATTCGCCCTCGAATAGGATACAATGGGAGTATTCGCCCTCGAATAGGATACAATTGGGAGTATTCGCCCTCGAATAGGATACAATGGGAGTATTCGCCCTCGAATAGGATACAATGGGAGTATTCGCCCTCGAATAGGATACAATGGGAGTATTCGCCCTCGAATAGGATACAATGGGAGTGTTCGTCCTCGAATAGGATACAATGGGAGTATTCGCCCTCGAATAGAATACGATGGGACTATTCGCCCTCGAATAGGATATTTTACGTTTGTTTTATTTTACATTGTCCTTTGCATATTTCATAAATTACTACCAGAATGCATTTTTTTTTAATTCAAAAGTTGCTACTAAAAGCAGGCGCCTACCTGTATAACAAAAGGCAAGTCTTCAGTCTTTGCATTGCAAGCCTTGAAACCAGTAACCCACCGTAAAGCAGAAGGTTACAACAAGAGATCCCAGCGCAAATTCAAGCGCATGAATCAAAGGAAAATGAAGGAATGAAGGAAAATTTTCCTAGTGTCATTGTCCTCAGCAGGCAAGTAAACAGTTCTAAAGATATCCCCATCAGTCAGGAGGGAAAGCAACACGACCCAGGAAGAAAGCAATTCCGAAACAAGGAAATTTAGGAGAAATGATGGTTCAAGAGTCGAGGCAGCAAGAATAAAACGGTACAAGAAGCAGAGGAATGGCGTTTAATTTTCCGAAAAGATGTTGAAGTCAGGAGCCCGCCTGAAGAGAGGAATGCCGATTTATTTTCAAAAGATGTCGAAGTCAGGAGCCCGCCTGAAGAGAGGAAAGGCGATTTATTTTCAAAAGATGTTGTTGAAGTCGGGAGCCCGCTGAAGAGAGGAATGGCGTTTAATTTTCAAAGATGTTGTTGAAGTCAGGAGCCCGCCCGAAGAGAGGAATGGCGTTTAATTTTCAGAGTTGATGATTGAAGTCAGGAGCCCGCCCGAAGAGAGGAATGGCGATTTATTTTCAAAAGAAGTGGTGCAGGAAGCAAAGGAAGGTGACATGGATGGGATGGAGTTATGTTGATGATTAAAGTCAGGAGCCCGCCTGAAGAGAGGAATGGCGATTTATTTTCAAAAGATGTTGAAGTCAGGAGCCCGCCTGAAGAGAGGAATGGCGCTTAATTTTCAGAGTTGATGATTAAAGTCAGGAGCCCGCCTGAAGAGAGGAATGGCGATTTATTTTCAAAAGATGATGATTGAAGTCAGGAGCCCGCCTGAAGAGAGGAATGGCGTTTAATTTTCAGAGTTGTTGTTGAAGTCAGGAGCCCGCCTGAAGAGAGGAATGGCGATTTATTTTCAAAAGATGTTGAAGTCAGGAGCCCGCCTGAAGAGAGGAATGGCGTTTAATTTTCAGAGTTGATGATTGAAGTCAGGAGCCCGCCTGAAGAGAGGAATGGCGATTTATTTTTAAAAGATGTTGAAGTCCGGAGCCCGCCTGAAGAGAGGAATGGCGCTTAATTTTCAGAGTTGATGATTAAAGTCAGGAGCCCGCCTGAAGAGAGGAATGGCGCTTAATTTTCAGAGTTGTTGTTGAAGTCAGGAGCCCGCCTGAAGAGAGGAATGGCGTTTAATTTTCAGAGTTGATGATTAAAGTCAGGAGCCCACCTGAAGAGAGGAATGGCGATTTATTTTCAAAAGATGTTGAAGTCAGGAGCCCGCCTAAAGAGAGGAATGGCGATTTATTTTCAAAAGATGTTGAAGTCAGGAGCCCGCATGAAGAATGGAGTGGCAATTTACTTTCGAAGTTGTTTGAGGGAAGCAGTAGAGTATAACAGAAATCCCCAGCAGTAATTCAAGTTCAGAGTCAGAAGGAAGGCAACAAGGATCAGAAAAGATAGATTCAAACTTCGAAGGAGAATAGCTCGAAGATCACAAGTAAGGAATTCACTTCGGAGTGCAATGCAAGTTAGCAACAGGAGAAGCTTGCGACCAGAATGCGAGTCAACAGTCCGAGATGATCAACAGAAGTTAGTCACAATGAAAAAAAAAGGCAAGGAGTTAGTCTAAGTGCAGAAGTTGATGAAAGATGTGGTGTGCTCAAGACATGGCCGAGGTCACAAGCACTGCATACCTGGTCTTGATCCGAAAAGCAGCATCTGCAACTAGCAAGTATCAAGGTTCAAATTTAGAGTCCGCATGAAGCACCAACCAATACTCAAGATCAAGCTTCAGAAGACTTATAGATAGGAATCTTGTAACTAGTAGCCGATAGGCTTAGTTAGTCTTTCTCATGTTTTGATTTTTGATGTAATAGCAGGACCACGGACCGGAACTTCGATGGAACAGAACCTCGACGGAACGACACCTCGACTGGCTCTCCACCTCGGTATACCCCTTCCTCACTCACTTTCGAACTACACGTGGCCTGATTCTTTTATAGCCAAGGATATGTAGGCAGCTCAGATACAAGGGCTCGGTCACATTCCTCTAGTTTAGTCCCTCCGAATAAGGGTCGGGTCAAAAACACTTGTCTATTCGTTCTTTGTCTGAAAACTCTTTGTGTTTCCAGTCAAAGAGGGGCAGCTGTAAACGCGTGATTTTTGACCTTACCCGAGATTTTTTATATTTTTAACGTAAAAGATTTAGTTTAGTTTTAATATAGCTATTTTAGCTAATTTTGACTCTTTTACTCTATTTTTACCTTAAAATGAAAAATAACAAAAATATAGTTTTATTAATGTTTCGTAGTCATTTTTAACTTGAAAAATACAAAAATAGTACTTTATATTTTTTATCTTTTATAAAAAACGAAAATAATAAAAAATAGTTTCATTAATATTTTGTAGTTATTTTAAACTTGAAAAATATAAAAATAGTATTTTATATTTTTATCTTTTTATAAAAACGAAAATTATGAAAATAAATAAATAAATAGTTTCATCAACATTTTGGGGTTACTTTAATCTCGAAAAAAAAAATATAAAAAATAACTTTGTTTTAATTATTAGTCTTATAGTTATTTTGCTTACGTAGGATTAATTAATAACACCGTGTTCTCATTCTCGGTTCCGGCAAAGAATAATACTCGGGTTTGAACTACCCGGTTTTATAATTTTCGGACCTAGCCCATAATAATCCGAGCCCACCACACGTGGGGGACACGGACGGAGCACGAGACGGAACCCATAACTCTTGAAACCCACGTGGAGACCCATCACTCTTGGTCTCTCACGTGGGTAGAATGTCCAAGGGACATATGATGGGCAATACAAAAATAGAAAAACAAAAATGACAATAGGGGGGGCTCACGTGAAGAAAAGGAGGATAATAAAAAATCAAAGGAAATGAAACTTATTGAGGTCTTCTTCTTTAAAAAACAAAACGGGCAGCACAGGAGATTTTGAAAAAGAAAGAGAAGAAGCAGAGACATAAGAAGTAAGAAAAAGAGAAGAGCTTGGGGGCTCATTTTTTTTGACTTTTAAAAAAAAAAACAGAAGCAAAACAACACAGGAGGAGACTACTGTTGATCTTCTTCAAAAGAAGAAAAGGCTACTGTTCATCTTCGGGAAAAAGAAGAAAAGAACGGCAGCAAAGGGAAGGCATAGAGCACCTTCTGCTGACCTCCAAACGACCATTCTAAATACCGCTCCCGCCAACGCCGACCTCCCTCACGTCCAAATGACCAACTCCAGCTCCACAACATACACACTCACGCATAGCCTCAACAGGAGGGACGAACAACCATAGCCATCCATTGTTGCATCTGCCTTTTTCTTCAACGTTTAAAAACGTCCCTCGAAACACATCAAAACCAGTAGAAGTTCGTCGCAAAACAGTCCCATCGTCCTTCTGCTCATCACCACCCGCCCAAGGTTGTCACAAACCGACAGTCGAACAACCAGCGACGCCTAGCTTCGCCGCTGCCCGTACCACGTCGTCGTCTTGTTCAAACAACCCTCTCGGCCTCTCCATTTTTTTTTCTGTGAAGAACCAAAAACAGCAGACAGACCTAAGAAAAATTGAGCTTCTTCGGCTTCTTCATTCGCCGGAATCACCAAACGATCCTCCCGCTCACTGTTGCTTCATCTCCAACGAACCAGCCCTCCATCGCAGACCACTTCCATAAACCAACCATCGAACACCATAGCCGAACGACCATCAAACAGCAACAAACCTGCTTCGTCGCCATCCGGTACGTCGAGGTCGTTATCCAATGGTTTCCGTTCGAGTTCTGTCCGTAGTTCCAGCAATTGTGTTTTCAATTCTTAGTGTTATTAGTTACTATGTGTTCCTATTGTTTAATGAGAGATAGTAGTAATTTCTTTATATGTAGATTTATGAATCCTATAATTTCATATCATGTCATGTTAGTTGTTTGAAGATTGGGATGTCAACATAAAGCAAGTAAACTTCCACTCTTTTGAATTCTGCATTGCTTAACTCACGTGAAATGTTGATGCCAAACTGACATATTTTGTCCTTATCGTTAGTTTAATTCATTTCTTCTCATATTGTATTTGTTTGTAGTTATACATCGTTAAAAAAAAAAATATTTGATGTTCAGTTGGTTTTAGGTATGCTTATCATGTTTAAGTCCGTAACGCGTGGCACCCGCATAACTGGTATTTTGATCCTTAGCAATCGAGGCGTGTCATTTAGCAAATTTTCATGGCCCTCGCAAAGATAACAAATGTGTAGTTGCTTTAGGCTTGTACTTTAATAATATTACTTTCCAAAATACGGGTGCACATTTATGTGACCCAAATCCAAATCTCAACGGAATCGAAATGTGTTGACAACCACGGGTGCACTGGTGCGACGCGGTTCGAGATACATTTTCACAACGTTGCAATTCTTTGTTAAAATAATAATAATAATAATAATAATTCTTATAATAATAATAACAATCAAAAGCGGTTGAAAGTTAAAACTTGCACATAAGTTGAAACATATTATAAAACCGGATAAATAAGCCAAGTATGATAATTGAGCGACCGTGCTAGAACCACGGAACTCGGGAATGCCTAACACCTTCTCCCGGGTTAACAGAATTCCTTATCCGGATTTCTGGTTCGCGGACTATTAAACAGAGTCATTCTTTTCCTCGATTCGGGATTCAACCGGTGACTTGGGACACCATAAATCTCCCAAGTGGCGACTCTAAATTTCTTAATAAATAGATCCCGTTTTGATTGTCCTTTAATTGGAAAAACTCCTTGCGCCCTCGCGGGTGCGGTAAAAAGGAGGTGTGACACTCGATACCCTGAATGGTTGGCTAACGTAGTACTGGTGCCAAAGAAAGACGGAAAAATCAAAGTATGCGTGGACTACCGCAATCTCAACAAGGCGAGTCCTAAGGATAATTTCCCACTTCCCAATATCCATATCCTGATTGATAATTGCGCCGGACGTGAAATTGGATCTTTTGTGGACTGTTATGCGGGATATCATCAGATCCTGATGGATGAAGAGGACGCAGAAAAGACGGCTTTTATCACACCGTGGGGGACTTATTGTTATCGGGTGATGCCGTTTGGTTTGAAGAATGCAGGGGCAACATACATGAGGGCGATGACTACGGTATTCCATGACATGATACACAAGGAAATTGAAGTGTACGTGGATGATGTGATCATAAAATCTAGACGTCGAGAAGACCACGTTGCCGACCTCAGGAAGTTCTTTCAAAGACTTCGAAGATATGATATCAAGCTCAATCCGGCCAAATGCGCATTCGGAGTTCCATCAGGAAAGTTGCTAGGATTCATCGTCAGCCGACGGGGCATTGAGTTGGACCCATCCAAAATCAAGTCCATCCAGGAGTTACCCCCGCCAAGGAATAAAACAGAGGTAATGAGTATGTTAGGAAGGTTAAATTACATCAGTAGGTTTATTGCTCAGCTTACAGCAACTTGCGAACCCATATTCCGTCTGTTGAAGAAAGACGCAGCGATAGAATGGACAACAGAATGTCAAGAAGCATTTGACCAAATCAAAGGGTATCTGTCAAACCCACCCGTACTAGTTCCGCCCGAACCGGGTAGACCCTTGATTCTTTATCTGACGGTTTTGGAGAATTCATTCGGCTGCGTACTGGGGCAGCATGATCTTACTGGCAGGAAGGAACAGGCCATTTACTACCTCAGTAATAAATTCACGGTCCACGAGGTTAAGTACACTCAATTGGAAAAGACATGTTGTGCCTTGACCTGGGTAGCCCAAAAGCTGAAACATTATTTGTCTTCTTACACCACTTATCTCATTTCGCGTTTGGATCCGTTAAAGTATATTTTCCAGAAACCTATGCCTACAGGGAGGTTGGCAAAATGGCAAATATTACTTACAGAGTTCGACATCATATACGCGACAAGGACGGCTATGAAAGCTCAAGCCCTAGCCGATCACTTAGCTGAGAATCCCGTTGATGACGGATACGAACCTTTGAGGACGTATTTTCCGGACGAAGAAGTATTGCAAATTGATGGGTTGGAACTAACCGAGGAGCCGGGTTGGAAGCTTTTCTTCGACGGAGCGGCGAACGCAAAAGGAGTCGGAGTAGGGGCTGTGCTTATCTCTAAAACAGGACATCATTATCCTGTTACTGCTCAACTGCGTTTTCATTGTACCAATAATATGGCTGAGTACGAGGCATGTATCTTGGGGTTGCGATTAGCGGTGGACATGGATGTACGGGACGTCTTGGTCTTGGGGGACTCGGACCTTCTGGTACATCAGATTCAGGGAGAATGGGAAACCAGAGATTTAAAGCTTATCCCGTATCGTCAGTGTTTGCATGATCTGACTAAGCGTTTCCGGTCGGTAGAATTCAGGCACATCCCAAGGATGCATAATGAGGTTGCCGACGCTCTAGCTACTTTAGCGTCAATGCTACATCACCCGGACAAGGTTCGTGTCGATCCGTTACATATTCAGGTTCGGAATCAACATGCTTATTGTAATATGACAGAAGAAGAAATAGATGGCGAGCCATGGTTTCATGATGTCAAAGAGTACCTCAGGTTAGGAATATACCCAGAGCAAGCAACTGGAGATCAAAAGAGGGCTATTGGGCGGTTGGCGAACGGATTTTTCCTTAGTGGAGGGGTACTGTACAAAAGAAACCCAGATTTGGGATTGTTAAGATGTATAGATGCGAGTCAAGCCACAACAGTGATGACAGATATACACTCGGGAGTTTGTGGACCACACATGAGCGGGTATGTATTGGCAAAGAATATTCTTCGAGCAGGATATTACTGGCTCACTATGGAGTGTGATTGTATAAGTTTCGTGCGAAGATTCCATCAGTGTCAGATACACGGAGATTTGATTCATTCTCCACTGACTGGATTGCATACAATGTCAGCACCATGGCCGTTTGTCGCATGGGGTATGGATGTTATTGGACCTATAGAACCTGCGGCTTCCAATGGTCATAGGTTCATTCTGGTGACGATCGATTACTTTGCCAAGTGGGTGGAGGCCAAAACCTTCAAATCCGTGACTAAGAAGGCAGTGGTGGACTTCGTACATTCCCACATCATCTGCAGGTTTGGAATTCCAAAGATAATCATCACGGATAACGGTGCAAATCTTAACAGCGGATTGATGAAAGAGGTATGTCAACAGTTCAAGATTACACACTGAAATTCCACACCATATCGTCCCAAAGCAAATGGTGCGGTTGAGGCAACAAACAAGAATATAAAGAAGATATTGAGGAAGATGGTAGAAGGGTCTAAGCAATGGCATGAAAAGTTACCATTTGCACTGTTGGGTTATCGCACTACCGTCCGGACTTCGGTAGGTGCAACTCCTTACTTGTTGGTGTACGGGACTGAAGTAGTAATACCCGCAGAAGTTGAAATTCCATCCCTCTGAATTGTCGCTGAAGCTGAGATCGACGATGATGAATGGGTCAAAACCCGATTAGAGCAATTGAGCTTGATCGACGAAAAGAGATTGACAGCGGTATGTCACGGCCAATTGTATCAAAAGAGAATGGCAAGAGAATATAACAAGAAGGTACGTCCCAGGACATTTGAAGTGGGACAACATGTGTTGAAGAGAGTTCTACCACATCAGGCCGAAGCGAAAGGCAAGTTCACTCCAAATTGGCAGGGACCGTTTGTTGCGACTAGGGTATTATCCAACGGCGCGCTATGTCTAACTGATATTGAGGGAAGATGCACTGATATGGCTATCAATTCCGATGCAGTTAAGAGATATTACGTGTAATTCTTTAATGTATTTGTCAACATTTGGTTTCGTTTGTGTGTATTTTGGCATTTTTCGGAGAATGAAATGACAGAGGCAATTTTTCTACTACCCAAACACTTTAACCTTTTCTTTCCCCTTTGAGCCTTAATAATTCTTTCATATACCCTCTTTCGGAATCACCAAGGAAGATGTGTAACAAAAGGAAAAAGGAAACAAAGAAAAGACACAAGAAAAAGTGAACTACGTTCGACCCGATTCCTCAAGAAGGATACGTAGGCGCCACACGGCTCGGTCATAATAAAATAAAAATCAAAGGTTCCCCAAGCAACAAAACTGGGGCAGAAGTCATTGTTTCATTTGGAAAAAATGGTGTGGATTCCGAAAGTTGTAATGAGCAAACCGTCGAGGTTAAACCCCTTTTTCTTTAGCCTCACGCGCAGAAACCACAGTAAGAACCAAAAAGACCTCTCGATCAGTATTTGAGAAATTCCAAGTCATGCGAGTGAAACTACGAATCCTCGACTGAATTTAAGACTTACAAGCTGAAAAGGGATGGCCCCTTTAGAAGAAATTCCACGGATAATACCCATGCCCGCCGCAAGGAAAGAAAGCGAAAATGAGAGAGTCTTAACGGTGAAAACCCTCGCGGGCACCTTGAGGCGAAGAAAGTCAAGAGAAATAAAATGAGAGAGTCTTACGGTGAAAACCTTTACGGGCACCCTAAGGCGACGGGAGATAGAGAGAAATGAGAGAATCTCATTAGTGAAAACCCTTCGAAGGGCACTATGAGATGACAAGGCGAGGTGGTTACAAGATGTCTGCATGAGACGAGGTTGGGACACTCGTGTGCTTCTAGAAAAACGCGGCCATCGGAAAGTGATTGACATGAATAGACTGGGTAGATTAACCTCAAAGGCGCGGCATAATCATGGGATCATTCACACATTCAGATGAGTTTCTCTTATTTTTGAGTTCAGAAAAGTTTTCCTTTTCTTTTGTCATTTGCGATCAGCATTCTTTCTCTTTTTCTTTCGTTTTCGAAAATTGATTTTTCCAAAGCTTACTACCAAGTCTCCCAAAGCAGTATAATGAAAACGAATAGGCGTGGAACGAGGCAATAAGGCAGAAGTCGTTCCGATAGTAAGATTGGAATGACAGGTTGATTGGAAGGTTCGCAGGAATTATGGAGTATGATAGACACATATGGCACGTCCGGAAGATGATTTCACGCAACAGATCACCGGCTAAAAAGAGTCGGATCAAACTAAAGATTGGAATGAAAGGGAGAGATGAGAAACCGTCTGTGGAAAGAGCATCATCCCCAGCAAGCGCAAATGTCGTCCCCAAAGTTCGAGGGAGGCCAAGCGGCTGAAAGGGAAAAGGAAAATAGCCCCCAACAAGAGTGGCACGACCACTCACTGCGTTTTGAAACTAACAATTTTTCTTTGATTTAAAGCGGGAAAATAGGGTTCGTCGGCAGAAAAGCATGCCACGTAGAAGGTCATCAAACTGAGGCAGAAAATTTTCTCCGATTGCGAAAATTTTCTTGAAAGCAAAACACCCAGTGGATAAGGATGGAAAACAACACAAGATTTTGGGAAATACCAGTTCCAAGCAGAATAGTTTTGAAAGAGGCCCGACAATGCAAGGAAGTGATCTTTGAGCCGGTATCATCCCCAGCAATTGTTGGGAAAATGAAACACTAACTTCGAGAATTCCCGCAGCAGCATTATACCCCATAAGTTTTCAAGGAAGCAGAGGTGTGAGTCCTAGAGGAGGTATGGGAAGAAGGAAGAGGAAAAGGGGTCCCCCGCCAGGATAATCCCCAGTCCATAACATTTCAACCCCCGGCGAGTCCGAGAGAGAATGAGGAGTGAAGGAAACAAAGAATACTTCCTCAGCGGCATCATCCCCAGCAGGTGAGTAAACAGTTCCAAAGATAGCCCCAACAACCAAAAGAAAAGTAATACGACCCAGGGGAAAGCAATTCCAAGACAAGATAATTCAGAAGAAAAGGATGGCCCAAGAGACGATGCAGGAAGAAGAAAATGGTACGAGAAAACAAAGGAAGGCGATAAGGATGGGATGAAATTAGTAAGTTATAGTTGAAGTCAGGGAGCCCGCCTGAAGAATGGAGTGGCAATTTTATTTGGGAGTCGTAGTGGAAGTCAGGGAGCCCGCCTGAAGAATGGAGTGCCGATTTTATTTTGAAGTCGTAGTGGAAGTCAGGGGAGCCCGCCTGGAGAATGGAGTGGCGATTTTATTTTGAAGTTGCAGTTGAAGTCAGGGAGCCCGCCTGGAGAATGGAGTGGCGATTTAGTCTCGAAGTAGTAGTTGAAGTCAGGGAGCCCGCCTGGAGAATGGAGTGGCGATTTTATTTTGAAGTAATAGTTGAAGTCGGGGAGCCCGCCTGGAGAATGGAGTGGCGATTTTATTTTGAAGTAGTAGTTGAAGTCAGGGAGCCCGCCTGGAGAATGGAGTGGCGATTTAGTTTTGAAGTTGTAATCGAAGTCAGGGAGCCCGCCTGAAGAATGGAGTGGCGATTTTATTTTGAAGTAGCAGTTGAAGTCAGGGAGCCCGCCTGGAGAATGGAGTGGCGATTTTATTTTGAAGTAGTAGTTGAAGTCAGGGAGCCCGCCTGGAGAATGGAGTGGCGATTTTATTTTGAAGTAGTAGTTGAAGTCAGGGAGCCCGCCTGGAGAATGGAGTGGCGATTTTATTTTGAAGTAGTAGTTGAAGTCGGGGAGCCCGCCCGGAGAATGGAGTGGCGATTTTATTTTGAAGTAGCGAGTTGAAGTCGGGGAGCCCGCCTGGAGAATGGAGTGGCGATTTTATTTTGAAGTAGTAGTTGAAGTCGGGGAGCCCGCCTGGAGAATGGAGTGGCGATTTTATTTTGAAGTAGTAGTTGAAGTCAGGGAGCCCGCCTGGAGAATGGAGTGGCGATTTTATTTTGAAGTAGTAGTTGAAGTCAGGGAGCCCGCCTGGAGAATGGAGTGGCGATTTTATTTTGAAGTAGTAGTTGAAGTCGGGGAGCCCGCCTGGAGAATGGAGTGGCGATTTTATTTTGAAGTAGTAGTTGAAGTCAGGGAGCCCGCCTAGAGAATGGAGTGGCGATTTTATTTTGAAGTAGTAGTTGAAGTCAGGGAGCCCGCCTGGAGAACGGAGTGGCGATTTTATTTTGAAGTAGCCGTTGAAGTCAGGGAGCCCGCCTGAAGAATGGAGTGTCGATTTATTTTAATTTGGTCGAGGAAAGCGGCTGAATGTAACAGAAATCCCCGGCATGAATCCAAGTTCGTAAGCAGAAGGAAGGCAACAAGGATCAGAAAAGATAGATTCAGATTTCGAAGGAGAATAGTTCGAAGACCGCAAAGAAGGAGCCAATGGTCGGAGGTCGGCAATCAAGATAGGCCGAGACAACAATTGTCAGAGGAGAAGAAGCATGTGAGGAAACATCAGAGCCAGCAGGATGGCAAGGAGCATGACAAGATCAAGTTAAAAAGGATAGATAAGAATTTGTAGTACTGTAACTTAGTCTAGCTTTTTATTTTGTTTAGCACGGTATAATAAGGGGATCATGTTAAGAAGTGGCAACAGCAGTAATAGCAGCAACAACAGTAACAACAAGATCACAGCAATCATGGTAGTCCCAGCTACCAAAACTTCCCGAACTACATTGACCTGATTCCCTTTTAGCCAGGGATATGTAGGAGACCTTTTGAAGCAAAGGTTCAGTCAAACTTTTCCAAAAAATGCTTCATACGGAGTGCTCAAACGGGCAAAAATCGCTCGTACCCGCTCACTTATCTTTGCACGAAAACTCTTCGGGTTTCCACGCAAAGAGGTGCAGCTGTGAGCACGTGATTTTTGCCTCGCACGAATTACTCCTAAAAAATTTCAAAATAAAATACTTCTGTGTTGTATGCAATTTTTGTGGATTCTATGTTAATTTTCTCTTATTGTATGCGTTTGCGTGTCCATGTTTAAATAAATAAAAAATACAAAATATACTGCATTTGTACATGAAATGCAAGTTTGCAATTAAGAGTAATTAAGTTTGTTTTATGAAAATGAAAAATGACAAAAATATATACCTTTTGCATGTTTTTTTTTACCATTTGAGGTCCAATTGTGTAATTTTATTTTAATTTGGTATTTTTATAACGTGTGTTAATTTTATTAAGCATCAATTTGTTATTGGTGAATTAATTAGGATTATTTTTATAATTTTTTGCATTAGGATTTCGTTTTACATTTTTATTAATTTAGGAAAAACAAAATGAAGAAAACAAAATCAAATAAAGAGTTAAAAATCTGGATTGGGCCAATTGAAGACCAGGCCCAATGTAATTCATCACACAAACCCAATCCCATTACCCGGTCCGCCCGACCCAACCCCATTTTTATGTAAAATCTGATCTGGGCCGTTGGAATTTTATCATCCAACGGCTCATATTATTAACCCTATTTTAATTACCCAGAAAAACCCCCAAACCCCTTAACCCGCTTCATTCCTCAGACCCCCCATCCCCCCTCGTCTCTCTCTCTCTCAAACCTCGTCTCCTTCACAGACGAGGAAACCCTAGCCGCCATCATACCCCACCGCCCTTAAGCCGGCGGCAACCGCTCCGATGACCACCAATTCCACACCCCGGCGTCCCTGCAACTTCCCCATCACAACCCCTCAAACCGTTTTCCTTGAATCACGGCCAAGCTCCTCGAATTTTGAATCTAAGAAGTTAGGTCGAACTTCAATTTACCCAATTAATCCCCAAATCACACCATGTGACCAATGGACCTCCCTCACCCCTAAATCATCATTGGTATCTTTCGAATCAAGCTAGAGTTGGTCGAATGATTAACTGATCGAATGAACCTAGAAGAGCCGAGAGTTTGAGGCCGTAATCGACCTTAGCCAAGTGTTCTTAATCAAGAACACTCGATTAAGGTCCATTTGGACTTCAAAACTCAAGTCGAAGTGTCGATTGGAATTGTTCGGAGTTTAGCCTTAATTTTGAGGTATTTTTCTTTCTCTCTTGTTCTAGTTTTCTTTTTTGAAAGTCGTTATTTGCGTAGTTTCATTATTTTTAATCTTTTATTTTATTTTTGATTTTTTTTTGCCAACTGTTCCGTTTCTTCTACTTCAGACCTGTTTATTTGGTCAAAATGCTTTTGTTCGTTTGTTTAAGAATACATTGTAGGCTATATAGTCGTTTAAATTGATGTAGTCGATTAAAGAGTTTCCTTTATTCCCTGTTTTGCCCAAAGTCATTGGAATCACCCTGTTAGTACGTGTAATCTGTGTTTTTGTTGTTAATTGTATCTATCGGGATTTGCTGATCGATTGAATTCATGTCGTTAATTAATTTCCCATGTTAAAACACTAGAATAACATACCGGTAAGCTTTGTTTCTTCATGTTCTAATTTCATGACTCAGAACAAGCCTGCTAATTGTTGGAACATGAAAACGATCTTCAATTCTGCTTGCATTTCTACCTGATTGATACCCTTATTTTTTATTTGATCTAGTCCCCTGCATTGAATCTATGTATTGATACTAGGGTGTTGGTTTATTAGCTGTAGTATTTGAATAAGCAATTGGGAGATAGTTAGAAATCAGTCTTGGTCCATTGTTAGGTTTGAACTTATTCAGGTTTAAAAAGGCTAACAAGCATAAGGTAATACATTAACTTTCAAAGGTTCCAGAGGGTATATTTTGAAATTCAAAAGGTTTGAATGAGCTGGTATTAGTGGTCTGTCAGTAGAAGCACCAATTAATTAATTTATTCATAATGACTTGGAAATGCAGTAAAAGTATGGTTTAGCCTTAAGAGACTTGACTAAAATAATATATTACCCATAACTTGGACTGGTGGAATATAACGACCCGACCGGTCGTTTTAGAAAATTACGCCCCAATCCCTAATTTAACTGTTCCCCTAAGCTCATTTCTGCTATTGTGGGTTGCCGGGAGAGTCGGTTCCGAAAATTTGAGCATTTTGGGACACTTAGTCCCCAAATAAGAGCTTTGAAACTAGAAAATGGTCCATAGCCGGAACAGTGTTAAGACGATCTCGGAACGGAAATCCGATGGTTCCATTAGCTCCGTTAGGTGATTTCGGGGTTAGGAGCGCGTTCGGAAGGTATTTTGGAGGTCCGTAGCTCAATTAGGCTTGAAATGCCGAAGGTTGAAATTTTGGCGAATCCGATCGATAGGTGAGATTTTGATCCGGGGGTCGGAATGGAATTCCGACAATTCCTGTAGCTTCGTTATGTGATTGTGGATATGTTCGCAAATTTTCAGGTCATTCGGACGTCGTTTGGTCGGGTTTTTGATTGAATGTGTAATTTGGAATGTTTTAAGGAATTTAGGCTTGAATTCGATGCGAATTATGAGTTTTGATGTTGTTAGACGTGTTTTGAGGATTGGAGCAAGTTCGAATAAGGTATTAAGGTGTGTCGGTATGTTTGGATGAGGTCCCGGGGGCCTCGGGGTGTTTTCGGATGGTTAAACGGGAGAAAAATCATGGAAATTTCAGGTTGAGAGTTCTGGTTCTGTCATTTTCGCTCCTGCGGAAATGTGGTCGCAGGAGCGAGTCCGCAGAAGCGGATAAGGGAGCGCAGAAGCGCTGGGATCGCGGAAGCGGAAAGGAGCCCGCAGGTGCGGCACCGCTGAAGCGGATATTGAGCCGCAGAAGCGGCCAAGGGCTAAGGGGGGAAGCATCGCAGAAGCGGAAGGCTAGCCGCTTAGGCGGGTCCGCAGAAGCGGACACTTAGCCGCAGAAGCGGAAATTTCCGCAGGAGCGGTCGAGGCTTCGCAGAAGCGGACGCGCAGAGGCGGTCCGTATGTCGCAGAAGCGGAAATGGCCGGCTAGGCCTGGAACCGCAGAAGCGACCCTTTGGTCGCGGATACGGGAGCGTAGAAGCGGAAAGTGTTCCGCAGAAGCGAAAATCGCTGTAAGTAAGTGTATCAGAAGTTAGAAAATTTCAGAACATTTTAACATTTGGGGGTCTCGGCTTAAGGGCGATTTTGGGCGATTTTGAGGAGGAAATCAAGGGAAAACATCAGGTAATCAACTATGAACTCATATTATGATTAGTATTGATAATATCATGCAATTATATCATGAAAATGGAGGAATTTGGGGTAATTATGGAGGGTTTAGCCCTAGTCTTGGACTTTAGAAAATCAAGGTTTTGAATGGGCAAATGGAGTCCGATTTTGGTAAAATTGATATGCTTAGACTCGTATTGAAATGAGGGTTCCGAATATGTGACTTTCGTGATTTTTCGATAAGCGTACCGAAAGTCGGGTTTTGGCAACTTGTGGGTTTTGGTGAATTTTGAGTTAATTTGATTGAGTAATGCCCAATTGGCCTATTTTGACGTGATTCTATTGATTTTATCAGATTCTACACTTGTGGAGGCCGACATTCGTGGCAAGAGGGTTATTGCTTAGCGGTTTTGTACCGGAATTGAGGTAAGTGGCTTGTCTAACCTCGTGTGGGGGAATTTTCACCCCTAGGATATTATGTGATAGTTGAAATGCCTTGTACGCGAGGTGACGGGCGTGTACATGCGCTGGTTGATGAACACGTATTTTATTCAGAAATGTTCGATGAGCGATATCCCTGTCTTTGGTTGTTAATTTGATATTTTACCCGGTAGTGGTTAGAAGAGCATGATTAGGTAGCACTTAACTGTTTGGCTGCCTAACTGCCTTGTTTGAATTCCTTGTTAATTATTGGCACTATTTTTCGGTGTAGTTATAGTTGAGCATAATTATTTCTCTCTGTGGATTTCCTTAATTGGCTGTGTTTGTGGACTGCGGGTTCGATTCCCGGAGACCCAGGGCTGTGGGTTCGATTCCCAGAGACCCGACGTGATATTGGTAGGGACTACGGGTTCGATTCCCGAGATCCTGAGTTATTTATTGGTAGGGACTGCGGGTTCGATTCCCGAGATCCCGAGTTATTTATTGGTAGGGACTGCGGGTTCGATTCCCGAGATCCTGAGTTATTTATTGGTAGGGACTGCGGGTTCGATTCCCGAGATCCTGAGTTATTTATTGGTAGGGACTGCGGGTTCGATTCCCGGAGATCCTGAGTTATTGTGATATTATTGAGACATGGGCTGCGGGTTCGATTCCCGGAGACCCAGGGGTACTGAGAATGGGACTGGGGGTTCAATTCCCACAGATCCTGGATTTGTTTATTGAGTTGGTTATTTGTTATTAGCTTGGTTGTAGACAGTTTTCAGTAAATGTTGTTATTTTGGAAATTTTGTTGTTATCTGTCAAACTGTTTATTTTGTTGTCATCATATTATTATTGTTTCTCAGTAGGGCCTTGACCTTCCTCGTCACTACTCCATCGAGGTTAGGCTTGGCACTTACTGAGTACCGCCGTGGTGTACTCATGCTACTCTTCTGCACACTTTTGTTGTGCAGATCCAGGTACATCAGAGCAGGCTCGTACTAGGTGATTCTGCAGCTTTCCGGGAGACTTCGAGGTATGATCTGCTACGTCCGCGGATCCGGAGGCTTCCCTTCTATTCTAGTATTACTAGTTGACATTTTTCTTCATTTCGTTGTTAGATACTCTTTACACATAGAGCCACGGTTGTATTTCCCTTTTAGTCTGTGTTCCCGTGGGATTCCGGGTCTTGGTGGTGTTTTATATAGTGTGTTTGACGGGTGTATGTGCCAAGCGGCACGGATTACATTCCTATTTATATCGTTTTCTGCTATTTCTTATTTAATGTTCATAAACTGGTATATTCCGCAACGTGTTAGGCTTACCTAGTCGTGGGGATTGGGTGCCGTCATGACATGTTCACGATTGGTGAACTAGGGTCGTGACAAGTTGGTATCAGAGCTCTAGGTTCGTAGGAGTCACGGGACACGGACCGGTTACTTAGATTCTCGCTGATCGATACAGAGACGTCTGTATTTATCTACGAGGGGCTATGTAACTGTTTAGGAAACTCTTCAATTCTTCGAATTCCTTATCGTGCGCCATTTATTCAGTTGGAGCCTATGTCATATGTTCTTTTGCATCCACTCGTGTATTGAAATTGCGCACTTGGTATCAAGTATGCGCCAACGGTTCGTGACGCTGCGGAGAGATCTCAAGGAAGTCAAGAATTTACTCAACCATTGTTACCGCGTGTCATCCATATCGATAATGCAATATAATTGGGAGATCTTCAACTGTGCACATGGGGGTGCACTAGGTTCTGACATTCAGTTGATAAGTATGGTCTTGAGAAGGTTTACTTAACTGCCTAATCGTCACAGTAAAGGTAGAATCACAAGGTGGATGTAGATCTAAAGATAGTTAGTGGTAATAAAGACTATATGGTTCATATGAGATATCTATTTAGCGAAGAATTCAGCCAGCAGAGATACTGGGGGAAATGAGTTTAGACTGTCTTAAGAAGGACATGTACCAAACCAATGTCTTGGGTTGTCTTATGATGAAGACGTACATATGATAAAGGCTATTATCGTGGATTAGCAAGATGTATCTTTAAGGCTTCGTGCTAACTGAAAGGATTTCACTATCAACGACCAAATTATGGGTCATGTATCATATCCGATTTGGCTCGCACTGTATTTAGGTGCTATTCAAAAAGTTCTTTGAAACTTGTGGAAGAGTAAGAGTTGAGACTCGTATGGTATGACGTTGGGACTTTTGATGTTCCTGTGTCCATAATAATTCTACATTTCATTATCGGCAGGGAAGACTTCGGCGAAGGCTACATGGTGCTTCGTAGGTGTGAGAATCACAGTATGTCTTAAGCTGTCGTGGTAAAGAATGCTCGATACATAGAGCGGGAATATGCTTGGTTGTATTGGGATGAGTTCATACCCTATGGTGTTAGAGTGCTAATATAGCACAGGTGGTTATATTCGTTGGATCAAGTGAGTTGCAGTTGAATAATAGTAAATGACTTGAGAGAATGGTTATAATGTGTTCGAGAGTCGTGTAATAGTGGCCTTGGGCTAAGTGGGAGAGTCCCACCGCTTAAGATTGGGTCGCATGGTTAATTACCTGTGTGAATTATGGATACCAGCGTATTATTGTGTTATTGCAGCCACGGGAAAAGGACCATGTGTGGCAATTTGAGTATATGTATTGTTGAATGCATGTTATGTTTAGCATTACTGGCTCATGTTCAAACTTGAGGGAAAATTCATGATTTATGCCTCGTATAGGTGCAGACTTCGCGGGAAGTGATTCCGCTGGGTGCTTTATCGAGAGGGTATTCATATGTTATAAAGAAATTCAGTAGAGTTGGTTGCGTACTGGGGCAAGTTAGAACCGGATGGTTCTCAATAGCGATCCTAGTGAATTCAAGAGGTAAAGTGTGGTGCCTGATAATTCTGAGTCTATAAGTACAGTTGAGGCTCAAGCTTTTGAAGCAACTCATGAAGAAAAGCACAAAACGATCTATGATGTTTTGACTTGTGGTGTAGTATTTGAGAGACATGAAATGGTCGTCGTTCTTGAGATAGCATGGCCTCGTGATTTAAGGTCACTCGGGGTAAGTGCGGTTGGAATAAGTTAGGTATTGAAGGAAGATATTAACATTTCTAAGGCAATCAAGGATAACCTGGAAGGAAGTAGATTGATCAGCCATAGTTGAGTTGGCGTATTGGTGTCAATGATCGATTCATGCAACGTGATCGAATTATGCATGTGATTTGTGGCGGTGCATTTGAGACTTGTCGGCCGCAGTGATTGACGTAATTCTGAAGTATTCTTCTGTTAAAAGGCCTGTTATGAGTAGGCGGATCTCGGAAAGGGTTATGGTGGCTTGGACCACTACTTAGAGATTGGCATATTCAACGGTTATGAGAACTCACTGTGTGTTGCTATAGTTCTCCTAAAATGAGTTAAATGGAAGGTCTTATGTGATGAAGTATTAGCCTATCGTCAGTTCTAGAGCTATGATGGAAATTGTGTCTATCGTATATCGGCACGTGGGGTGCAGCGAGTAGTATGAAATTTGAAGGACTAAGGTCACAATTTGGTCAATGAATGTGATATAAAGAGCTCGGATGAGCAGGGAAAGAGTGTCACTGTTTTGAGTAAGATGGGTATTAACATCAGTATCATTTGAGATCGGTGTTCTATGAGAAAGGCTTCGCATCCCGGTTAGGGACTCCTGATCGCTTTTCAGTGTTAGTGCAGCCGGTGGGCTGAATGTGCAGGTCCGTTTAATTATTCGGAAGATGGTGGGAGCTTGACCCACAAGAAGATTGTATAGGTGTGACTTGTAGTCACTTGATTGGTTAGAAATTTAAACCAAGTATGAGGATTTTGGTGATATCATTCAATTGAGAAGTTATGACTGGAGGGCACTCTGCTTATTGGGTTATAGACCTGTGAAATACTATTGACTTATCTTGGCACGACCATGATAGACTTAAGGTCGGTGGATAGATTTAAATGTGGAAGTGAGCCTTGCGTCAGGCCAGTTATGTTTCTTCCAGCAATGCGCCCTTTATGAAGGGATAGTCGCGGTCTTATTTCGCGGTTGGTTAATTCATGTAAGATATATTATGCCGTATGAGTGTGAGACGGCTTGGTAAGTTCCTTATGTGTTGGGGTTCCGCTCAGCGGTGATGTTATAGGAGCATGATGGCTCTTGAGACTCAGATCTTATATCGCACCTCGGTTGTGCTTGAGTTGTAGCCTATAGCGCTATATGTTTCATTGTGTCTGATATCATGCACCTTAGTGTGCTTATGATCGATAGTCAGTATTTTGATGTGACGAACTATTCAGCTCGGCATATGACTCCTTGTGTGAGTTGTATATTGTTGGGATCGGGTGGCACGCCGCCATGGTTATATTGTTGGGATCGGGTGGCACGCCGCCATGGTAATATTGTTGGGATCGGGTTGCACGCCGCAACAATGTGGTGTCTATTTCGGTGTCTATAATTGCTTTTATGTGTTATGTTTCCTATTTTCTGAGGAGGCCCATGTTTATGTGAGAGCTGAATAATTCTCTCTAGTTTTCGCCTTCCTTTGTATCACGTACGTATTAGTGGATTAGTAGCACATTGTGTCATCTTGTGGGACTTTTGATTATGTCCTATGTGGCTTATCGCCTGAGCAGTTCGTACTGGGTGAGATGAGATTATGTGATTTGGGGTCAGTGCAAATTGATTATATGAAGTATACTATAGAGGAAATGATCATCCTCTGGTTTAGGACAGGGTAATGGATCTTGTCGGGAGTATGGACCAATGAATTGTTGATTCAGTAGTTGGTTATGGATATCAACACATCTCTTCCATCGTGTCAGTATTGTAAAGGTTGGAACGAGACCTATGTAGATCATGAGGTGTGATGGGAGCATCTGATTCGTTGAATTTTTGGCTAATTTGATCATAAAATATTATTGTGGTCTTGTGGATTTTGAGTTGCAAGGTAAGAATCCAGCAAGGTTATGCAATCATGTTTGAGGACGGCGTTTGAGGAATATTGAGTGATCTCTTGATGAAAACAAGCCTGACATAGAATTCCGGATGTTGGAATTAGGCTCCAAGACTTAATTGCTTAAACAAGAGGGAACATCTTCAGATATATCAGGCTAATGTGCTCAGCTGAGTCTTAGATTAATTGCCCCTTTTTAGATTTTGAGGCGTATTGGGGAGGTTGCTTATGAGTTGGCTTTACCTCCCAGCCTAGCCGGAGTTCACCCCGTGTTTCGTGTCTCCATGCTCCGGAGATACTATGGTGACCCGTCGCATGTGTTGGATTTCACATCTGTTCAGCTAGACAAGGATTTGTCTTATGTTGAGGAACCAGTAGCCATTCTAGACAGGCAAGTCAGAAAGCTAAGGTCAAAGAACATCGCTTCGGTAAAGGTTCAGTGGCGGAGTCAGCCGGTCGAGGAGGCGACTTGGGAGACCGAACAGGATATGCGCAGCCAGTACCCTCATCTTTTCACTACTCCAGGTATGTTTTCTATGCTCGTTCGAGGACGAACGAATCTTTAAGTGTGGGAAGATGTAACGACCCGACCGGTCGTTTTAGAAAATTACGCCCCAATCCCTAATTTAACTGTTCCCCTAAGCTCATTTCTGCTATTGTGGGTTGCCGGGAGAGTCGGTTCAGAAAATTTGAGCATTTTGGGACACTTAGTCCCCAAATAAGAGCTTTGAAACTAGAAAATGGTCCATAGCCGGAACAGTGTTAAGACGATCTCGGAACGGAAATCCGATATTTCCATTAGCTCCGTTAGGTGATTTCGGGGTTAGGAGCGCGTTCGGAAGGTATTTTGGAGGTCCGTAGCTCAATTAGGCTTGAAATGCCGAAGGTTGAAATTTTGGCGAATCCGATCGATAGGTGAGATTTTGATCCGGGGGTCGGAATGGAATTCCGACAATTCCTGTAGCTTCGTTATGTGATTGTGGATATGTTCGCAAATTTTCAGGTCATTCGGACGTCGTTTGGTCGGGTTTTTGATTGAATGTGTAATTTGGAATGTTTTAAGGAATTTAGGCTTGAATTCGATGCGAATTATGAGTTTTGATGTTGTTAGACGTGTTTTGAGGATTGGAGCAAGTTCGAATAAGGTATTAAGGTGTGTCGGTATGTTTGGATGAGGTCCCGGGGGCCTCGGGGTGTTTTCGGATGGTTAAACGGGAGAAAAATCATGGAAATTTCAGGTTGAGAGTTCTGGTTCTGTCATTTTCGCTCCTGCGGAAATGTGGTCGCAGGAGCGAGTCCGCAGAAGCGGATAAGGGAGCGCAGAAGCGCTGGGATCGCGGAAGCGGAAAGGAGCCCGCAGGTGCGGCACCGCTGAAGCGGATATTGAGCCGCAGAAGCGGCCAAGGGCTAAGGGGGGAAGCATCGCAGAAGCGGAAGGCTAGCCGCTTAGGCGGGTCCGCAGAAGCGGACACTTAGCCGCAGAAGCGGAAATTTCCGCAGGAGCGGTCGAGGCTTCGCAGAAGCGGACGCGCAGAGGCGGTCCGTATGTCGCAGAAGCGGAAATGGCCGGCTAGGCCTGGAACCGCAGGAGCGACCCTTTGGTCGCGGATACGGGAGCGTAGAAGCGGAAAGTGTTCCGCAGAAGCGAAAATCGCTGTAAGTAAGTGTATCAGAAGTTAGAAAATTTCAGAACATTTTAACATTTGGGGGTCTCGGCTTAAGGGCGATTTTGGGCGATTTTGAGGAGGAAATCAAGGGAAAACATCAGGTAATCAACTATGAACTCATATTATGATTAGTATTGATAATATCATGCAATTATATCATGAAAATGGAGGAATTTGGGGTAATTATGGAGGGTTTAGCCCTAGTCTTGGACTTTAGAAAATCAAGGTTTTGAATGGGCAAATGGAGTCCGATTTTGGTAAAATTGATATGCTTAGACTCGTATTGAAATGAGGGTTCCGAATATGTGACTTTCGTGATTTTTCGATAAGCGTACCGAAAGTCGGGTTTTGGCAACTTGTGGGTTTTGGTGAATTTTGAGTTAATTTGATTGAGTAATGCCCAATTGGCCTATTTTGACGTGATTCTATTGATTTTATCAGATTCTACACTTGTGGAGGCCGACATTCGTGGCAAGAGGGTTATTGCTTAGCGGTTTTGTACCGGAATTGAGGTAAGTGGCTTGTCTAACCTCGTGTGGGGGAATTTTCACCCCTAGGATATTATGTGATAGTTGAAATGCCTTGTACGCGAGGTGACGGGCGTGTACATGCGCTGGTTGATGAACACGTATTTTATTCAGAAATGTTCGATGAGCGATATCCCCGTCTTTGGTTGTTAATTTGATATTTTACCCGGTAGTGGTTAGAAGAGCATGATTAGGTAGCACTTAACTGTTTGGTTGCCTAACTGCCTTGTTTGAATTCCTTGTTAATTATTGGCACTATTTTTCGGTGTAGTTATAGTTGAGCATAATTATTTCTCTCTGTGGATTTCCTTAATTGGCTGTGTTTGTGGACTGCGGGTTCGATTCCCGGAGACCCAGGGCTGTGGGTTCGATTCCCAGAGACCCGACGTGATATACCCAGGGCTGTGGGTTCGATTCCGAGATCCTGAGTTATTTATTGGTAGGGACTGCGGGTTCGATTCCCGAGATCCTGAGTTATTTATTGGTAGGGACTGCGGGTTCGATTCCCGAGATCCTGAGTTATTTATTGGTAGGGACTGCGGGTTCGATTCCGAGATCCTGAGTTATTTATTGGTAGGGACTGCGGGTTCGATTCCCGGAGATCCTGAGTTATTGTGATATTATTGAGACATGGGCTGCGGGTTCGATTCCCGGAGACCCAGGGGTACTGAGAATGGGACTGGGGGTTCAATTCCCACAGATCCTGGATTTGTTTATTGAGTTGGTTATTTGTTATTAGCTTGGTTGTAGACAGTTTCAGTAAATGTTGTTATTTTGGAAATTTTGTTGTTATCTGTCAAACTGTTTATTTTGTTGTCATCATATTATTATTGTTTCTCAGTAGGGCCCTGACCTTCCTCGTCACTACTCCATCGAGGTTAGGCTTGGCACTTACTGAGTACCGCCGTGGTGTACTCATGCTACTCTTCTGCACACTTTTGTTGTGCAGATCCGGGTACATCAGAGCAGGCTCGTACTAGGTGATTCTGCAGCTTTCTGGGAGACTTCGAGGTATGATCTGCTACGTCCGCGGATCCGGAGGCTTCCCTTCTATTCTAGTATTACTAGTTGACATTTTTCTTCATTTCATTGTTAGATACTCTTTACACATAGAGCCACAGTTGAATTTCCCTTTTAGTCTGTGTTACCGTGGGGTTCCGGATCTTGGTAGTGTTTATTTATTTTGTGACGGATGTATGTGCCAAGTGGCACTGATTACATTCTTATTTATATCGTTTTCCGCTATTTCTTATTTAATGTTCATAAACTGGTATATTCCGCAACGTGTTAGGCTTACCTAGTCGTGGGGACTGGGTGCCATCACGACATGTTCACGATTGGTGAACTAGGGTCGTGACATGGAACCTGCTGTATAGCAGGATACCACCAGCTCCTGCTGACTTTTAAGTTTAAAATTAGACAAGTCCTAGCTGGGACAGGACTTAGTGGCTTAGGACAGAACATGGTATGGGCTGGCCAGGATTTTAAAATAGGTTGGCCAGGTGAGGAAGGGGGTATAAAACAGGGAGAGACATAGACACTCAGGGACTGACTAAAAAAGAGACGGATAAGCAGAAATACACACAGACATACACATTGTATCACTGTTCCATTGTAGAGGTTGTTGTTGGTATTCAGTTGTTGTAGAGACTGTTTGTTTGTTGCTGTTGTTGTTGAGGTTGTTGTGGTCGTGGTTGTTGTTATTCTTCTGCTGTGCTGTTTGTTGTCGAGACTGCTGTGGTTGTGTTGTACTACTGCTGGTGTTTGTGCTTGGCCACTACTGTTGTTTGTGCCTGGCTACTGCTGTTAGTTGTATTTTGTTGCTGTGTGTCGTTGGATTTTGTTGTTGTTGGCTGTTGGTCTATTGATACTGTTGCTATCACTGCCATAGCTGATCCCTTGGTCCTCTATTTTCCAGGTACATATTCTGAACCTCCAATTTATGTAAACTTCAGTTGAAAAATGAAACAAGAGAAGCACAGCTTCATTGGAAGCTTTAATGTCGCTGCTGTTTGTTCGTGTTGTATTGGATCAGAAATTCTTATTTGAGATCTATCTTTGTTATTTGAAGTTGTTTGAATATATAAACTGGATTGCGTGAATTAAGTCATGTGTAATGGTACACTAGCAAATTCATGGTTATTTTAACTTTAGATTTGGTAATTGTATTTGTGTTGGTTTAGCAGTTGAGATTCTAAAATCATGAATGGTCAAGGTCATAATTAACGATTCAGTATTTAGATGAACAGGCATATTTTCGAAATCTTTTATGAAAGGTTGGCAAATCTAGGTTGAAATTCGAGGATAATAGTTCCTGTTAATTTTAGTTATTGCTTCTTAGCTGATGTGTAAACGACGTTTTGCATAGTTACAATCAGCAAATTCATCATCTGCCTAGTAATGGTTAATAGTATGGAAATAATTAATATAGTTGTTTATTCTAAAATTTGGATAGTATAACAACTCTAAAATTAGTAAAACAAATAATAGTGTATTGACATTAGTTATAAAGTAAATTCTGTATGATATAATTGAGATGTTTGGGATCGACAAAAACATAGATTTAAACTTTGAAATTAGTTAAACATAAAAAAAAATGGTAAAGTGTTATGAAAATGAAAAGTGGACTGATTCCTCGAAAATGGGCTCCAACACGTTAATAAATAGGCCCAACACTGTGATAAAGCAGAAATTCTTATTTAGCTTCATAAACTGTTGTAAATGCCATTATAAACTGTTATAGTCTTGATTTGTCTCTTTTATAATTCTGTTGTAATTCTATAAATTGTTATAATTTTGTCAATAATATAATAAATAGTCGTAATAAATGATTAGGACTTTTTCTCTTCTAGATGAAATAAGTAGAAAATATAGTTATGTTAGGATTGACCTTTAATAAAATAATGAGACGAGCCTCGCCGCACTAAATACACGATTGTGGGGCCCTCGATTAATCGTTATATAAAATTAGACTCGGAAGGACCGTTTAGTAAATTTCACAGTTTTTTCCCAAATTTAATCAAGACGATAGACTCTTTAGGCAAGATTTTAATAAAATACTTGCCTAATTATGGGTGCGCATCTATGTGACCCAAATCTTACTCTCGGCGAAACTGAAATACATTAAAGTCACAGGCGTACTGGTTACGGTGTGACTCGAAATGTGTTTTCGTGACGTCGCAATTCTTCTAAAAAAAAATAAAAGCGGAGCATTAAAAATACATAGTTAAAATATAAAGAAATCAGATAAAAGCAAAAAGTGCAGTTGAGCGACCGTGCTAAAACCACGGAATCCGGGAATGCCTAACACCTTCTCCCGGGTTAACAGAGTTCCTTATCCGGTTTTCTAGTTTCGCAGACTATATTACAAAGTCATAAATTTCCTCGGTTCGGGATCAAGCCGGTGACTTGGGACACCATTATTTTCCCAAGTGGCGACTCTGAATCTAATAAATTGATCCCGTCTCGATTGTCCTTCAATTGGAAAAAATCCCTCGTACCCCCGTGGGTGTGGAAAAAGGAGGTGTGACAATATCCAAAATATTGCAAATCAATTGCTAGATTCATTTACTAACCTTCCACGGGTTATTAAATCGCATATTCCAGCTGTAAATGCTCCAATTCAAGTTCATGTCCCAGCTGGACAGTATGATGATGCAAATGAGTATTGGCCACACCTTAACCGAGGTAGACCAATTGGTTCCAAGGATAATAATCCTCGAAAAAGGAAAGGAGCAAATGATCAAGTTGATCATAACATGGAGGCAATTTCTCAAGAGGAACATAAAGACATAGCAATTGATAAGACCTCCCAAGAGGTTCTTGTACCTGAAAATGATGAAAATGAAGAGACCTCAATAAGTTATATGTCTACAGGAAAAAGGTGGAACCGAAATAAAATTGTTGTTTACAACAATTTTGTATATAATGTTGCAGTTGAAGTTATGCAACAAGATGAGGATCTTGAGCCCGATAAATGTGGACAGAGAAATAATTGGCCAAAATGGAAAAATGCAATTCAAACAGAATTGGCTTCATTCGAAAAACGTGAAGTTTTTGGACAAATAGTCTGAACTCCTGAAGGTGTCAAGCTAGTCGGGTACAAATGTGTTTTTGTGTGAAAATAAAATGAGAACCGCAAAGTCGTAAGATATAAAGCACGACTTGTGGCACAAGGGTTTTCGCAAAGGTCTGACATTGATTATATGGAGACATATTCTGCTGTGGTATATGCAATTACCTTCAGGCATCTAATAAATCTGGCAGTCCATGATAAGCTTGAAATGCAGTTGATGGATGTTGTCACATCCTACTTATATAGCTTACTGGATAATGAAATTTTTATTAAAATCATTAAAGGATTTAAATCTCCTGAAGCACATAAAAGTTCAAGAGAAACTTGTTCAATAAAGCTTCAAAAATTCGTATACGGATTGAAGCAATCACGGAGGATGGGGTACAATCGCCTTAGCGAGTATTTGCTAAACGAAGGGTACAAAAATGACCCTATTTGCCCTTGTGTCTTTACTAAGAGGTCTGGATCTGAATTTATCATCATAGTTGTGTACATATTATGGGCACTTCTACAGAGCTTCCAAAGGCTATAGAGTGTTTGAAATAAGAGTTTTAAATGAAAGAACTTGGTAAGACAAAATTTTGTCTTGGCCTACAAATTGAGCATGTACCAAATGTAGTTTTTGTCCATCAATCAACATATACTGAAAAGGTCTTCGATGGATAATGCACATCCATTGAGTACCCCAGTGGTTGTGAGATCGCTTAATATAAATAAAGATGCATTTCGGCCTCAAGAAAATAATGAAGAGCTCATTGGTGATGAAACTCCATATCTTAGTGCGCACTGATGTATCTTGCCAACAATACTCGGCTAGATATTTCTTTTGTAGTGAGCTTATTAACAAGATTCAGCTCTTCCCCAACAAGAAGACATTGAAATGGTGTTAAGCATATGTTTAGATATCTTCGGGGAACCATAGATATGGGATTGTTTTATTTTAATGAATTTAAGTAAAAAATGATTGGCTATGCCGATGCAGGTTATTTGTCTGATCCGCATAAAGCCCGATTTCAAACAAGCTATTTGTTTACATATGGAGGTACTGCTATATCATGGCGTTCAATGAAAGAAACAATAGCTGCCACATCTTCAAATCATGCTAAGATAATAGCCATTCATGAAGCTCGTCGGGAATGTGTTTTATTGAGATTAATGACTCAGCATATTCAGGAAATGTGTGGTTTTCTTATGAAAAAGGATAATCGAACAATACTATATGAAGACAATGTTGCTTGTATTTCTCAACTGAAAGGACGATACATTAAAGGAGACAAAAAAAAGCATATTTAACCAAAGTTCTTTTTCACGCATGATTTTCAACAAAATGGTAAAATTAATATTCAACAGATTCGTTCATGTGAAAATTTGGCTGATCTGTTCACTAAAGCTTTACCAACCTCAACATTTTAGAAGTTGAGATAGAAGATTGGAATGCGAAGTCATCGAGAAATAAAGTGATATTTTCATGAGGGGGAGTAACCTACGTGTTGTACTCTTTTTCCCTTAGCCTAGGTTTTATCCCACTAGGTTTTACTTGTAAGGTTTTTAATGAGGCAGCAAGTAAAGTGTATTACAGATATGTGTACTCTTTTTCATTCACTAAGATGTTTTCCCACGGGGTTTTTTATTAGTAAGGTTTTAACGAGGCATATTATCTATTTTATTGGACATCCAAGGGGGAGTGTTATAAAATACTTAGTAAATATGAATATTCACTACTCCCACTACTTTCACTCATGATGTAAATAACCTTCCACTACTAATCACCGTTATGATTGTAACTCCCACACCTCCATAACCCCTCCCCATGATCTTCCCCCATGATCTCAATTGTTAATGCCATGGTTAAGACAATCATTTTGTAACCTTCATATGTAATAGTATAAATAGAGGCATGAAATGTGAGATGGGACACACTTGAACATTTGATTAAATAAGAAAGTTATCTCTTCTTCTCTTATTCTACTTATCTTCTTGTTTTATATTGTTACTTTAAGCCACATTTCTTAACATTATATATAAAGTTTATATTTGAGTTATCCGGGGGTTGGGGGTGGGGAAGAACATTAATAAGGGAAGTTTAGAACAAACATATTTATTTGATTCTGGGTAAACGCATCAAAGAACTAAGTGCATGATATATGTCTTAAATATGATATTTTTATCTTTTAATCATGATTATTTATTATGTATCTCACGTTAAACTCTCTCTTAACAAGACTAACACGGTTTAATGCATGTTTCAGATCCTAATACTAAGTTCTTAACGAGTAAAGAAATTTTATCAAGCTGCACCAGCATTCTAACTCATGCATTGAAATTCTAATTAGTATGGGTCAAAATCAGATTAAAGAAATTTGGTATGCGGAGATAACAAGTCGAACAGGTCGTGGTCGGACGATGGAAAATCATCAATAAGGCTGAGGTCCGGTAAGCAGAGGTCGGACAATCAACAATAAAGCCGAGGTCGGACATTAATCAATAAAGCCGAGGTCGGGCAGTGATGAAACAACTTCGCTTTGGAATCTTCAAAGGGAATACTCTACTATATTACCTCTGAATTGTACTTTTTTTTAGGATTTTCTATGGATACTTGTGACGACCCGGCCCGTCGTCACGGGAATTACCACCCCGTTATGTTGTAATTTCATGTTTCATGCTTTTATATAAGTGTTAGAGTCTATCGGGTGATTTAGGAGTGATTTGGATTGAAAATGAGGCATATAGCCTTTTTGAAGGAAACTTGAATAAGGAAAGTCAACCCGGAGTTGACTATTTGGTTAGAGGGCTCGGAATCGGATTCTGATGATTTGGTTAGTTCCGGGAGATGATTTGTGACTTAGGGGAGCGATCGGAATTTAATTTGGAGACCGGTGTAGAAATAGGCTTGAATTGGCTAAGGTTGAATTTTGGCGAAATCCGAACGGTAGGTGAGATTTTGATCCGGAGGTCGGAATGGAATTCCGACAGTTGCAGTAGCTTCGTTAGGTGATTTTGGATGTGCCTGCAAAATTTCAGGTCATTCGGACGTTGTTTGGTCGGGTTTTTGATCGAATGTGTAATTCGGAAAGTTTTAAGAAATTTAGGCTTGAATCCGTGTGTAATTGGTGATTTTGATGTTTAGGATGGTGTTTTTATGATTGGAACAAGTTCGTATCGTGTTTTGGGGTATGTTGGTGGTTTTCGTTGAGGTCCCGGGGGCCTCGGGGTGAATCCGGACCATCATCCGGCATTTTGAAGCAAGAAAAGACCTGCTGTAATCTGCAGATCACTGGGCAAACTTTTGACCTTCGCGTTCGCGAGGGCTATGCCGCGTTCGCGTAGGTCGGGATCAGGTGACTATCGCGTTCGCGAGGGTTGGCGTCGCGTTCGCGTAAGAGGAAGGCTGGGAAGCATCGCGTTCGCGATGGTCTGGGCCGCGTTCGCGTATAAGGAATTCGCAAGGCATCGCGAACGCGTGAGGCATGTCGCGTTCGCGTAGAGGAAAAGTCCGGGCTGGGGAGAATGGTCTTCGCGGATGCGTGAAGGAGTGACGCGTTCCCGATGAAGAAGAGGAAAAGGCATCGCGTTCGCGTGAGAGGCGTTGCGAACGCGATGAAGAAAATAGGCTCGCAGTGAAGTTAAGTTCAGAACAGAACCAGTCGCGGGTTTAATACCCAAAAACGCCATTTTTGAGTTCTAGAGAGAGAAACTCACGGGAATTGCTGGTAATTCATCGGGGATTCGTTGGAGGTAAGTTTTGTGGCTTAATTACATCATTTTAACATGAAATCCTTGGTTAAATTTCTGTAAATGGAAGAGTAAAGGTGGGTTTGAGCCCTAGGCCTAAATTGAAGAAAAAAAACACCGATTTGAGTGGGCAAATGGAGTCCGATTTTGATAAATTTTATATGCTTAGACTCGTATCGAGATGAGGATTCCGAATATGTAACTTTTGTAATTTTTCGGCAAGCGTACCAAAAGTCGGGTTTTGACAACTTTGGGAATTTTGATGTAAATCGAGTTGTATTGATTGGGTGTCGTCCCATTGGCCTAATTTGTTGTGTTTCTACTATATTTGATCAGATTCTACGCGTGCGGAGCTTGATTCTCATGGCAAGGGCATTGCGGAGTAGTCGTCGTGCCGTATTGAGGTGAGTAATAGATGTGGGTGATGACCAGCGGGTTCGAAACCCCGGTATACCACTTTGTGACGCTGTATAGCGGCGAGACACGCACTCTCTTGAGAGTGCGGGGTCGATCATGAACTGGAGACTATATATTAGTCCGACCTGTTGATACTGTATTATTAGCTATTCTCGAGCCGTTGAACCTCCTTCTTGGACGGTTGAGTATATTGTGGGCCGTGAGCCAATTATTGGATCCCGCGAGGATCGTTATCATTGTCTTATCATATAGACATGCTAGTTTACTACTAGTCCGTAGCTATTTTTGTTATTATGCTAATTCCAATCTCTGGAACTTGATATTACTATTTTCCAACTGAAAAATGATAAAGCAGTTTTCAAAAACTACTTTTGAGCCTGCGAGGCTGTATCTGCATATTAGCTGACTAGTAGTGGATCGGGCTGCACGCCGCAGCAGGATATATGTTGGATCGGACTGCACGCCGCGAGAATATCTCTATGAGATGTGCTTGGGCTGTAGGAGCCCCTCTGGAGTCTGAACCCCCACAGTGAGCACGGGTACCCAAAATTGGAGTCGGGCTACGCGTCGTAGCGGTCATATCATGCATTGCATTGCATTTAGCTACATCTGCTAGCTGTTATGCTATTTATTGGTATTTGTTGGTACAGGTACAGTGAATATTGATTCTATGACAGGGTAGCTGATTATAGTTTTACATAGTGCTTTATTGCGGATTTCTTATCTGCGTTGTCTTACCTTGTTTATTACCACTGAGTGTGGCTATACTCATTTTACTCCCTGCACCTTGTGTGCAGATCCAAGTACCTCTCAGCAGTGATCCAGTAGCTGTGCGAGGCGACATCTGTGGGATATACGAGGTAGCTGCAGAGTCCGCAGGACCCGATATTCCTTCCTACTGTCTTTTGATTTTGTATTGACATTTCTTTCCGCACTTGGTATCTTGTAAACTTTTATACACTCACGTTCAGTAGAGGCTCATGACTCTTGACCCTTCGGTCTATGGGAGTTAGTATATTTAGGGACTTGGTATCCCCGCTGTTGGTATAAATATTACTATTGTTTCATACTTTGAAATGCCTAAATGGGCTAAAGTGAGCTTCTAGCTCCGTGGTTGATATTGATTGGTCAGGCTGGCCTAGCAGTGTGCTGGGCGCCATCACGGCCGGATTT
Source organism: Nicotiana noctiflora (assembly GCA_032618575.1). Classification (NCBI taxonomy): domain Eukaryota; kingdom Viridiplantae; phylum Streptophyta; class Magnoliopsida; order Solanales; family Solanaceae; genus Nicotiana; species Nicotiana noctiflora. The sequence goes on from JASVEL010002599.1 coordinate 200,981, forward strand.
GGGGTCGTGACAAGTTGGTATCAAAGCCTAGGTTTACTAGGCCTCGTGAGTCTTGAGCCGGTTAGTAGAGTCTTGTGGATCGGTACGGGGACGCTTGTACTTATCCTCGGGAGGCTGCGAACCTTTAGGAAAACTTCACTTTTCTTGAACTGTGTCGTGCGATCTTGTTTTCTGAGAACTGAACTTCTATATTCTATTCTCTCGCGGATGGCGAGAACGCGAGCATCGGGACGAGGTGGACGACCTCCGTTGCCACTGTTAGAGGCCGTGGGCGCGGTCGTGCTAGAGGTAGAGGTAGGGCGGGCGAGCGGTGCCGGTCGACCCGCTTGTTGTACCGGTTCGAGAGCGGCCCCGGTGGTTGATGCTCGGCGGCCCCGGTTCGGGGCCGGACTATATCTATTTCTATTCACGGTCGTCGGGAGACTGCTGCTCAAATATTATCGGTGTGTTCCGGTTTGGCTCGGGTAGTTTTAGCTACCGCTACTGTAGCGACATCTCGGTCGGGGGGTGGACGACGGACCACTGCGACTCGCACACCGACCGGTTGTTCGGGGACTCGGACACCGAGGCGGTCACCGCTCGGGTGGTTGCACCGGTTATTCCTCCAGTGGCACCAGCTCCAGCTCCAGAGCATATGGTTGAGGTTATGCCCGATGACGAGCAGCGTCGTCTTGAGAGACTTGGTAGACTTCAGCCACCCCATTTCGGTGGCGTTGAGGGCGAGGATGCCCGGGGTTTCTTGGATAAGTGTCAGAAGATGCTGCGTACGGCTGGTATTCTTGAGTCCGGCGGAGTTTCATTTACTACATTTCAGTTCACTGGTCCTGCATTTGATTGGTGGGAGTAGTTTGAGAGGCGTAGGCCAGCAAGAGCAGCACCTCTCATATGGCAGCAGTTCTCTACTCTCTTTCTAGAGAAATATGTACCTCAGTCTCGTCGCGAGGAGCTACGTCGCCAGTTCGAGTGGTTGATTCAGGGCGACATGTCTGTGACCCGGTATGAGCTTAGATTCACTCAGTTGGCTAGGCATGCCACATGGATGATCCCCACTGATAGGGAGAGGATCAGGAGGTTCATTGATGGCCTCGACTACTCTATCCGTATTCTTATGACCGGCGAGCGAGTTCTGTCATCATCGTTTGAGCAGGTAGCTGATATGGCACGCTCCGTTGAGGCGGATCGTCGCCGAGAGAGAGAGGAGCGGGAGGCCGAGAGGCCTCGTGGTTCCGGCGGTTTCGGTGGTGCTCCATCTAGAGGGCATTCCCGGCGGAGCGGAGGTCGCTCGTCTAGACCTTCTCATTCGGGCCGCCCGAGCGGAGCGGAGGTTCGCATGGTCGTGGTCGACGGGGGTTTCGGTAGGGTCGGTCATCGACTTGGTGCCCTCCCGGCCCCGAGTGCGGCACTTACTTCTCCCGGCACCGGGTGCATGTTATGAGTGTGGTGAGTTTGGCCACGTGAGGAGACAGTGCCCTCGACTACGTAGGGGCGGGACTCAGTAGAGGGATCAGGCCCTCATCTTCGGCACCATCTCGGTCTAGTAGAGGTGGAGGTCGGTCTTCTCGTGGTCGCCCGAGGGCGAGGAGAGATCCGGTGGAGGCCGAGGCACGGTTCTATGCACTTCGTGACGGGCGTGATGCGGTTGCCTCCGATTGTTGTGATTACGGGTATCATTTATGTCCTGTCCGAGAGATGCCTCTGTTCTATTTGATCCATGGTCCACATATTCTTACGTATCCTCTTATTTTGCACGTCATTTGGGTGCGACTCGTGGTAGTCTTGATTTTCCTGTTCATGTATCCACCCCGTGGGTGATACGATCGTTGTGGATCATGTCTATAGATCTTGTGTTATATCTATTGGGGGTCTAGAGACCCAGGCAGATTTGTTATTGTTGGGGACGGTGGACTTTGATGTTATATTGGGTATGGACTGGTTGTCTCCGTATCATGCGATATTGGACTGTCATGCTAAGACAGTTACGTTGGCCATTCCTGGTATTTCTCAGATTGAGTGGCGGGGTTCGACCGATTTCGTCCCTAGCCGTGTTATTTCGTTCTTAAAGGCCCAGAAGATGGTTGAAAAAGGGTGTTTAACGTACTTAGCTTTTGTGAGAGATGTAGGAGCTGAGTCTCCTAGCATTGATTCTGTACCTGTTGTGAGGGATTTCCCAGATGTATTCCCCTCAGACCTGTCGGGCATGCCGCCGGACAGGGATATTGATTTTGGCATTGACTTGGTGCCGGGCACTCAGCCCATATCCATTCCTCCTTATCGAATGGCACCAGCCGAGTTGAAAGAACTGAAAGAGCAAATTCAAGAACTTCTGGATAAGGGTTTCATCCGTCCTAGTGTGTCTCCGTGGGGTGCGCCGGTATTATTTGTTAAAAAGAAAGATGGTTCCATGCGAATGTGTATTGATTATAGGCAATTGAACAAAGTGACAGTGAAGAACAAGTACCCTCTACCGCGCATAAATGATTTGTTTGATCAGTTACGGGGTGCGAGGGTGTTTTCTAAGATCGATCTTCGTTCAAGCTATCATCAGCTGAAGATCAGGGACTCGGATATTATGAAGACTGCATTCAGGACCCGATATGGTCATTATGAGTTCCTTGTGATGTCGTTTGGGCTGACCAACGCCCCAGCAGCATTTATGCATCTGATGAACAGTGTGTTCAGGCCTTATTTGGATTTATTTGTGATTGTGTTCATTGATGACATTCTAGTCTACTCCCGTAGTCAGGAGGAGCATGCTCAACATTTGAGTATTGTGTTGGAGAGATTGAGGGAGGAGAAGCTATATGCTAAATTCTCCAAGTGCGAGTTTTGGCTCGAGTCCGTGGCATTTCTGGGACATATGGTGTCTCGTGATGGTATTTAGGTTGATCAGAAAAAGATAGAGGCGGTGCAGAGTTGGCCTAGACCGTCCTCAGCTACAGAGATCGGGAGTTTTCTTGGCTTGGCGGGGTATTATCGCCGGTTTGTTCGAGGATTTTCATCCATTGCTTCTTCGTTGACTAAATTGACCCGGAAGGGTGCACCGTTCGCGTGGTCGGATGAGTGCGAGGAGAGATTTCGAAGCTCGAGACGGCTTTGACCACAACTCCGGTGTTAGTATTGCCATCGACTTCAGGTTCATATCTCGTTTATTGTGATGCCTCGAGAGTGGGGATAGGTTGTGTGTTGATGCAGGAAGGAAAGGTAATTGCTTATGCTTCTCGGCAGTTGAAGCCGCATGAGAAGAACTATCCTGTTCATGACTTGGAACTAGCCGCCATTGTTCATGCCTTGAAGATTTGGAGGCACTATTTGTACGGTGTGTCTTGTGAGGTGTATACCGACCATCGTAGTCTCCAGCGCTTGTTCAAACAGAAAGACCTTAATTTGAGGCAGCGGAGATGGCTTGAGTTGCTGAAGGATTATGACATTACTATATTATATCATCTGGGGAAGGCCAATGTGGTGGCCGATGCTTTGAGCCGGAAGGCGGTCGGTATGGGGAGCTTGGCATATATTCCAGCTGAGGAGAGGCCATTTGCTTATGATGTTCAGGTGCTAGCCAATCGGCTAGTGAGGTTAGACATTTCGGAGCCCAGCCGGGTATTGGCTTGTGTTGTATCTCGGTCATCTCTATATGATCGTATTCGTGAGCGCCAGAGTATGATGATCCACATTTGGCTGTCCTGAGGGATAGAGTTCAGCATGATGATGCTAGAGATGTCACCATTGATAGTGACGGCGTATTGAGGATGCAGGGCCGGATATGTGTGCCCAATGTTGATGGCCTTCGTGAGTTGATTCTGGAGGAGGCCCATAGCTCGCGGTATTCTATCCATCCGGGAGCCGCGAAGATGTATCAAGATTTGAAACAGCACTATTGGTGGAGAAAGATGAAAATGGACATTGTCAGACATGTAGCACGGTGCCTCAACTGTCAGCAGGTTAAGTACGAGCATCAGAGGCCCGGTGGTGTATTTCAGCGCATTGATATTCCTGAGTGGAAGTGGGAGAGGATCACTATGGACTTTGTTACTGGACTCCCTCGGATAGCGAGGAAGTTTGATTACGTATGGGTGATTGTGGATAGGCTAACCAAGTCAGCTTACTTCATTCCTGTATATACTATGTACTCTTCGGAGCGATTAGCTGAGATATTCATTCGGGTGATCGTTAGATTGCATGAAGTCCCAGTTTCTATTATATCAAACAGAGGTACACAATTTACTTCACAGTTTTGCAGAACATTTCAGCGAGAGATGGGTACGCGGGTTGAGTTGAGTACAGCATTTCACCCCCAGACAGACGGACAGTCTGAGCGCACTATTCAGATCTTGGAGGATATGTTGCGAGCTTGTGTGATTGATTTTGGTGGTTCGTGGCATGAGTTCCTACCACTTGCTGAGTTTGCCTACAATAACAGTTATCAGTCGAGTATTCAGATGGCCCCGTATGAGGCATTGTATGGCAGGCGGTGTAGATCCCCCGTGGGATGGTTTGAGTCTGGTGAGGTTAGATTGATAGGGACTGAGTTAGTCCAGGATGCTCTGGATAGAGCAAAGTTGATCCAGGAGAGGCTTCGTACAGCACAGTCTCGTCGGAAGAGTTATGCGGACCGTAGAGTTCGAGAGTTGTCTTTCATGGTTGGTGACAAAGTATTGTTGAAGGTTTCACCTATGAAGGGTGTCATGAGGTTTGGGAAGAAAGGAAAGTCGAGTCCTAGGTACATTGGCCCTTTTGAGATACTCAAGAGAGTTGGAGAGGTGGCATATGAGTTAGCCTTGCCGCCCAACTTATCTAGCGTTCATCCGGTATTCCATGTGTCTATGCTCCGGAAGTACATTGGAGATCCGTCTCATGTATTAGACTTTAGTACCATTCAGCTTGACGGTGATCTATCCTATGATGTGGAGCCTATTGCCATTTTGGGACGTCAGGTGAGAAAATTGAGGTCTAAGGAGATTGCATCAGTTAAGGTTCAGTGGAGAGGTCGACCCGTGGAGGAGGCCACTTGGGAGATCGAGCGGGAGATGCGGAGTAGATATCCTCACTTGTTTGAGACTTCAGGTATGTTTCTTGACCCGCTCGAGGACGAGCGTTTGCTTAAGAGGGGGAGAATGTGACGACCCGGCCCGTCATCACGGGAATTACCACCCCGTTATGTTGTAATTTCATGTTTCATGCTATTATATAAGTGTTAGAGTCTATCGGGTGATTTAGGAGTGATTTGGATTGAAAATGAGGCATATAGCCTTTTTGAAGGAAACTTGAATAAGGAAAGTCAACCCAGAGTTGACTATTTGGTTAGAGGGCTCGGAATGGGATTCTGATGATTCGGTTAGTTCCGGGAGATGATTTGTGACTTAGGGGAGCGATCGGAATTTAATTTGGAGACCGGTGTAGAAATAGGCTTGAATTGGCTAAGGTTGAATTTTGGCGAAATCCGAACGGTAGGTGAGATTTTAATCCGGTGGTCGGAATGGAATTCCGACAGTTGCAGTAGCTTCGTTAGGTGATTTTGGATGTGCCTGCAAAATTTCAGGTCATTCGGACGTCGTTTGGTCGGGTTTTTGATCGAATGTGTAATTCGGAAAATTTTTAAGAAATTTAGGCTTGAATCCGTGTCTAATTGGTGATTTTGATGTTTAGGATGGTGTTTTTATGATTGGAACAAGTTCGTATCGTGTTTTGGGGTATGTTGGTGGTTTTCGTTGAGGTCCCGGGGGCCTCGGGGTGAATCCGGACCATCATCCGGCATTTGGAAGCAAGAAAAGACCTGCTGTAATCTGCAGATCACCTGGGCAAACTTTTGGCCTTCGCGTTCGCGAGGGCTATGCCGCGTTCGCGTAGGTTGGGATCAGGTGACTATCGCGTTCGCGAGGGTTGGCGTCGCGTTCGCGTAAGAGGAAGCTGGGAAGCATCGCATTCGCGATGGTCTGGGCCGCGTTCGCGTATAAGGAATTCGCAAGGCATCGCGAACGCATGAGGCATGTCGCGTTCGCGTAGAGGAAAAGTCCGGGCTGGGGAGAATGGTCTTCGCGGACGCGTGAAGGAGTGACACGTTCGCGATGAAGAAGAGGAAAAGGCATCGCGTTCGCGTGAGAGGCGTCGCGAACGCGATGAAGAAAATAGGCTCGCAGTGAAGTTAAGTTCAGAACAGAACCAGTCGCGGGTTTAATACCCAAAAACGCCATTTTTGAGTTCTAGAGAGAGAAACTCACGGGAATTGCTGGTAATTCATCGGGGATTCGTTGGAGGTAAGTTTTGTGGCTTAATTACATCATTTTAACATGAAATCCTTGGTTAAATTTCTGTAAATGGAAGATTAAAGGTGGGTTTGAGCCCTAGGCCTAAATTGAAGAAAAAAAACACCGATTTGAGTGGGCAAATGGAGTCCGATTTTGATAAATTTTATATGCTTAGACTCGTATCGAGATGAGGATTCTGAATATGTAACTTTTGTAATTTTTCGGCAAGCGTACCGAAAGTCGGGTTTTGACAACTTTGGTAATTTTGATGTAAATCGAGTTGTATTGATTGGGTGTCGTCCCATTGGCCTAATTTGTTGTGTTTCTACTGTATTTGATCAGATTCTATGCGTGCGGAGCTTGATTCTCGTGTCAAGGACATTGCGGAGTAGTCGTCGCGCGGTATTGAGGTGAGTAATAGATGTGGGTGATGACCGGCGGGTTCGAAACCCCGGTATACCACTTTGTGACGTTGTATAGCGGCGAGACACGTACTCTCTTGTGAGTGCGGGGTCGATTATGAATTGGAGACTATATATTAGTCCGACCTGTTGATATTGTATTATTGGCTATTCTCGAGCCGTTGAACCTCCTTCTTGGACGGTTGAGTATATTGTGGGCTGTGAGCCAGTTATTGGATCCCGCGAGGATCGTTATCATTGTCTTATCATATAGACATGCTAGTTTACTACTAGTCCGCAGCTATTTCTGTTATTATGCTAATTCCAATCTCTGGAACTTGATATTACTGTTTTCCAACCGAAAAATGATAAAAAGAGTTTTCAAAAACTACTTTTGAGCCTGCGAGGCTGTATCTGCATATTAGCTAACTAGTAGTGGATCGGGCTGCGCGCCGCAGCGAGATATATGTTGGATCGGACTGCACACCGCAGGAAATCTCTATGAGATGTGCTTGGGCTGTAGGAGCCCCTCCGGAGTCTGAACCCCCACAGTGAGCACGGGTACCTAAAATTGGAGTCGAGCTACGCGCCGTAGCGGTCATATCATGCATTGCATTGCATTTAGCTACATCTGCTAGCTGTTATGCTATTTATTGGTATTTGTTGGTACAGGTACAGTGAAGATTGATTCTATGACAGGGTAGCCTGATTATAGTTTTACATAGTGCTTTATTGCGGATTTCTTATCTGCGCTGTCTTACCCTTGTTTATTACCACTGAGTCTGGCAGTACTCATTTTACTCCCTGCACCTTGTGTGCGGATCCAGGTACCTCTCAGCAGTGATCCAGTAGCTGTGCGAGGCGACATCTGTGGGATATACGAGGTAGCTGCAGAGTCCGCAGGACCCGATATTCCTTCCTATTGTCTTTTGATTTTGTATTGACATTTCTTTCCGCACTTGGTATCTTGTAAACTTTTATACACTCATGTTCAGTAGAGGCTCATGACTCTTGACCCTTCGGTCTATGGGAGTTAGTATATTTAGGGACTTGGTCTCCCCGCTGTTGGTATAAATATTACTATTGTTTCATACTTTGAAATGCCTAAATGGGCTAAAGTGAGCTTCTAGCTCCGTGGTTGATATTGATTGGTCAGGCTGGCTTAGCAATGTGCTGGGCGCCATCACGACCGGATTTGGGGTCGTGACAATACTCCTTATAAGGAGGAGGGGAGGACTTCCAAAAGAGGGGGACTCACTCTCTCTCCCTCTCTAGAAAACATGTAAACACTCCTCTTTAAATAGATTAGAGTATCTGATTACATACCTTGATAAGATCCAAAAAGGGTCCTAAGGTTCTTATATTTGTCTATCATTCATCTTTATCAAATGAAAGAGGATCCGTCACACTCAAGATTGGGCGAATCTTTTATTTATTTATATTTTATTGTCATTTAATGTTACTTAACGCATCTCTCTTTATGCTATTAAATCTCGCCATAATCACCGCCAGCAGTTATACTCAGCTATGTTTGTCTATCCGTATTATCTTTCAGATCTAGAATTAATTATCCTTAACATTTACCCCCATCATCATCATTAATTGATTTAATCAAAAAGGTATATTTTTGTCAAATAATTTGTCACCATATGTGGAGATTTTCTAGTTAAAATTTTAGCTTCCTATAAATCTAAAATTCGATTCTAGCAAGTTTGTGTAGTAGCGTCGCTGTTTGGGATTGCTGCACAAAAAGAGGATCGAAGTCTATCCAGATCTAGTTCTAGCCGAAAACAGGAAATTTCAGTGAATATAGTGATCTCATTCTTATTTGACTATGTACAGATTCATCATTATTACAATGATCCCTCCCACTCATAGACTAAACGAATCTTTCACAATTACCCAAAATCCATTAAAACAAACATGACTAGTAATTAAATTTGCTACGAAAAGGAAATTTCTTCAACCCCATTTGCTCCCATTGGATGAAAGATGTCCTTTTCTCTCTTTCGCTTTCATTGTGCAGGAATGGTATATGGTTGTAAAAGATTCAGTATATAATCTATGGTTCTTGAAGTTAATATATCTTCATCTTATATGAGGTCACAAACGCAGACTGCGTTATCAACTTCATCTTCATTAAAAAGTCAACTTTCATGAGCTGATGAATTTGGGAGCTCTTTGACTCTACTCTAGCATCACCGCTTCATGTGCTTGCCCTCCTAGCATTTCTTCGCACTAGATTAAATCGAGGTAAAGAATTATTTTTTTTTTGCTTTAACTAACTATTTTTCTAAAAGGGATAAAAGCGTGAGCATTCTCCCAGATGCACGAACGGAAAATGCCTCATATTCTCCAATGCAAGAAAAATTTAGCAAACTCGGACTCACCCAGAAAACACACAAAAGTGAACTAGGACTCACCAAGGAAACACACAAAAGCAAACTGGGACTCACCAAGAAAATGCAGAAGCTAAGTGAAACTAGGACTCTCCTAGAGGACACCCTAAACTCTCCAAAAATTGGGACTCACGACGAGTTAGCATTTCGACCATCTCGAAGCAACACCCTGACGTCCAAGGGCCATCGCCAAAAAAGAAGAGTTCGACCTCGTTCGAACCATGATGGGTTAAAATTCTGACCAATTTGAAATAACACCCTGATAGCCAAAGTCCATCGCCAAAAGAGAAGAGTTGGACCTCGTTCGAACCATGAGGGGTTAACGTTTCGACAAGCTCGAAATAACACCGTGATGGCAAAGGGCCATCGCCAAAAAATAAGAGCCTAACCTTGTTCAAACTACGATGGGTTAACATTTTGACTAACTCGAAATAACACCTCGACGGCCAAGAGCCATCGCCGAAAGAGAAGAGTTCGACCTCATTCAAACCATGACGGGTTAAAAATTTTATCAGCTCGAAATAACACCTAGACAGCCAAGGGCCATCGCCAAAAAAGAGTCCGACCTTGTTCGAACCACGACAGTTTAACATTTCGACCAGCTGAAAATAATACCACGACGGCCAAGGGCCATTGCCAAAAGAGAAGAGTTCGACCTCATTCGAACCACGACGGATTAACATTTTGACTAGCTCAAAATAGCAGCCCGACGGCCAAGGGCCATCACTAAAAAGAAGAGTTCGACCTCCTTTGAACCATGACGAATTAACATTTTGACCAGCTCTAAATAACACCATGATGGGAAAGGGCCATTTCCAAAAGAGAAGACTCTGGCCACGTTCGAACTACAATGGGTTAACATTTTGACCACCTCGAAATAACACCCTGACGGCCAAGGGCCATCGCTAAAAAAGAAGAGTTTGACCTCGTTCGAACCACGATAGGTTAAAATTTTGGCCACCTCGAGATAACACCCCGACGGTCGAGGGCCATCGAAAAAAGAGAAACATTTGACCTTGTTTGATCCACGATGGGTTAACATTTCTGCCAGCTCGAAATAACACCCCCACGGCCAAGGGCCATCGTGAAAAGAGAAAAGTTCGACCTCAGTTGAACCACGATGGGTTAACATTTTGACCAGCTCGAAATAACATCCCGACGGCAAAGGGCCATCGCCAAAAGAGAAGAGTTTGACCTCATTAGAACCACAATGAGTTAGCATTTCAACCAGCTCGAAATAACACCTCGAAGGCCAAGGGCCATTTCCAAACGAGAAGATTTCAATCTCGTTCGAACCACGACAGGTTAAACATCTCTACCATCTCAAAATAATACCCCGACGACTAAGGTCCATCACCAAAAGAGAATAGTTTGACCACGTTCGAACAACGACGAGTTAACATTTCGACCAGCTTAAAATAATACCCCGACAACCAAGGGCCATCACCAAAAGAGAAGAGTTCGACCTCGTTCGAACCACGGTGGCTTAACATTTAGACCATCTAAAAAAGCACTCCTACGACCAAGGGCCATCGCCAAAAATAGTATTCGACCTCGCTCGAATCAACTTCGGCCTCGCTCGAATCAACACTCGACCTCATATGAATCAACATTCGGCCTCATCTGAATCAATCTTCAACCTCGGCCGAATCAAACTTTGGCCTCATTAGAATTAACATTCGGCCTCGTCTAAATCAACTTCGGCCTCATCCGAATCAACCTTCGGCCTCGTCCGAGTCAACCTTTGACCTCATTCGAGTCAACCTTTGGCCTCGTCTGAATCAACATTCGGCAACCTCACTCAAATTTACATTCAGCGACCTTGTTTGAATTCACATTCGGCGATGCTCGAATCAAACTACAGCCTCGTCCGAATAAACTTTCAACCTCGTCCGAATTAACCTTCAACCTCGTCCATCAACCTTCAGCCTTGTCCGAATCAACTTTGGTCTCGATCGAATCATTTTTTGGCCTCGTCCAAATAAAACTTCAGCCTCATCTTAATCGACTTTGGCCTCGTCCGAATAGACATTCGGCCTCATTCGAATCAACATTAGGCCTTGTCCAAATCAAACTTCGGCCTTGTTCTAATCAAATTTTGGCTACATCCGAATCAACTTCAGCCTCATCCAAATCAACCTTTGGCCACGTCTAAATAAAATTTTGCTTCGTTCCTATCAATCTTTGGCCTCGTCTGTATCAACTTGGATCCTCGTACGAATCTATATTCGGCTTTATTCAAAGTAATCTTCAGCCTCGTCCTGATAAACATTCGACCTCGTCCGAATCAACCTTCAGTCTCGTCCGAATAAAATTCGGCATTGTTCTAATCAACATTCAACCTCATCCGAATCAATCTTCGGCCTCATCCAAATCAACTTCTATCCTCGACCGAATCAACTTCGGCCTAGTCCAAATCAATCATCAGACTCATTCGAATCAATCATTGGCCTCGTCCGAATCAACATTTGGCCTTGTCCGAATCAGCATTAGGTATCATGCGAATCAATATTCAGCCTTGTCCGAATCAAACTTCGGCATCGTCCGAATCAATCTTCAGCCTTATCCGAATCAAACTTCGGCCTCATATGAATCAATATTCGACCTCGTTCGAATCAACATCGACCTCGTCCAAATCAACATGGGCATCATCTGAATCATCTTCAGCTTTGTCTGAATCAACTTGGGCCTCGTCCAAATCAACCTTGGACCTCGTTCGAGTCAACCTTCGGCCTCGTCTGAATCAACCTTCGGCCTCGCCCAAATTCATATTCGGCGACCACACCAAAAATAATATTCGATGACCTCGCCCAAACTCACATTCGACAATCTAATCTAAACTAACATTCGGCAACCTCAACCGAATCAACTTTCAGCAATCTCTTTCAAATTCACATTCGGTGACCTTTTTGAATTCACATTTGACAGTCAATGAGGCCGAGATCGGGCAGGTAGAGGTCGGACAATCATCAATAAGGACGAGGTCGGGCAGTGATGAAAAGCTAGTTTGCTTTGAAATCCACAAAAGGAATATTCTACTGAATATTCCCTCTAAATTGAAAGAATACATTCTTAACATCCAACCGATATAAAGTCCAATTCTTGGAAGCATCTAAAGAAATAAATAAAGAGACATTAGTGAGTTTTGCAACCAGGGACAATGTATCAGAATAATCCACCCATAAGTTTGAGATTATCCTTTAGCCACAAGTCTAGACTTAAGTCTTTCTACAGGATTATCTGAATTAATTTTAACCCTAAAGACCCACTTACATCCTGCTGATTTCTTTCTTTTTGGTAAATTCACCAAATCTCATATGTAATTAACCTCTAAGGCATGTATTTCCTCATTTGCATCAGTCTAATCGAGATGATTCAAAGCCTCCTTCATTTTTGGGTACAAAGATACAGTCTAAAGAAGCAATTATATATCTAGACTTAGAGGATAAGTGGTCATAAGTAACAATATTAGCAATAGAATATGTGAATTTTCAACTACGTCTACCTTGCGAAAAACAATAAGAAGGCTAATGTTTTATTTAGGATCAAGTAGGGGATGATCTAATAATGAAGGAGTAGTTGCAGGACATGTATCATTCGTCTCTCGCCTCCGCGAGTAAACTTGAACAATTGCGGTCTTTCTAACATAGTTGGAGAAGGTGAGAAAAGCAAAATAGTTAATTGGTGCTCAATAGAAGAACTAGGAGAACGAGGAACATTATATGTTTGTTCTGTTAAAGTACGAGTAACCTGATATACTAGCCACTCATTTTTTTTCCTTTGACTGATAGAAATGGGAGTGTTTAACCAAAAAATAATTTTGTGATCAAAGTCAAGATTAAAGAAAATCGGGTTTCAAATAACCAAGTTTATTTCACTTTTTCAAAGATAAAATAACAAAATAAGAGAGTAAAAAGCAATTGATATTCACCATTAAATACACAAGGGAAAGAAATCGTATTGATGAACGTTATTTTCTCCCGAGAATTGTGGACAAGATTATTCGATCAAATAGAGATATAAAGTAAAAGACTGATTGCATATATTTGTGAATATTCCGGTGATCGCACAAAATAAGATAATGACCTTTATATAAGGATACAAAGATATAACCGTTTCTCTTCACTTAATTCATACCTGTTACTATCAATAACTACATGAATTACTTATTACTAAAATTACTCTTAACTGTTATGATAATAATATGCGATCGCCTGTAATCAGGGATAATGTTGATTTTCTCTTTTCATACTCATAATTGTTCTGATACTTTCCCTTTTGTGGCCTCCATGTTTCCCGTTTATATTTCTTCTTTCCTAGATGTCAGATACAGCTCCTTCTTCTATAAATCCCGTGGGTAATTTAATTGTGCCTCATAATTCTACTTTATTAACCTAATACAAATGCCACTTGTCACTATATTATTAATCCACATGTCATGCCTATTTTTCTACCAATACAGATAGGCCCTCCACTTTCTAAATATTCTCAATTGAATATTCGAAAAGTGGTAAATTTATTTATAGCGGGAATGTCTTGTCGCCTCTTCCAACATCATTATCTTTTCTTCATAATCAAAAACACATATCCTTTCCATTTAATGATTGGGATATGTTTCCTATTAAGTATTGAATCTGCAATTTATAGCGTCTTTTTAGGGTTTTCTGCGGCTGCTTCAGTTCGAAGTGACAGTTCCACGATGATAATTCATAATGATGGTTCTTCCTTATAAATACCGATCCTCCCAAAATTTTCTACTTCTTTCTTGCATTCATACCCAAACATCATCTACAATATTTCTCCCTTTTACATGCTTGCACAATTAACAATGGCTTCCCATTCAGACCCTCGTTAAACAATCATTATTGATGAGCTTCCCCCTTATCTGCCCCAGTTAGGAGTAGGATAGAAGGTAGACGTCGTAGTTTGGGTTTTTTGTCAAGTTGTTGCTCTACTCCTTCCCAATTGAATATTTTAAATCCTTCTTCTTCTAAAACCAAAAGTCCATCAGCTCCTAGGTCCTCCTTTAGTAATAAAGATCATAACGAACCGGTGCAGGAACCTATTGTTTTTTAAATTGCTCCTTAGGATTTCTCTTTTAAATCTGACCGTGAGGCAATGAGAAATCAAGTTTCTTCCATTGTAACACTTAATCCTAATAATTATTACCCTACGTTAATCACTACTGGCCTGCTTCCTCTAGTTTGACGTGAATGCCATTGGAAATCTAATTTTCCCGTGGTAATTTCTATTGCTGATGAACAAATAACCTCTTATCGTGAAAATTATTCCTTTGTTTACAATTACTCTTTCACCTTATGATTCTATCCACCTATTAACCCAATGATCATTAAGTTTTGTTATTATTGCAATGGGGTTTTGGACCAGATAAGCCCAAGAAGTAAATGTACTAATATTGCAAAAGCATTTATGTTGATTTTAAATGGGTTGGAAATAAAGTAAGCTTCGCGTCGCCTTTGTCACCGTTTCTTGTTCGACTTTGGCTTTGGATTTGGATTTGGATTTAAATTTGATCAAACATAAATTTATTAGTAAATTTGATATCCTTGAACCATTGAGCTTTATTTTATACCTAGCAGCATAAATTACTCAATCAACCCTTAACCATCTATATTTCTTACGGTTGTGTTCGTTTTAACCATCAATACAGTCTGGTTTCATAAGTTTTTAGAGAATAGTCCTTTACTTTCATTAGGCTTGAATCGGCTTATACTTCACAATGACACCTGTAATTTCTAAACGTGTAATACTATAGACATACTATCTAGTCATTTTCTGCCAGACTTACCAAATCATTAAAAACACTTTAAGCTTTATTAACTCATCTAAAAGATATAATGTTTTACCTTGATTTATGGACATTGTCTTCATCATGAGAATGGATTGAGTTATTTGACAATGCTGAATTGTCAATCATAACATTATTTGATCTCTTAAACCTAGCTTTTGGGATCTCCAGTGTGCTAAGTAGAGTTACCGCCATGATGACTTATCCTAGGGCTTAACCCCATTCCCTTCGATGATCTTTCAACTACCTCTCTAGATAGGCCTTCTGTGAGTGAATCCGACATGTTATATCGTGACTTTACGTATTCAATCGTGATAACACCACTAGATAGTAGATGTTTAACGGTATTAAGTCTCCATACGTATGACGAGAATTTTTCTGTTATACATAATGCTCCCTGCACTGCCCATGATACTTCACTATCACAATGTATACATATAGGTGCTAAAGTTTTGGGACAAAATACAATATCTTCCAAGAAATTTTGGAGCCATTCGGCTTCTTCACCGGTCTTGTCTAAAGTTGTGAATTAAGATTCCATTGTAGAATGAATGATGCACGTTTGTTTGGATAATTTTTAAGACACTGCTGCACCCCTAATTGTGAAAACATATCCACTCATGGATTTAACTTCGGATGAGCACGTGATCTAATTGCCATCACTATATCCCTCGATCATGGAGGTATATTTGTTATAATGGACAACATAATCTTGGGTATGTTTCAGATATCCAAAACTCATTTCATTTTCATCCAATGTATTTGATTGGTATTACGTGTAAATCGACTAAGTTTGCTAATAGCACATGCTATATCCGGTCGCGTACAATTCATGATATACACCAAACTTTTTAATACTGTTGCCTAGTCCAGTTGTGAGTCAGATTCACCTTCATTCTTTTGAACTGCATAACTCACATCAATTATATTCTTGGAAATACTTGAACTTGTCAAGTACTTTTTCAATGTAGTGAGGTCGTGATAATTCTAGAACTTGTAGAGTCTTGTGAATTTCGGTCCCTAAGATCACATCAGCAAGTCTTAAGTCGTTATAAGTTACAAGTACTTTGGTCATAATTACTTTGCTTTATATTTTGATGATCTAACAAACTTACTATCCAAAACCAGATAAGGAACTGGATACACACTTACAAGACCTTAAAATCACAAGGTTCCAGTAGGAATCCAGCGTGGGATATGATTCAACTCGTTAGAGTAGAAGGATTTGCTGAGGCAAAATGTCCCTACAAGTTCCCGAGGAAACTGTACAAAGTCAACTCTCCAGTTGGGAAGTTGCTGCCTACATACGCTATACTATAGGAACAGTGCAACAGTCAACTTTTTGTGGAAGACTTTTTACCTACCTTTCTTACATCATTGTAGGTGATGTCACACATGTATATATACAATCAAGGAAGGTAAAACACATTCACTTGAATATATAGATATTTCACTCATGCTCACTCACGTGACTGTCCAACAAGAAAGTTTCAAGTGCTTCAAGAAAAAAGAACAAAACAATTATGGAGCAGTTCCCAAATCAAGTCATTATATGTTCTTAGTTGAGTTGTAACTTTGTAATAGTTCTTCAATTATAATTCCTATTTAGCTTGTTTAGAAGCTTTCTGTAGGAACCCCTTTTTGTAAACTTTAAACCTATGGTTTGAGTCTTGGCGAGAGTTAGTCATGTTGTAAAGTCTTTGTAATAAAGTTATTACAAAGTGGTTTGAAATAGAGTATTATAAGTTAGTGAGGGATGAAGAGGTTAATTCGTAGGTTGCATAGGTTGTAATCTAAAAGTTACTCAGTAGTGAAGTTGAAATACTACAAGGGTAGGTCGTAATTTTTAATCCCGTTGAGCTGGCAATTTTTCATGTATAGTTCCTCTTGTCATTATATCTACTATAATGTGCGTGTGTACTGTTGAACCTAATAGAGAACCTGGTACTTTATAGAGTTTGGTAAACCCTTATATTATATCAATTGGTATCAGAGCGGGTTTTTTCTATCAGTTTACACCTAGAAAGGATCCTCATGGCTGCTGCTCCAAACCTCGAAGAAGGACAGTCTACTTACAAATCTCCACGGTTCAACGGGCAATATTATGGATGGTGGAAAAAGACTATGGGATGTTATATGTGAGGGACCCCTTGTCCCGACCAAGAACCTTGGCGAATCAGGTGTATTCATCCCCAAGATGAGGAAGGAATTCAATGATGCTGATAAAAAGGTCATAGAAAAGAATTTTTTGTGCAAAGAAATTCAGGTTATTGGCATTGGTACTGATGAATATAACATGATATCAGCTTGTCGATTAGCAAAACAGATCTGAGAGGTCTTCAGATAGCTCATGAGTGTACAACACAGGTGAAGCAATCCAAGATTGATATGCTCATAACTGAATATGAGCTCTTCAGAATGAAATATGATGAATCCATCCAAGATATGCATACTCGATCACCTCCATCATCAATGAGCTTCACTCTGTAGGTGAAAATATTCCGAGAGACAAGCTTGTTAGGAAAATCCTTAGTGTACTGCCCAGTTCTTGGGAAAGTAAAGTTAATGAAATTACAGAGGCTAAGGATTTACATACACTGACAATAAATGAACTTGTTGGAAACTTGAAAACCTATAAGAAGAAGAAGAAGAAGAAGAAGAAGAAGAAGAAGAAGAAGAAGAAGAAGAAGAAGAAGAAGAAGAAGAAGAAGAAGAAGAAGAAGAAGAAGAAGAAGAAGAAGAAGAAGAAGAAGAAGAAGAAGAAGAAGAAGAAGAAGAAGAAGAAGAAGAAGAAGAAGAAGAAGAAGAAGAAGAAGAAGAAGAAGAAGAAGAAGAAGAAGAAGAAGAAGAAGAAGAAGAAGAAGAAGAAGAAGAAGAAGAAGAAGAAGAAGAAGAAGAAGAAGAAGAAGAAGAAGAAGAAGAAGAAGAAGAAGAAGAAGAAGAAGAAGAAGAAGAAGAAGAAGAAGAAATAAGATTAATTAGAAGAAGAAGAAAAAGAAGAAGAAGAAGAAGAAGAAGAAGAAGAAGAAGAAGAAGAACAGACAACAATGCCTTAAGTGGTGAAGACGGGTACATGACCTACTTTTCAAGAAGATTCCATAAGATGGTACACATGAATGGAGGCATTACAAAAAGGGAAAGTTCTAGCAAGCCAAGAAATTATGACCTCTATCATAACTGTTGCAAGCCAGGACATTTCATCAACGATTGCCCTCTCCTAAATAAAATATCACTACAATAACAACTTTGACAAAGAAGCCAAGAAGAACCTAGTTCCTGACAAACGCTTGAAGAGAAAAAATGATACTGATAATGTTGTGAAGCAAGCTCTTGCTGCATGGGGAGACTCCTCCAGCAAATCTGAAGAAGAAAACGATCATGGTGGTAGTTCAATGATTGTGGTGGAAAATGAAACAACTTAGTATGATTCAATCTTTTCTTTAATTGCTCCATCTGATGCTGATGAAGATGACGACGATGATGAGGTAAATTTTCTAGATGTTCAGAGAAATCTGAAATCTTATAATCTTAAAAAGCTCATGTCATTAGCAAATGTACTAATTGATGCTTAACATAGTCTTATCAATGATAGATGCATTAACTATGGAACTAAGGGAAGTTAAACTAACTAGAATTGACTTAATAGTCATTGTAGTTTATTCGAAAGAAACAATGGAGAATCCGAAAAAGGAAAAGAATCCCTTAGAAGAGAAAATTGTCAATATAGAACATGAAGAGATGATCTAATGGTCATTGTGGTGGACTTAAAAAACCATTGAGTGTGTAAGTAAAGAAAAAGAAACCTTGACTAAAAACTTTTCTATCATTGAGCAAGAGAGAGATGACCTAGTAGTGGTGGTAGTAGACTTGAAAGAAAAAATTGAGGAATTTAAAATGGTAAATAGGATTGGAAACTCTGCAAAAGGAAAGGAAGTTGCAAGTGACGCAAACATTAAGCTTAAAAATGAATTGAATTTAGTGAAGACTATTTTATGTGCTGAGCTTGAGAAGAACAAAAACTTCAGGAAGAACTAGGTAAGGTAAATAGTGACCTTGAAAAGTCGCTTAAGGGGACCAGGTCCTCTAATGCTATCACTGCCATGTATACCAATAGGGGGGGAAAACAGGTAAGGGATTGGGTTTCAAGGGGAAAAGATTCCCTACAACCCTCATAGCATGTACATTACAGTAAACGACTACTGGCTATGTACCCACTCTGGTAACAATGGCCACCTCAGGGAAATCTGCATGGCCAGGGTTCAGTCTCATCAGAAAAATAAACTCTTTGCTTAGAGAATAATTACTACTAGAGGACCTTGTTTGTCAAATAGGAAATGCGTACTGCCTACAAGGACTAAAAGAGCACTCATTCATCCTTTCTCTTATAACAAGGAACCCAAAATTAATTTAGGTTCCTAAATCTAACCCATGATTTCCTTGTGCAGGGAGCAGTGAAGGGGATCAACCAACAATGATATATGGGCAGCGGCTGCTCAAAACACATAACTGAAACTATGATCAATTTTTCTTTACTAAAATCCTGAAAAGGGAGAGTGTACCTTTTTTAAAATATCTAAATCGGTACACTTTAGGAGTTGGAAGATATGTGACAAGGGAAATAAAGTAGAATTCTTATCTGGGATATGCACAATCTCAAATGTTGTGACTGGTAAGGTGATGTTGTAGCCAAAATATACAAGAATACTTATGTTGCTGGGTTTGAGCCTCTGCAGAGTGGTGATATAAGTTAGTTGAGAGTTGTTGAAAACAATGCTGAAATATGGGATAGAAGGCTAGGATATGCAATTATTTCATCACTGAATAAACTGGCCATGAAGGACATGGTTCATGATCTAACCAAGATTAGTATCAAGGAACACAAAGTGTTCCATGCCCATGCAAAAGAAAGTATGTCAGCACTCCATTCAAGTACAAAAAGGGGCAGCCCGCACCTCAAGGTCACTTGATCTTCTTCATAGGATCTGTGTGGAGCAGTGAGAAATCCAAATAGGAAAGAAAGAAGACATATGTACTGATAGTGAATGACAATTCCATGTCCACTTAAACTTTGTACTTCAGAACCAAGGATGAGATCTTTCAAGTAATTATGGCTTTTGTTAAGATGGTCCAAGTATAGATAGAAACAAATATGGCTTGCATTAGATTAGATCATGGAATAAGTTTGGATAATGCCAGAGTGTATGAATATTGCATTCAAAGAAGAACTATTCAACCTCTTAGCTCCAAGAACACCACAGCAAAAGGAGTTGTGGAAAAGAAGAACAAGACTCTTGAATATTTGGCACGATCAATATTATTTGATAGAGGGATTACAAACCTTTTGACCAAAGTTGCTGACTTATTTAAGGATATCAGGGTACAACTGTTATGTTCTCAATAATGGAAATGATCAACTTTGAAATCTAATACTAAAAGAGACGGAGGAATCCTCATGTGTACTCATCTCAAGAGGGAACAAAAATACTGATCAAGGTGGAGAACGCTCATTCATTCAGCAAGGAACGTGGTCTCACGACGGCAACAACAGAAGCTAAAAATTGAGTTATTGAAAAAGGTTTGACATAGAAGCATCACAAGTCCTCAACACTCACATTACCATAGTTACATGCTTAGACATGAATGAACCTGGTTCTACTCTAAATCAAAAAATGCATAGAGACATCACTGGATCACTTCTATATCTCACTGCAAGTAAGCCAGACATCGTGTTCAACTTTGGGTTCTGTGCAAGGTTTTAGTCATATCCAAATGAGTCTCGTATGAATGTTGTTGTTAGAATTTTGAGATATCTTAGAGGAACACATGAATTGGTTCTCTACTATCCTTCAAGTAATGGATTGGAAAAGTTCATCTGAAATGAGACATTCTCTGGGTTCCTGTCTTGTCTCATGAGGCTCAAGGAAGCAATATCAATAGCTCTCTCAACAGATGAAGCAGAATATATATCATCCGCCTCCTGTTGTGCTCAAATTCTGTAGCTAAGCAGCAATTTGGAAGACCATGAGTCCAACTCAAGAGGACTAAATAAATTGATTGCTGAAGATCAACACTATAAAAAACTGGAATTAGCTACGAATATTGTCGATAATCTATTGCTAAAATGCTCGTAGCTAGAATAATTTGTTGATAATTTGTTGCTAATCTGACGCTAAATAAGATTAGCGATGGATTTACCTAAAGAACTTGTTTGTCACTAAAACCTTGTTTTTATTAGTGCAAGTTGCTCACATCCTCATCAAATCCCTAAGAAGAAAACATACTGAGAAAAATCACATTGCATTAGGGATGATAAAACCTAATTGAGGACCTGGTTCCTCATGATTGGTTATGAAAGTTAAACTCAGATAAAAGTTAGCTAAAATATTTTCTGGCTAAGTCTAACTCACCTCTATATTGTAATAGGTAGACATGCATGATGACTACAGAGCAGCTACTGTAGTGCATGCTGGAAAAAAAGGGTTAAACTCACTTGCCAAACCTGTTAGGGAACCTGGTTTTCTTGATACATGTTAGTAGCTTCTTTTTTCTTTCATACACAATTTAAAATGGACAAAAACAATGCTACATCGTCAGCGTGACAGTCTCTTTAAGTTATGTCTTTTCATCTAAAGCGTCACACCTTTTTAGAACGATACAACTCCCCAAGCAAAAGTTTGCCACCATTTTACAACTGGTCCCTCATCATAAATAAATCAACCTCAGAACTCTTCACTTCCAAATTCAAAACCTTCTCTTTGGCTTCTCTCGTATCAATACACAACCCTTCGAGTACAATTTCATCATGTCTAAAAATGAAGCAACCTCCAATGTACCCAACAATACTGGCATTGAGTCCATACCTGTTAGTATTCCAATGGTAGACTCTTTTCCCAACACAATCACTAGTCCAAACCCTAAAGTAGAGTCTTCTCGATACTCCACTCCCTCTCCAACCCACTCTGATTATGTTCCTTATCTAAGAAAGGTTGAGAATGTTGCCCTTCTCCAGTCTCACCGGTCAAACAAAGTAAAGAGGGTGAATAAGGTAAACAAGGGAACCTTGTTTAGGAAATATCAACTCTCTCCGTAGTTGGGCAATCAAGTGAAAATCTAGTGATTAGTCATGAAAAGACTAAGACAATCATGACAGGCTGCGATTCTACATGTATCACTCCTCAATCTGTTGAAATTTCCATGAAACCACAAGAAAATGAGGGAATAGAAAATATGATCTTCATTGCTTCAGAAGGGGTTGTTGTAAAGGAAGCTGGTGGAGAGTTTCAGTCTCAAGAGGAAGAGCCTCGGTCCACATGATATATGGGAGAAATTGTTCCATTTGAACAACCGATTCAAGATGATACTACTAGGGTCCCAAGTGATAAAACTGATCCCTCCGCGGAGGATCCAGGTCAGTGTTGATCTTGTCCCCACTTCTATGCCGAGCCTCTAAATATTGTGGTGCATGAGATGAATTCTGATAGTGAAGAAGACATATATGACTTGGCATATGCTAGTTTTATTAGGGCTAGGAGTAAGCTAGTTGCAGCTCTAGAGTCAACCCCTGAGTAACCCATTACTTGGTTGCAGCTAAATGAGGCTCTGGAGTGTGCTTTCAAGAAGAATCAAAGGAGCAAAAGAAAGAGAAGGCTGGTGAAGGATGGAAAATTTATGCATGAAAAAGTTGATCCTATGGTAAATGTGGATGATGAAGCACAAGAGGAACCATGTTCCTTAACCCACAAGTCCTCGAAACAAAAGCACTCTCACTCTCAATCTATAAGGCACACTTCTATAAATGCTAAATGTCCTTCCAAGAGTGCTGATGCTTTTTCCAGTGAAAGTTGGTAAAACATTTTAGTGTCAAGACAGTGAAAGAGAGTGATGACAAGTCCAAGGATGAATAAGTGAAAAAATCTAGTGAACATATGCATACAAAGTCAGTGGGGGAAAGAAAAGTCTATTCCCAAGTCAGTAAAAAGAAAAATATATGATGGTGAGGAACTTTATTCCATCAAGAAAGCAAACATTTGTGAGTCTCTAAGTTCTGAGAAAAGGAAGCTGAGAAATTAGAAAGAACTATGGTGCCACACATTTGCCTCTGACATTCTAGAACTTGCTGAGATGAGACAATTAGTGGAAATTTGTGATTCTCAGCAATGGACAAATTTGTTTACAAATGAGGTTCCCAGAGTGTATAAAGAGGAGGTATGGAGTTTCTATACTGACCTCTTCATAGTAGAGGGTGATCAATTTTGTGTGTTGATAAATGGGGTAGACATAGTTATGGACTCTGCCTTATTAGGGTCAATTCGGGGTGTTCCTGTGGAAGGACTATCATCTGTTTTGGGTGCCTGCTCATCAAACTTTAGAAATGCCATTGTCAAGGACAAGGCAAGACAGAATGGGGAATAGATGCATAAGAAGGAACTCCTTCGAGTATATCAGTTACTTTTTTAGATGCTTAACAAAGAGTTGCTTCCCCGCGTAGAGAGAAGATGTGTTGCATCCAAATCTGACATGTTCCTTATGGAAGTCTTGGATAATTTTACCACCATCAATTTGACTGGGATAATGATTAAGCATATGCAGAAGGTGGCAAACCTTAAGTATGGGAATCCTGGACTACCTTATGGG
Organism: Nicotiana noctiflora; assembly: GCA_032618575.1. Classification (NCBI taxonomy): domain Eukaryota; kingdom Viridiplantae; phylum Streptophyta; class Magnoliopsida; order Solanales; family Solanaceae; genus Nicotiana; species Nicotiana noctiflora. Next base: position 224,469 of record JASVEL010002599.1, read on the forward strand.
TTTCTTCTCACAAAGGCCTTTGAGTTAATCAAAGTACATCTGGGACCAACCAAAGTAGGGACTAAAAAGCAATCCTTTTCAAAAACTACTCTAGAGGAGTGTGAGTGTATTCACAAGGTCGGAGGAGTTGAAGGCTAGGAACGCAATTCTTGAGTCAGCTCAGCCAGTTACAAGAGGCACCTGGTTCTAGTGGTTCTCACAGCTGAAAAGTTGCATGCCTAACAAAGGAGAATGCTGAGCTTAGGAAACAGGTGGAGGACCTGAAATAAAGACTGCTCAATGAGCAAATGTCTGTGAATGCTCCTATGGACTCCAAACCCTTGATTCCTCCTCCAAGCCCCCTTCCTCCAGTGTCCCCTTAGTGTCAAGTTTCTAGTGTCCATCTTCTTAGTTGTTTTTGGAGATTTGTTTTTTTTCTTTTTTGGTAATTGTTTTGGTTTGTTTTAAACTATGGATGATAACAATGATATTTCTCCCACCTACAAAGGTCCAAATTTTGTTAATGAAAGTGGTTTCCTTTTTGTTATTTATTCTACTACTCTTTTGTCTCTGTTTTCTATCATATTGTGGGCACACAAGTGGCATGAGTCAACCACGCTAGACTTTTTTATGGTGCTTACTTGTTCTGTGCTTTTTATGATGCCAAAAAGGGGAAGATTTCATTGAATAATAAATAGCATAATTGAATAATAAGATGAAGTAATATGAAGGGGGGAAATATAGGGGGAACTCACTGAGGTTCAGGTACAGATTACAGGGCAATGCAATAATGAGGTTCAGGTACAGATTAAGGGGGAATGCAAAAATTCAGGGGAAACTTAAACTTAAGGTCTTTCAGGTTCGTAGTTTGGTTCTATGTGGCTCTTTCTGGGATTTTCAATTATGAGTTCTCATCATCAAACATGGAAAAATTGATAGGTTATAAGTACTTTGGTCGTAAGTACTTTTGTTTTATGTTTTGATGATCTAACAAACTTACTATCCAGAACCAGATAAGGAACCGGTTACACAATTACAAGACCTTAAGATAAAAGGTTCCAGGTTGGGATCAAGCGTGGGATATGATTCAACTCTTCAGAGTGGAAGGAAAAATTGAGGGAACATGTCCATACTAGTTCCCGAAGAGACTCTGCGAAGTCAACTCTTCAGCTGGAAAGTTGCTGACTGCACACACTACAGTACAGGAATAGTGCAACAGTCAACTTTATATGGAAAACTTTTTACCTACCTTGCTTACATCATTGTAAGTGATGTCACACATGTATATATACAACCAAGGAAGGTAAAACACATTCACTTGAATACTTAGAGATTTCACTCAAGCTCACTCACGTAACTATCCAGCAAGAAAGTTTTCTTCAAGAACAAAGAAAAAAACAACGACAGACTAGTTCCCACATCAAGTCATTATATGTTTTATTGAGCTGTAAATTTGTAATAGTTCTTCAATTGTATTTCTTATCTAGCTTGTTTAGAAGCATTCTGTAGGAACCCCTTTGTAAACCTTAAACTTGTATGTTTGTGTCTTGGCTAGAGTTAATCATGTTGTAAAGTCTTTGTAATTAAGTTATTACAAAGTGGCTTGTAATAGAGTTTTACAAGTTAGTGAAGGATTAAGAGGTTAATTCCTAGGTTGCATAGGTTGTAATCTAAATGTTACTCAGTAGTGAAGTTAAAATCTTATAAGGGTGGTCATGGTTTTTATCGCGTTGAGCTGGGAATTTTTCACGTAAAATTCTGCTTGTCATTATATATACTATAGTGTTCGTGTGTACTGTTGAACTTGATAGAGAATCTTGTTCTCTATGGAGTTTGGTAGACCCTTATATTCTATCAAGTCTTTCATGTCGACTTTTCAAGCCAACATGTGCTTAGTAGCATTTATATTTGCAACATTTTTGCTCATTATCAACATGTCATCAGCATATAAACAAACAAACAACTTCATTACCTGGAGTGTTTTTGATGTAAACACATTTGTCACACTCGTTGATTTTAAACCTAGTTGCCGACATTATTTGGTCAAATTTGGCATGCCATTATTTGAGTGCTTGTATAAGTCCATAAAGCGACTTAACAAGTTTACACACTTTTTTCTTTAGCCGAAACCACAAAATTCTCAGGTTGTTCTATGTAAATCTTTTCCTCCAATTTTTTATTTAAGAATGTTGTTTTAACATCCATTTGATGGATTTCAAGATCATACACGTCCACTAGTGCCACTACCACCCTAATAGATGTTATTATTTCTGTTACTGGTGAGTAAGTGTCAAACAATCGAGGTCTTTCTTTTATCTATAACATTTGACAGCAAGTCTTGCATTATATTTGTCAACATTACCATTATCTTTAGTTTTCCAATTAAAGATCCATTTTGAACCTAAAGGCGTATTTCCTGGAAGAAGATCAATCTATTCTCATATATGGTTATCCAAAATTGGTTGAATCTCACTATTGACTGCCTCTTTCCAAAATGTTGAATCAGAAGATGACATAGCTGCTTTGAAAGTTTAATGCATATATTCAAGAAGGAATGACACAAAATCTGGTCCAAAGGAGGTAGATATTCTTTGACATTTGCTACGCCTTAGATCTTCTACTCTTGAAGTATTTTTCTTTGTTCTCCCCGTAGAGGTCTTTCACATAACGACTCACATTCAGTTTTATATAGATAGATGCTTTCAAAAATTATCGGCATTATCTGATTCAGTTACTATATTAACATGCTTTACTGTTTGTAGCATATCCAATAAAAACACAATCTACAGTTTTGGTCTGATTTTTACTCTTTTGGGTAAGGAACTTGTACCTTTACTAAACACCCCCACACTTTAAAATATTTCAAGTTGGATTTTCTTCCTTTTCATTTTTCATACCGAATAGATTGTATTTTGCTATGGGATACTCTGTTGAGTATTTGGTTAGCTGTAAGGATAGCTTCCCCATACAAACTCTATTGTAATCAGAAACTTATTAATAAACAATTCATCATTTAATTCAATGTCCGATTTTACCTTTCTGCAATTCAATTGGATTGCGGTGGGTAGGGGGGAGAAGTTTAATAGATAATTCCATATTCTAAATATATTTATGTAAACGGAGATTCATATTCTCCGTCCCTTTCACTTCTAATCATTTTGATCTTTTTATTCAGTTGATTCTCTTATTCATTCTTGTATTATTTAAATGCTTCAATTTCTTCATCATTACTATTAAGCAAAATAAACATAATCATATGAGTACAATCGTCAATAAAAGTTATAAAATTTTCGCACCTCGGGATGGCGTCGACTTCATATCAACAATATCAGTATGAATTAAGTCTAAAGGATTTGAATTCCTTTTAGCAGACTTATAAGAATGTTTTAGAAATTTAGATTCAACACATATTTGACATTTTGAGTTATTACTCTCGAATTTAGATAATACTTCTAAATTAATTAAATTCCGTAAGGTTTTGTAATTGATATGTCCTAAACGAATATGCCATAAATTCTTTGACTCCAATAAATAATAAGAAGTTGAAATTTTATTAATATTATCAACAACCATTACATTGAATTTGAAAAAGGCCCTCGGTGAGGTATCCCTTTCCAATATATATTTTATTCTTGCTTACAACAACGTTTTTAGATACAAATATATATATTTGAATCCATTCTTAACAAGTATAGAAGTAGAAAGTAAATTCTTCCTAATAGTAGGAACATGAAGAACGTTATTGAGCATTAACACCTAGTTGGAAGTCATTTATAGGAATATCTTCCCATAACCCTCAATCTTCGTTGTTGCAGTATTTCCCATGGAAAGCTCTTCTTTGCGGCCAGTAGTAGAGTAAGTCGCAAATGCCTCTTTGACTGCAAAAACCTATCGAGTCGCTCCAGAGTCAATCAACCACTCCTTCGGATTTTCAACTAGGTTGATCTCCGAAAGCATTGCACACAGATCATCAATATCATCATTATTCTCCACTCTATTGGTATTGCCTTTTTTCTTATCCTGCTTTGGGAGACGACAATCATGGGCTTCGTGACCAGTTTTCTTGCAATTGTTGCGATTGCCCTTGAATTTTTTCTTGTTCTACTCCTTAGTCTATCTAGAAGACCTCTTGCTCTTCTTACTTTATGGAGAAGTCTCCTCAACGATATTAGCTCCCATAATCGTCAAATTTCCATGAGACGTTTTCTCGGCTGTTTTGTTGTCTTCCTCAATCTTGAGATGAATCACAAGATCTTCCAACTTCATTTTTTTGCACTTGTGCTTTAGATAGTTCTTGAAATCTCTTAACGAAGGAATTTTTTAAAATCATTACAACCACTTGAAATGCTTCATTCACTACCATACCTTCCACAATAAAGTCACAAAAAATAAGTTGAAGCTTTTGAACTTAGGTTCCAATAATTTTGTTGTCTATCATTTTATAGTCTAGAAATTTGGTAACCATAAACTTTTCCAAGCATGTATCTTCAGTGTTATACTTCCTTTCAGGTGCGTCCCATAATTCTTTCGAAGAATTCATAGCACTATGGACATTGTACAAGTGACCTCCAAAGCACTTAGGAAGTAGCCTTTGCAAAGAAAGTTTGCCTGTTTCCACGCCACAACAAACATAAACTTCTCATTGTCTGCCATGTCGGCGAGAGGCACCATAGAGTCTTCACAAGCGTGGTAAGTCATAAGAACACCCTTTGCTGCCATCCTTTGAAGTCGGCTTCAAAAACTTTCCCCGATTTCTCCGCTGGTGGCACAACAATTCAGCTTGATGAGGCTATCATCGTTGCCGCAATAGTCACGAAGAATTTTCATTATCAATTGCCATTTCTCACTGTTGACAATAGAAGATTATAAATTAATGGCAAAAACAAATAGTAGACAGTACTATAACGAATGATAAATAGTATGTTTAATAAATAACAACTGAAGTTTTTATATATTGTTTCACAAGAAAACGATGAAGTTTTTATGTTCTTCATCGTTTCTGAATTTTAATACTCCGATGAAATTTTTATATCTTCAAATCAAAAATAGAAAAATTCAGTAGGAGTAGAAAATCACACAGGTTATAATCTCCAAAAACAGAATACAGATTACAATATAAGAATAATTTCCTTAAGATTGTTATGTAATCTGTATTACTATAATAAATAATGAAACAATAAATTTTCTGTAACAGAAAATAGAAAGCAACAACATAATGTCGAAATAATGAAGCTAAATCTTAAAAATAATTTCGGAATAAAATCAAGTCAATGCACAGTGCGTCTTTAAGAAATTATTTCCCTCAAGTACCGAGGTGCTGGAATATTATCCTCTCAAGAAAAATTAACACGGTAGAGTATTTGTACCAAAAACGTAAGTTAAATAGCAAACCATTCGAAGGCTGTAACATATTCGAATTTTAATTATGGAGAAGAAGGAGAAGAAGCTCAGAAACCTTTGTAAGGAAAGATTCAGAAACAACCATAGTTGTTGGACATGTGGGAACATTTCCCGTCTGAAATATTCAGGAAAAAAGAATTTAAAATGATCCGGGAAATAAACAGATTGGGTCGCGTCGCTGGTCCTAAGTTATTCCGGGTTTAATTAATTAAATAATTTAAAGAAGTTTTCTAAAAAGATTAATTAACCAATCTTTGACCGAAGCCGAACTCGAAGCTGAGCGACGATAACAACGGCACAAGACTTACTTTCTTTCTAATCTCTTTTAAAACCAAGAGAAGCGCTTTTTCAATATAAACACATTCACTTTTCTTCTCATTACCAATGAGTGACACTTTCTCTTTCCAAAGCAAAAAGAAGCTCACTTTCTCTCTAGTTTCTGCCCTCCATTTCCCATTTAGCAATATTTTAATCCCAATAATAACTTTTGTTTATACTTTGTAATTTGCTTAAAAAATTCATTAACATATATGTGTGTATATATATAATTAAGAACCCGTAACTTGACTTGTAAAATGTTGAACTCATAAACTTTAAATTTTGGCTCCGTCTCTGCAAGAATAACTTCAAAAGATAGTAAAATGTTAAATGCATAAGCTTTAAACCTTTGCTTTCAAAAAGAATGTCAAAATCAATCAGTTTCTAATTTTTAACGTTTCTAAATACACAAAAACATGCAATTCTCTTAGTGGCCTTCACATTTTAAACTTTGATAATAATATCAAGCAAAATGGTACGCGTATAACAGATGGAAGATGTGGTATTAGTTTTAACGGACAAAAGAATAGTGGGTTGGTTGGTGCTATATATATCTGGGCAAATCAAGAGCACCAAACCAGCAAACCCCACCGCTCATTTCTGTTGCACTCATTGAGATAGCCAACTGTAGAACTTGGAAGCTTATAGAAGAGAAGAGAACTATAGAATGGTGGCCAAAAAAACTCGTACTTTCTTAGTTTCATTTTTTATATTGTTATTGTTCATGAAATTTAAGAAAGACAAAAAATTATGTCAGATATTAATATTAAGGAAAACGAACATTGAGTTTAACACAACACCAAAAATTAGTTTATGATGTGAGAATTTTGTATGTTCATATTTTTTCATGTAATTTGCCTTGTATTATGCTTCGATCTTGTTAACTTTGGCGTGAATATTTGTGACTCGAGCTTAATAATTATATTTTATGTGTAAGAGTCAATTGAATGTGATTTGGCAAACTTGCATGCAAAGTGAAGTAAACATAGATGAATTTGAAGGGAGTATGATTTTGGTGCCCAGTTTAGCGCCAGGCACCAACCGAAATGCCAATGGCAGAATATCACATAAGTAAAAAAAAAATCGGTGTCCTGATTGGTGCCAGGCGCCAAGCGTGACGGCTAAGGGCGGATTTCATCCTATTTCAGCCTCTTGATAGTTTCGACCCTACACGCCTCCAACATGTATAAAAGGGGTTCTAAACCTATATCTTTATTGAAGAGGCAAGAAGGCTACGAGAACACTTGGAAGTACAAGAGTTTTCCCTTCCGTTCTTCCTTAGTTTGTATTTTAATGCTTTCAATTATTATCATGATTGTTAGTACATCTATGAGTAGTTAAACTTTATAATCTAGGGTTTAATGGAAACTATTTGAGGATGGTTTTCTACTACATTTAATATATATTTGCCTTTAATTTTTCTCTACTTGTTCAACTATATTTTTGTTATTGTTGATTTAAGAGCTCTCAATTAATTGTGCCTATTTAGTGTGTATATTGCTCGAGAGAGAGTACACATTTAGATATTTGATTGAACCACAACACTCCTAACGTATGTGAGAGTCAATACAGAGTGTTTAAAGGCGAGATTAGAGATAATGAAACCTTGGTGCGATCGTAGTGAGCTATAGTGTCAGCTAGCGTAGTTCGAGAGATTATATCTAGAAAATTGTGGTAGTTGCTCGAGAGAGGGCTACGCCCAAAGTGTTCGCGATCGATAGAGAATACTTAGAGAAGTTTATAGGTAACATAGCAAGAGAGATTCCGACAATAGAAAAAATAGTATCTCTAGAACTTTAATCTTTTCTCCAAACTTAGTGTCTCTAGGTTATAATAGTTTACTACTTTAATTAGTTAGAAATAAAATCTCTATCTTTTTAATTTCATAATTTGTCCGAGCTTGCTTTCTTTGTGATATTAAATAGTTATAACTAAGTCTTAGTTCTCTGTGCGATTTGACTTCAGACTTGTACACTGAATTATATTTACAACGACTGCTTAATCTTTTTTATAAATCATATGTTAGCACGATCAATTGTTCAATACCATATAAGGAGATTGAGTAGTCATCTCACAACTGATGTGGGAACTCACCACCTCCCCTTCTCATCCTAGGACTGGACATCTAGAATATGGACAATATCAAATGAGAGTCCACCATTGGGTAAACAATAAATTTATACTTCCTCCGTTTCAATTTATGTGAACTTATTTTCTTTTTAGTCCGTGCAAAAAAAAAATGACCCATTTCCTTATTTGGAAATAATTTACCTTTATGCAATGATTTAATTTATAGCCACACAAAATAAAGGTGCCTCATTTTACACCACAAGATCAATAGTCTTCTCTTTTTTCTTAAACTCCGTGCCCAGTCAAATAGGTTCACATAAATTGAAACGGAGAGAGTATATGATAAAGACAAGGCCGACTGAAGAGTTTGGCAGCCTTAGACCCCAATTATGAAGAGCCTCGTTTTAAAACCAACATGTTAGGTGTTAATTTTTCCTTAAAAATGTTTTAAGTGTTTTATAATAAAAATTTAATATTGTGAGGTGATTTGACTGTTGACGGATATAGAAGTCCTCCCGATTAAAGTAAACATTTCTTTATGATTTCCTTAAACTTTATATAACCTTCATTTTGCATTTTTTACATTCTAACCACTAAAGCATAATAGTCACTTTAATATTGATGGCCTAGATTTATATTTCGAATTAAAAGTGTTAAAAAAGTAATATAAATAGTAGATAATACTCAAATCAATACTTTTTTTAAAATGCTTAATAATTGCCTCAACGGAAAGAAGCTTACATAGGATCAACGTCTCAAGAATAATTAAATTGGGTTATCAATTGAAAAATAATTACAAAAAGAAACCAATTATAAAAGAAAAAAAAATGGGCCTCTAATTATTGTTGCGCTTTAGGCCCTCCGGTATGTCGAACCGCTTCCGACAAAGAAAATAAGATTTGAGCATAACTCAACCCAAAAGCTAGTTGGTGAGCCGAAGATTGCTCTAAGACTATATAAGGAGATCATGTACCCATCTCAAAACCGATTGGGAACTCAATACAAATATCAAATGTACACTTAAAATGTATGATCTTAAAAATGTTATAACATTTCTATAGCTATACAAGCATGTCGTTAAGGGTAATATGAGAAATTTAACATTGAACAGTTTTCAAATATAGAAATGTTGTACGTACTATAATTCGTTATGTAAAATCATTATTGACACTACAAAATTTTCCATAGTTCACCTTTCAAACAAAGTAATCGATCTCAGCCGTAGCTCTACTATGGGGTATGGAAAAATGTGGAAGCAAGCAGGGGCCGGGTCCATGAAAATTGAAAGGAAAGATAATAATGGTTCTAATAAGTTGTGGATTGGAGTATCCCCTACATTTAGATATATCTTTCTTACTTTGTTCGACAACTTGCCATGTGAGCAAATGGTAAAAGGAATAGCAACTCTACCAAAACATCAGTTTCACATCTTGTCACTTTTCATTAGTGTGTCCCTTTTTCTCCATTATCGCTGGCCATGCCTATATGCCTATCTTGTTCCTATCTTTAAGGTTTTGCTGGTTAGCCGAGAACACCTAGCTAATTAGTCTAGACTAGAGGTTTATCTAATCATTAGGTTAACCATAAACTTTAAAACATCCTTCCAAATATCAATAGTTTGTTTTCAGCTAGAGCACGTTTAATGAGCATCCAAATTAGGTGTGGGTCTATGTCTTTAATTAAGAGATTGTGCATACCTCGGCTAATTTAATAAGATACTTCGGATAGACGGCAAGAAATTTTTTTCATTTTTTCATGTTTTGTTGGCTTAAATGTTTTGGAAAATATTTTTCTCGAACTCACTATCAAAAGAAAAGAAAATATTTTCCAAAATATTTTCTCAACCTTCCCCTCCTTATTCCCTATCCCCACCCTACTCCATCCAAACCCAGGGGCGGATGCACCTAGGTGGAAGCGGTGTCATCCGACTCCGCTTCGCCGGAAAAACTCATTAAATATGCATAAATTATTGATATTTTTTAAAAAAAATATTTGTACTTAATTTAAAATGACACTACATTTAACCAACATCTCGCTTGCTCTGCTGGTCAAGCGCTTTTGTATTTTGGGAAAGGTTTTGGGTTCAAAATGGAGCCCGGTGCAGCACAACAAAAATTTTTACCCTTAACTTAGTTCCATCGTAAGTTGTCTTACTATTTTTTATCTATCACATCTTTTTTTTTTTTGGGTGATGAGGTTGATCGAAACCATTTGCAAAGTCACATAATGATAAGAGTTTTAAGTGATTATTTAGTGTTTTATATAAAAAAAATAAGTATTAAGTATTATTTCTTGTAAGGATATTATGAATACATTCCAAATTATAAAAGCTTGTCGAGGAGAATTGTAGTAATATACTAGGATTTATTTTTTCTTTAATTGAATTCTAATTTTGTTCTTTTAATTTGTATCGTTATAGTAATTTATTTAATTGTTTACTTCTTTAATGTCGACACCACTTAAGAAAAATCATGCATACGCCCCCTGTCCAAACCCAACCCAGCCCCTCACCCACCCTAAATAAAAATATTATTAATAATATTTTCTTTTCATGTTAAAGATAGATTTTTTTTCATTTCATCAAATGAATATTTTCTTTTCATGTTGTAAAAAGAGTACTTTATTTTTCAACCAAAAAAAGAGTATTTTCTTTATACTTATGGAGCATAAATTTTGACGTTATTTTTGCTTAAAAAGTAAAGCAACACATCAGTTCATTTGTATTTGTGTGAATTTTTAGAAAAATAATTAAATTATCAAGAAAATAAAATCCTGAAAATGTTGGATATTGGGAGGGGAGTGGGGGTGGGGGTGAAGGCGGTGAGCAAGGAAATATGAGGGGTGAGGAGAGTAGCATAAAAAATATTTTCTACTTTTAATAAAATATTAGAAATTATTCTCCAAAAACTTTTTTCTACCCACGAACCAAACAAGGGAAAATAAATGATAAAAACCATTCATGTCTAGGAAAACAATTTCCTTTATACCAAACACCCCTAGTTTCTTTTGCCTCCGCTAAAATTTAAATCTCGTCCCACTTTATTGACCACTAGGTCACACTTTGGTACCAACCATATATTAAATTAGAGCAGCAATATAACATGTGAGCTAGTTTTCATACGGATTAACTTAATAAGATTGTTGATTCGTAATCGTGTCTACTCCCTTATTAACATGGTATGAATTATTCTTCATCCTTAGTTATATTTTCTTATAGTTGGTAGGATTATCTTGCAGCTGTTTATTCTTGATTATATGTAAGCTACTATAATTATAACTAGTAGCATCAAAACGAGCAGTACTTAAGGTAAACAGAAAATTTTGGGGGGAGAAATCCCTTTTAAGAGAGAGAGAGAGAGAGTTTTTTTTTTTTTTTTTTTTGAGAGAGAGAGAAATTAATTTGCTTGTTTAGCCGTTACACAAATTTCTTGTGGGAAACAACACAAGTGGCCCGAAAAGAAAATATAAAAGGTTGTCTATCTTTGATTCATTCAAGGTGCCACAGAGTTTGTTGGATTTATATTCTTATTCTGCCTTAGCTGCATGTAGAGCACAAATCTGCAGAGTATGAAGCAAACTTTGCCTTTTGGCCTGTCAAAAGCTCTTTTGTGGTCTGACAGAGCAGTAACCACTAACAATGAAGCCTAAATTGATTCAACTCATGCTGTATTATGCATCTTCCTAAAGATGTAGTACCTACCTCAATACTTATTTATATCTGCATAATTGTAGAATCCATTATCTTGGTCATCTTTTCCTTCTTCTTTTTTTTTTTTTTTTTCAAACCCTTCATTAAAGAAAGTGCGCAAAAATATAGAGTATGAAGCAAAAGTATGTTGAAGGATAAAATATATGAAGGCTTAATTTGCAATTTGTACTTAGTTTATTGCCTAAATATGGAGTATTCGATTTTTCTATCGATTCGTGAAAAAAGATAAATACACCCTCCATGCAAGGAGACCAAGTCCTCAATTTACTATCATTACGAGAATCTCACATAAGCCAAGTTACTACATAACAAGATATACAATGATAGTGTAAATTCTTTTTATACCTTTATCATATGTAATTAAGCTAATGTTTAATAGCACTTTTGGTCCTTTAGTTATTGGTAAATTTTAATTTTAGTCCTTGTGATATCTGACCAAATATATCTAATTTTCAATTAAATAAAATGTGCACTTTTGATTACTTTTCTTGTGAGTACCCATAAATTTACCATAATTGTTATTTGTTCTACCACCTAATTATGTATGTGTTAGGTTAAGCTTATATCTGACAGTAATATAGTTTTAATAATAGTCAAGGTATATTATACTTCTTACTTAAAAGAAAGCAAAAATTTATATTTTAATTAATTGAAGATTAAATGTATGATAGTTTAATAATTGCGGGGCGAGAACAATAATAGCGTACATGTCAACGCATTGGAAGAATTACTGAACTCACCACCAAAGTAATTGTCCCAAATCGAACTTTGAATCACTAGGAAACAAAGTTAATCTTACACCAATTAGATGCCCTAACTTATGTGTGTTTTTCGTGTAGAAAGAATTAGTAAGAGAAAATTCATACACTTGAAAGTTCTATGTTTTCTCCTTAACATAAATACGCAGAGTAATAGCGGTTAAGGAAGATAACCCACCACTCACCCTTTTTTCTTCATGTTCAGTTTAGTGGAGTTTGTGATCTAATGGTAACTTACCTTAAACTCTCTCACATATCTCTCCTAACTGGTCGTGTCAGCCCACTGTTGATACCCAATTTCTCCCTATGTATTTTTTACATACAAATACTTTCATAATAGCATATATATATATTCATATATAAGTATGCCCAAGTATTTTAGTATTTTTTCTAATTTTTAAAAAAAAATTAAATCAATTTATTATTCATTTTAGTAGTACAAAAATCAATAATTATTACTCAAAATTATTATTTTTTGTGAATAATTTATTTTATTCCCATACTTATGCCAAAATATAGCTAAAGTAATTTTTACGTATTCATACATATTTATTTGATATTTTAAAAGCAAAATTGCATATAATTGTGATTCTAGCCTATTTTAAGATTTAATAGCATTTTATAATTATGAAATTGGTTCCAGTATTTTTATTTTAATATTTATACATTATTAATTAACTTAGTACCTTTAATTTATTTTTAAAATTATTTTACTATCTTTATAAAATAAAAAGAGGGAAAACTGGCTATTTAAAATCTGACATTATTTTATTCCAATTATAGCCTAAATTGACTCCCCTAATCAACCCAATTTCGAGCCCAATTTCGGACCAGCCCAATCTCATTTAACCAACCCTTAACCCATTTTAAATTACCTGACCCAAGCCCTTTTGATTTGGGTCGTTGATCTCTGAGATCAACGACTCCTATCCACCCTTTCATAATTAAACCCAAACGGCTACATTTATCCCCTCATTCTCTTCTCTCAGCCGCCTCCAGACACACTCCTCTCTCAAACTCTCTCGAAGGTTCCTGAAACCCTAATCGTCTTCTATCATTTTCAACCTCAAACTCACCGGAGTTCATGGCTTCTCAGGCCATTAATGGTCTACACTCATCTCTCTCTGCTCTTGAACGCTTGGTGCTTGAAGTTTCGAGGTCTGAACGCGACGATGTTCGTTCAAATCTTCGTCGTTTCAAGGTTCCATGGCCTCTACGGCTTTGCTCCGGCGTATCCAAAGCATTTCGAGCCTGGTTTTGACTCATCCGACTCAAGATCAGACCTTTTTTCAAGCCTTTCTCATTCTAGAGTTCCGCTGAAACCCTAGCTATTCGAGTTTTTCTTTGATTGTTTTCTTAAATATGTTCTATATTTGTGATCTACTTGAGTTTTAAAACGTTTTCTCAATTTTTCTTTGAAAAATTACTTCTAGCCGATTTAGGGTTTCTAAAAAGTTCAAAATTTTTCCCCGACTTTTCTTTTCATTATTCTTTGTGTATGATTGTCACACATGTGCTTCTACTACTTTTTTATGTTTTCCTACCACATATGTTCTTTTGTGCTTTGTCTTTCTACTGTATTTCTACACTATACTTGCATGTTCATCCTGCTGTATTTTTCCTATATGTCTTGTTGATATACTTTTCTGATATTTCTTTCTCCTACTGCATGTATTTCCTATTGAGTTCTTAAGTTCTTTATTTTCCTTTTACTGGACCTTGTTTGAGTTCCCTTTAAACATGTTTCCTCTATTGTTTCCTTAAGTGTTATACTACCTCTCTTCTGAAATTGTTTAAGTCCTAGATTTTTCTTAAATATGTTCCTTCCACCCTCACTATGCTTCAAATCCGTTTCTTTACTCTGTTAGCTTCGAACTTGCTACTGTATTGTTTGTTTTCTCACAAGTCTCTAAAAGAGATCTATGAGCATGTTTCAATTACTTGCCTCTTCATCTTTGTATCTTATTCGAAGTAGAAACCTTAGAATTGGTGGGCTTTGGCGAGGTTGATCTTGTGTTTGGATTAGGGTTCTATTTTGGAACCCTAGACTCTTTTAGACTCATTCTGAGTCTATGAACTAAGTTTGGATCTCTTTGTTTACGACTCTAAACTTTTAAATTCTTCTATGCTAGAGTCTCATATTGATTAGCACAACAAATTTTCGTGTTTAAGTGTGGCTGTTTAATATGTGTGATGAATTCTTTCTTTTGAAAAGGTTTTCTAACTTATGATTCAGAGTCTTTTTTTAGGTTTGATTGATTTTTACTGATTTACTGGTTGTTAATTAATTTCCTTTCCTTATTTGCACAAATCATGTGCTATCAGACTTTTCCTTAAATAAATCACTTAACTTTCATGTCAAATGACTTTGAAAGCCATGACTTGATAGTTTTCAAATACTCCAAATTTTTTCATGCCAATAAAATATCATCGACATAAAGAGAAAGAATTACAAACATCTCATTGGACTTCTTCACATAAATGCAATGGTCTTCATTGATCATGGTGAAACATATGAGATCACCTCCTTGTGAAATCTCAAATACCATTGCATTGAAGATTGCTTCAGTCCATAAATAGATATTTTAAATTTAAGACCTTCTTTTCTTGGCCTTTAACGATAAAGCCTACAGGTTGTTCCATGTAGATTTCTTCATTTAGTTCTCTATTGAGAAAATTTGTCTTGACGTCCATTTAATGTAATTACAAATCCAAATGTGCAACAATAGCCAAAAGTAAGTGAATTTGAGGTAAACTTCACAACTGGTGAAAGTGTTTCCTCATAATCTATTCCGGCTTCTTGAGTAAACCCTTTTGCCACCAATCGTGCCTTGTATCTTTCTATTGACCCATCCGTTTTGCATTTAACTTTGAGAAACTATTTGTTCCCAATAGATCTACGCCTATGCCGAAGGTAAACTAGATCACATACTTTGTTGGTTTTCATGAACTCTAATTTCTTCTTTCATTGATTTCATCCACTAATCTTTTCAAGGGCTTGATAAAGCCTCATTCACAAACTTTGTCTCATCCATTTCTATGGGAGATACTAAGAAAATATAATCTTCAATTTCATAAGTACGTTTAGGTATATTTTTCTTGGCACTCTTTTGTAGTTGTAGGTTCGTCAGAAGGATTTTGGGTTTGAGAGTTCCCACTCTCACTCGGATCAAGAATAAGATTTTGATCAATTTGAATATCAACTATGTGAGAAGACACTTGCTGACTATCTGATTTCAACATTTCATAAAGAGGCTCTCTATTCTTTACCTCGCCCTTTTTTGAAAAATTATTTTCGAGAAATGTGATATTTCGTAATTCAATCTCAGTAATACTTCCATCCTCTAATTCACCAGTTAACACATACCCTTTGGAGTGTTCTGAATATCCTATAAAGATAAATTTCTTGCCTTTTGGACCTAATTTACCAAACTTGCAAAAAGAATCTTTTATATATACAACACAACCCCAAGGTCGTAAATACTTTAAGTTTGGTTTATGACTAGTCCATATATCATAAGGAGTGAAAAAAACTAATTTAGAAGGAACTTTGTTCAATATGTTGGTTGCAGTCAATAATGCATCTCTCCAAAATGAGATAGGTAAATTTGCTTGCCACTATGGACCTTAACATGTCCAGTAGTGTTTTAGTCCTCCTTTCTACTACACCATCTTGTTGAGGTGTGTACGGAATAATTAACTGTCTGGTGATGCCCTTTTCATTGCACAATTCTTTAAATTCGTTTGATAGATATTCACGACCTCTATTGGTTCTTAAAGTCTTAATCCTTTTGTCTAATTGTGTCACGACCCAAACCCTCGTCGTGATGGCGCCCAACACAATGCTAGGCAAGCCCGACCATATTATCCCTTAAACCAGCCAATTATTAAATAAATTAAACTTAAACAGTAAATGATCATATCAGGTGATAAACGAAATGTAAAACATACAAAATACGGTCCCAACCATATCGTGGTGTCACGAGACCGAGCCTCTACAGAATAGCATCCTAATACAACCAAGTCTAGGCAAATAGGAAATCAACAAGATGATAAAGAAGGAGAAAACAAGCTCTGCGGACGCTGGCAACTACCTCGTAATCTCCGCAAAAGTAGATAAGGATCAGCAGCTACAATGTCTCAACTGCTCTCGGGCACCTATGGATCTGCACAGAAAGTGCAGGGGAGTGGGGTGAGTATATTTCAACTCGGTGAGTAATAATAATAAATAATAGCTGAAGGTAAGAACTCCTGTGCTATCACTTAGCAGTTCTAAGGCAACCCACATATGTAAGTCATCACTATGGTAATACTCTAATCTCCAAACCACATTTATCTCTACAAAATTCTTACCCTGATCCAACCCTCACTCGTACCCCTACGGTGTACGGCCATCTCAACATATAAAGACACATACCTCTGTCTATAATGTATAAATATTTAAGTAGATAGTAGGATATAATTAAGTATAATGCTGCGGCGTGCAGCCCGCTCCAATACATATACCGCTGCGGCGCGCAGCCCGCTCCATTTAACGTCGACGGCGCTCACTGGGGGTGTATACAGACTTCGGAGGGGCTCCCTAGGCCCAAGCACTATCATACTACGGCGTGCAGCCCGATCCACACATGTATTACTGCGGCGTGCAGTTCGATCCAATATTTATATGTATATATATTTATACTGCTGCGGCGCGCAGCCCGATCCCATAATATACACCAGTGCTCACTGAGAATATGTGCAGACTCAGACTCCGAAGGGGCTCCTACAGCCCAAGCGCAATAATACTGCGGCGTGCAGTCCGTCCCACATGTATATTACATGTATATTACTGCGGCGTGCAGTCCGATCCAATATATATACTGCTGCGGCGTGCAGCCCGATCCCATATAGGTATATATATATAATACCTCATAATGGGTCCTCGACCCTATTCCGGTCGGTATATACTTGGCCTCTCAGGCCCAATATAATATATCACATTGGGTCATTGACCCTGTCTCAGTCAATATAGACTTGGCCTTTCAGGCCCAATATAACATCTCATAGTGGGTCCTTGACCCTATCTCATCTCAATCGGTATAGACTTGGCCTTTCGGGCCCACTCAGCTAGAACAGGGAATTCCACCCTAGATAATCTCTCTCAATGTACACATCTAGTACGGGCTCATATTATGCTATACAGCTAGAGCTACGGCTGAGTGTATATTTCCAAAACATATAAAGGTCACCTAGCTCTATAGGTTCCCTAATGCTCTACAGATCGGCACAAGGCCCCAAACATGGCTATTAGCCCAATTGTACGGTTATAATCTCATTAACGGTCATACAACACAGTATTCTATTAGCCGGGAAGGATTAAGTCCGAACCCCCAATCATAATGTCATCACGCCCGTCATAGAACGCGTGTCTCATCTCAATATAGCACTGTGAAGTGCTAGTACAGGGTTTCAAACCCTCAGTACATTGTTTACTACTACCACTCACCTCGAACCGGTAGAAGCTTCAATCCGCCTTGCGCTCGCCTCGCAAATCAATCTCCTCGGGTGCCAAATCTGCTCAAAATCATAGAGAATGCATCAATATATGCTAATTTCACGAAATTCATTCGAAATAACCCAAATTATATCAAAACCCACAAGTTGTCAAAACCCGACTTTTGGTGCGCTTCTCGAAAAATTATAAAAGTTACATATTCGGAACCCTCGTCTCAATACGAGTCTAGGCATATCAAATTTACCAAAATCGGACTCCATTTGCCCACTCAAATCGGTGTTTTTCTTCAATTTAGGCCTAGGGCTCAAACCCACCTTTAATCTTCCATTTACAGGGATTTAACCAAGGATTTCATGTTAAAATGATGTAATTAAGCCACAAAACTTACCTCCGACGAATCCCCGATGAATTACCAGCAATTCCCGTGAGTTTCTCTCTCTAGAACTCAAAAATGGTGTTTTGGGTATATGAACCCGCGACTGGTTCTGTTCTGGTCTTAGTTTCACTGCCAGACCATTCCTTCTATGCGATCGCAATGACCCTATGCGATCGCATAGAGTTAAATTTTCCCTGCCAATTTCCCCTTCTATGCGATCGCAATGCACTCCCGCGATCGCATAGCACAACCTTCCAGGCCTCATCTTTTCTTCTCTGCGATCGCAACACTGGCTATGCGATCGCAATGCACAGTCTGACAAACCTATGCGATCGCACCCCTTGCTATGCGATCGCATAGCACATTTTTCTCACCCTTCGAATCTCTTCTATGCGATCGCACAAGTGACCCTGCGATCGCAGAGTGCCAGTTTCCATACCTATGCGATCGCATCTCCTATTACGCGATCGCATAGAACAACTCGGGGCTCACTTCCATCCTTCTATGCGATCGCAATAACCCTATGCGATCGCATAGAGCATCCATCTGCAACAAAACCAGCAGCCAACAGCAGTTCCAAAAATAGAGTCCGGATTCAACCCGAGGCCCCCGGGACCCCAACGAAAACCACCAACATACTCCAAAACACGATACGAACTTGTTCCAATCATAAAAACACCATCCTAAACATCAAAATCACCAATTACACACGGATTCAAGCCTAAATTCCTTAAAACTTTCCGAATTACGCATTCAATCAAAAACCCGACTAAACGACGTCCGAATGACCTCAAATTTTGCAGGCACATCCAAAATCACCTAACGGAGCTACTGCAACTGTCGGAATTCCATTCTGACCCCCGCATCAAAATTTCACCTACCGTTCGGATTTCGCCAAAATTCAACCTTAGCCAATTCAAGCCTAAAACTACACCGGACCTCCGAATTCAATTCCGATTGTTCTCCTAAGTCATAAATGATCCCCCGGAACTAGTCGAATCATCAGAATCCGGTTCCGAGCACTCTAACTCAATAGTCAACTCTTGGTTGACTTTCTATATTCAAGCTTTCTTCAAACATGCTATTTGTTTCATTTTCAATCCAAATCACTCCTAACTCACCCGATATATTCTAATATTGTCATAAAAGCATAAGATATGTGATTGCAAGGTAACGGGGTGGTAATTCCCGTAACGACAGGCCGGGTCGTTACATTCTCCCCAACTTAAACAAACGCTCGTCCTCGAGCGGGTCAAGAAACATACCTGAAATCTCGAATAGCTGAGGGTATCTGCTCCGCATCTCCTGCTCGACCTCCCAAGTAGCCTCCTCCACGGGCCGACCTTTCCACTGCACCTTAACTGATGCAATCTCCTTCGACCTCAATTTCCTTACTTGGCGACCCAAAATAGCAATAGGCTCCACATCATAGGATAGATCACCATCAAGTTGAATGGTACTGAAGTCTAATACATGAGACGGATCTCCGATGTACTTCCGGAGCATAGACACATGGAATACTGGATGAACGCTGGATAAGCTGGGTGGCAAGGCTAACTCATATGCCACCTCTCCAACTCTCCTGAGTATCTCAAAAGGACCAATGTACATGGGACTCAACTTCCCTTTCCTCCCGAACCTCGTGACACCCTTCATGGGTGAAACCTTCAGCAATACTCTATCACCAACCATGAAAGACAACTCTCGAACCCTACGGTCTGCATAACTCTTCTGGCGAGACTGTGCTGTGCGAAGCCTCTCCTGGATCAACTTTGCTCTATCCAGAGCATTCTGAACTAACTCAGTCTCTATCAATCTATCCTCACCAGGCTCAAACCATCCCACGGGGGATCTACACCATCTGCCATACAATGCCTCGTATGGTCCATCTGAATACTCGACTGGTAACTGTTGTTGTAGGCAAACTCGGCAAGTGGTAAGAACTCATCCCACGAACCACCAAAGTCAATCACACATGCTCGCAACATATCCTCCAGGATCTAAATAGTGCGCTCAGACTGCCCGTTTATCTGGGGGTGAAATGCTGTACTCAACTCAACCCTCGTACCCATCTCTCGCTGAAATGCTCTCCAAAATTGAGAAGTGAACTGAGTGCCTCTATCAGATATAATAGACACCGGGACCCCATGCAACCTGACAATCTCCCGAATAAAGATCGATGCCAACCGCTCCGATGAGTAAGTAGTACTAACCGGGATGAAATGTGCGGACTTAGTCAGCCGATCAACAATCACCCATACAGAATCAAACTTCCTCGCTGTCCGAGGAAGCCGAGTAACAAAATCCATGGTGATCCTCTCCCATTTCCACTCGGGAATAACCATACGCTGAAGAACACCGCCCGGTCTCTGGTGCTCATATTTGACCTGCTGGCAATTGAGGCACTTAGCTACATGCCTAATAATATCCATCTTCATTCTTCTCCACTAGTAGTGCTGTCTCAAGTCTTGGTACATCTTTGCGGCACCTGGGTGAATAGAGTACCGCGAACTATGTGCCTTCTCAAGTATCAACTCCCGCAAACCATCAACATTGGGCACGCATATACGGCCCTACATCCTCAGAACACCATCACTGTCGATAGTCACATCTCTAACATCATTATGTTGCACTCTGTCCTTAAGGACAAGTAAATGTGGGTCATCATACTGTCGCTCCCTGATGCGATCATATAAGGAAGATCGAGAAACAACACAAGCCAACACCCGACTCGGCTCCGAAATATCTAATCTCACTAGCCGATTGGCTAGGGCCTGAACATCATAAGCAAATGGCCTCTCCCCAACCGGGATGAAAGCTAAGCTGCCCATGCTAACCGCCTTCCGACTCAAGGCATCGGCCACCACATTGGCCTTCCCCGGATGATACAAAATAGTGATGTCATAATCCTTAAGCAACTCCAACCACCTCCGCTGTCTCAAATTAAGGTCCTTTTGTCTGAATAAGTGCTGAAGGCTGCGATGATCCGTGAACACTTCACAGGAGACACCATACGGGTAATGCCTCCAAATCTTCAAAGCATGAACTATGGCTGCTAGCTCCAAATCATGAACAGGGTAGTTCTTCTCGTGGGGCTTCAACTGACAAGAAGCATAAGCAATGACCTTACCCTCCTGCATCAACACACAACCAATGCCAACTCCTGAGGCATCACAATACACAGTATAAGGATCTAAAGCTGACGGCAGAATCAAGACTGGTGCTGTGGTCAGTGTTGTCTTGAGCTTCCGAAAGCTCTCCTCGCACTCCTCGGACCATAAGAAAGGAACACCCTTCTGAGCCAATCTAGTCAAGGGTGAAGCAATAGAAGAGAACCCCTGAACGAATCGGCGATAATACCCCGCCAATCCCAGAAAGCTACGGATCTCAGTAACTGAGGTCGGTCTGGGCCAACTCTGCACTGCCTCGACCTTCCTCGGATCTACCTGAATACCATCACGGGACACCACGTGCCCTAAGAATGCCACGGACTCAAGCCAGAACTCACATTTGGAGAACTTGGCATACAGTTTCTCCTCTCTCAATCTCCGCAACACAATACTCAAGTGCCGAGCATGCTCCTCCCGGCTACGAGAGTAGACTAGTATGTCATCAATGAATACGATCACAAATGAATCAAGATAGGGCCTGAACACACTGTTCATCAGATGCATAAATGCTGCTGGGGCGTTGGTCAACCCAAAAGACATCACAAGGAACTCATAGTGACCATATCTGGTCCTGAATGCAGTCTTCATAATGTCGGACTCTCTAATCTTCAGCTGATGGTAGCCTGAACAAAGATCAATCTTCGAGAACACCCTAGCTCCCTGGAGCTGATCAAATAAATCATCGATACGAGGTAGAGGATACTTATTCTTCACTGTCACTTTGTTTAGTTGCCTGTAGTCAATACACATCCTCATGGATCCGTCCTTCTTCTTAACAAACGGGACCGGTGCACCCCACGGCGACACACTCGGCCGAATGAACCCCTTATCTAGGAGTTCCTGAAGCTGCTCCTTCAATTCCTTCAACTCAGCTGGTGCCATCTGATACAGAGAAATAGAAATAGGCTGAGAGTCTGGCACCAAATCGATCCCAAAATCAATATCCCTGTCCAGCGGCATGCCCGGCAGGTCTGAGGAAAACACATCAGGAAAGTCTTGCACAATGGGAACAGAATCAATACTGGGAGTCCGGGCCTCGACCTCCCGCACAAATGCTAAATAAGAGAGACATCCCTTCCCAACCATTCGTTGGGCCTTGAGGAAAGATATTACCCTGCTAGGTACATACTCAGTCGTGCCTCGCCACTCGATCCTCGGAATGCCCGGCATAGCCAAAGTGACTGTCTTAGCATGACAGTCCAGAATAGCATGACATGGAGATAACCAGTCCATGCCCAATATAACATCAAAATCAATCATGCTGAGGAGCAACAGGTCTACTCGGGTCTTTAGACCTCCAATAGTGACCAAACAGGACCGGTATACGTGGTCCACACCAATAGTATCCCCTACCGGGGTAGATACATGCATTGGCAGCTCAAGGCTCCCTCGGGTCGTGCCCAAATGAGGAGCAAAATATGTAGACACATAAGAATAAGTAGAACCGGGATCAAACAATATTGAGGCATCTCTGTGGCAGACTGAAATAATATTTGTAATGACAGCATCAGAAGCAACAGCCTCAGATCGGCCCTGAAAGAGCATAATATATAGCTTGTCCGCCTGATCGGCCTCCCCCTCGAGGGCGACCCCTAACTGACTGACCCTCACCCCTAGCTGGCGGGGTGGGTGCTGAAGTAGAAGGACCGGATGACGAGGGCTGCCCCCTCTGCTGATAAGACCTGGAAATAAGACGGGGACACTCTCTGCGGATGTGCCCAAACTCTCCGCACTCGAAGCAACTCCCCGGTGCTGGGGACTAAGACTGATAAGGACACCTGGCGCTGGACTGGCCAGCTGATGAACTAGGCCGAGATGAACACCGAGCAGATGGGGCCTGTGAAGAACTCTGAGCTGGCATGGCACTGAGAGATGGCTGGCTCTGGTTCGAACCCTGATAACCCTGTCTAGGAGACCATCTGCGACGATCTGAGCGTCTCGACTGCGAAGACCTGAAAGAGCGACCTCGGCTCTGCTGACTCTGGCCTCTGGTCTGTGTGCCACTGGAACTAGCCGCTCCTCGAGGCCTCTTGGCCTCCCTCTCATCCCGCTCCCTACGACGATCTGTCTCTATGTCGCGAGCAATATCCACAGCATCCTCAAATGTACGACTCAAAACCCTCTCCCGAGTCATCAGAATACGAATGGGATAAATGAGGCCGTCCACGAAGCGCCCAATCCTCTCTCTGTCGGAATGAACTAACCACGGTGCATATCTGGACAACTCTGTAAACCTGATCTCATACTCTAACACTGACATGTCCCCCTGACGGAGACCCTCGAACTGCCTACGCATCTCCTCTCTCTGAGATCGAGGTACCCATTTCTCCAAGAACATAGTGGAGAACTCCGGCCATGATAGTGGTGCTGCTCCGGCTGGCCTGCGGCGCTCATAAGCCTCCCACCAAGCGAAGGCTGGTCCCTGAAACCGAAAGGTAGTGAAAGACACCCCACTGGACTCCAATATCCCTGCCGTACGAAGCATCCGACGGCACTTATCCGGAAAACCTTGGGCGTCCTCGCCGGAGCACCAGTGAACACTGGAGGAGATAACCCGGTGAACCTCTCGAGACGACGTCGCTCATCGTCTGTCATAGCTGGGACCATGTCCCCCGAATCCGATCTGTCGGTCGAACCGGTACCACGAAGCTGAGCCGGAGGAGCCTGCGGTGTGCGTAAGCCCTACGCTGCCGGCTGCGGGTGCGTCTTGCGGGGGTCCGATGACCACCCCCGATCCCCGATGCGGTGCTGCAGTAGTAACTGAAACCGCCTGTGCTAGGCCAGTGCAGACTGCTAGTATCTGAGCCAGGGTCTCCTGTAGACCCGGAATAATAATGGGCACAGCTGGTGCCTGATCTGGTGTTGCTGGCACCTCTGCAACTGGGGGCTGTGGGTCAGCTGGCACTGCCTCAGCTGCCCTAACTCCGCCGCGACCACGGCCGCGTCCACGGCCTCTAGCAGGTGGTAGTGGTGGTCGTCCTCCACGTCCGGATGATCGAGTTCTCGCCATCTGCGAGAGAATAGAATGTCAAAGTTCAGATTAAGTCAAAAGTAATCGCACGACAAGAATTCCAAGAATTGAAACTTTTCCTAAAAAGGTTTGCAGCCTCCCGAGGATAAGTACAGGCGTCCCCGCACCGATCCACGAGACTCTACCAACCGGCTCATGACTCGCGAGACCTGTTAACCTAGGCTTTGATACCAACTTGTCACGACCCAAACCCTGGTCGTGATGGCGCCCAACACAATGCTAGGCAAGCCCGACCATATTATCCCTTAAACCAGCCAATTATTAAATAAATTAAACTTAAACAGTAAATGATCATATCAGGTGATAAACGAAATGTATAACATACAAAATACGGTCCCAACCATATCGTGGTGTCACGAGACTGAGCCTCTACAGAATAGCATCCTAATACAACCAAGTCTAGGCAAATAGGAAATCAACAAGATGATAAAGAAGGAGAAAACAAGCTCTGCGGACGCTGGCAGCTACCTCGTAATCTCCGCAAAAGTAGATAAGGATCTGCAGCTACAATGTCTCAACTGCTCTCGGGCACCTGTGGATCTGCACAGAAAGTGCAGGGGAGTGGGGTGAGTATATTTCAACTCAGTGAGTAACAATAATAAATAATAACCGAAGGTAAGAACTCCTGTGCTATCACTTAGCAGTTCTAAGGCAACCCTCACAGGTACGTCATCACTATGGTAGTACTCTGATCTCCAAACCACATTTATCTCTACAAGATTCTTACGCTGATCCAACCCTCACTCGTACCCCTACGGTGTACGGCCATCTCAACATATAAAGACACATACCTATGTCTATAATGTATAAATATTTAAGTAGATAGTAGGATATAATTAAGTATAATGTTGCGGCGTGCAGCCCGCTCCAATACATATACCGCTGCGGCGCGCAGCCCGCTCCATTTAACGTCGACGGCGCTCACTGGGGGTGTATACAGACTTCGGAGGGGCTCCCTAGGCCCAAGCACTATTATACTGCGGCGTGCAGCCCGATCCACACATGTATTACTGCGGCGTGCAGTTCGATCCAATATATATATATTTATACTGATGCGGCGCGCAGCCCGATCCCATAATATACACCAGTGCTCACTGAGAATGTGTGCAGACTCAGACTCCGAAGGGGCTCCTACAGCCCAAGCGCAATAATACTGCGGCGTGCAGTCCGTCCCACATGTATATTACATGTATATTACATGTATATTACTGCGGCGTGCAGTCCGATCCAATATATATACTGCTGCGGCGTGCAGCCCGATCCCATATAGGTATATATATATAATACCTCATAATGGGTCCTCGACCCTATTCCGGTCAGTATATACTTGGCCTCTCAGGCCCAATATAATATATCACAGTGGGTCCTTGACCCTGTCTCAGTCAATATAAACTTGGCCTTTCAGGCCCAATATAACATCTTATAGTGGGTCCTTGACCCTATCTCGTCTCAATCGGTATAGACTTGGCCTTTCAGGCCAACTCAGCTAGAACAGGGAATTCCACCCTAGATAATCTCTCTCAATGTACACATCTAGTACGGGCTCATATTATGCTATACAGCTAGAGCTACGGCTGAGTGTATATTTCCAAAACATATAAAGGTCACCTAGCTCTATAGGTTCCCTAATGCTCTACAGATCGGCACAAGGCCCCAAACATGGATATTAGCCCAATTGTACAGTTATAATCTCATTAACAGTCATACAACACAGTATTCTATTAGCCGGGAAGGACTAAGTCCGAACCCCCAATCACAATGTCACCACGTCCGTCATAGAACGCGTGTCTCATCTCAATATAGCACTGTGAAGTGCTAGTACAGGGTTTCAAACCCTCAGTACATTGTTTACTACTACCACTCACCTCGAACCGGTAGAAGCTTCAATCCGCCTTGCGCTCGCCTCGCAAATCAATCTCCTCGGGTGCCAAATCTGCTCAAAATCATAGAGAATGCATCAATATATGCTAATTTCACGAAATTCATTCGAAATAACCCAAATTTTATCAAAACCCACAAGTTGTCAAAATCCGACTTTTGGTGCGCTTCTCGAAAAATTATAAAAGTTACATATTCGGAACCCTCGTCTCAATACGAGTCTAGGCATATCAAATTTTCCAAAATCGGACTCCATTTGCCCACTCAAATCAGTGTTTTTCTTTAATTTAGGCCTAGGGCTCAAACCCACCTTTAATCTTCCATTTACAAGGATTTAACCAAGGATTTCATGTTAAAATGATGTAATTAAGCCACAAAACTTACCTCCGACGAATCCCCGATGAATTACCAGCAATTCCCGTGAGTTTCTCTCTCTAGAACTCAAAAATGGTGTTTTGGGTATATGAACCCGCGACTGGTTCTGTTCTGGTTTTAATTTCACTGCCAGACCATTCTTCTATGCGATCGCAATGACCCTATGCGATCGCATAGAGTTAAATTTTCCTGCCAATTTCCCCTTCTATGTGAACGCAATGCACTCCCGCGATCGCATAGCACAACCTCCAGGCCTCATCTTTTCTTCTCTGCGATCGCAACACTGGATATGCGATCGCAATGCACAGTCTGACAAACCTATGCGATCGCACCCCTTGCTATGCGATCGCATAGTACATTTTTCTCACCCCTCCAATCTCTTCTATGCGATCGCACAAGTGACCCTGCGATCGCAGAGTGCCAGTTTCCATACCTATGCGATCGCATCTCCTATTACGCGATCGCATAGAACAACTATGGGGCTCACTTCCATCCTTCTATGCGATCGCATCTACTCTATGCGATCGCATAGAGCATCCGTCTGCAACAAAACCAGCAGCCAACAGCAGTTCAAAAATACAAGAAATGGTCCGTTTGGACCCCCGAAATCAACCCGAGGCCCCGGGACCCCAACGAAAACCACCAACATACTCCAAAACACGATACGAACTTGTTCCAATCATAAAAACACCATCCTAAACATCAAAATCACCAATTACACACGGATTCAAGCCTAAATTCCTTAAAACTTTCCGAATTACGCATTCAATCAAAAACCCGACTAAACAACGTCCGAATGACCTGAAATTTTGCAGGCACATCCAAAATCACCTAACGGAGCTACTGCAACTGTCGGAATTCCATTCTGACCCCCGGATCAAAATTTCACCTACCGTTCGGATTTCGCCAAAATTCAACCTTAGCCAATTCAAGCATAAAACTACACCGGACCTCCGAATTCAATTCCGATTGTTCTCCTAAGTCATAAATGATCCCCCGGAACTAGTCGAATCATCAGAATCCGGTTCGAGCACTCTAACTCAATAGTCAACTCTTGGTTGACTTTCTATATTCAAGCTTTCTTCAAACATGCTATTTGTTTCATTTTCAATCCAAATCACTCCTAACTCACCCGATATATTCTAATACTGTTATAAAAGCATAAGATATGTGATTGCAAGGTAACGGGGTGGTAATTCCCGTAACGACAGGCCGGGTCGTTACAAATTGATTTTCAACTTCATTCAAATATTTTTTAAAGGATTCAAGTGCTTCAGATTTTTGAGAAAACAAATAGACATAAATACAGCATGTGAAATCATCAATGAATGTAATGAAATGTAAAGACCCATATATAACCCTTACATTCATTGGGCCACAGATATCATATTGAATTAACTGCAATGAAAATTGGCTCTCTTAGCCTTTCCAAATAGTTTATGTGTAATCTTTCCGACAAAATAATTTTCACAAGTTGGCATTTCAATTTTAGAGAAAGAAACCAAATTTTCTTATTTAGCCAATCTATTCATTCGACCCTACCCTATGTGACCTAATCTTGCATGCCATGTAATAACATCAATATCATTATTACTAGAATAACATGACATAACACAATGTCACACCTCCCTTTTTACTACCCCGCACATGCGTAAGGTGTATAAAATACGCTTGTAGGGTATACCCCGACGCTCAATTACCCGAGACGGATAAATTAACGTAAGGGAAGGAGTTTTTCCAATTTAAGGACAATCGGTTCGGGATTTGTTAGAGATTAATCAGAGTCGCCACTTGGGAATGACAATGGTGTCCCAAGTCACCGGTTAATCCCGAATCCGAGGAATTTTGACTCTTAAAATGTCTGCGAAGCAGAGGTCCGGATAAGGAACTCCGTTAACCCGGGAGAAGGTGTTAGGCACTCCCGGATTCCGTGGTTTTAGCACGGTCGCTCCACTGTCATTCTTGACTTTTGTTTGACTGAGTTATAGATTTTAACAACATAATGTGCTTTTATGTTAGATATCATTTTTTAGGAATTTGCGGTATCGCGAAAACACGCCTCGAGTCATACCGCAACCAGTACGCCTATGACTTTCGGTGTATTTCAGCTTTACCGAGATTTGGATTTGAGTCGCACCAAGTGCACACTCATTTATAGGGAGGTATATTAAAATCGGGCCCTAAAGTAACGTCTATCGGCTTTTAAATCTTTTGGGAGAAGCTATGGAATTAGCTATTAGCTTTCCCGGGTCTATTTGTGTTATATCATTACTAAATGGGGGCCCCGGTGTTATTCGGGCGAGGCTCGTCCCAAATTATTTATTTAAAGGATACTAATATTTGGCTAAGTTTTCTATATTTGTTTTTTGCCTTAATCGTAATACTAATTCTATAATAATCCAGGCCCGTCGAATTCTTATTACTTATTGGGCCTGGTCTTCTTTTCGTTTCGCTCAGCATGGATCAGCATTGGTCCAGGCCTTTAAGGCCCAGGCAGTTTTCAGGTCGTTTTGGGCTTAAGCTTGCTGACCTTATTAACTTCACATTGGAGTTTAGAGATAGTTCGCATATTGAGCCAAAAACTGGTAAAACGTAATACAAAATAACAATAAATGCAAAGAACTATAAAACGCTAATCAACAAGATTTAGAAATCGAAAACAGATTGATTTTATTCATTGAAAGAGCAGAGCTATTGTACAGGATATTCTATGGTTACAACTTATTAGGAGAACCAAATTAACAGGCTACTTTTATCTATACTTCTATTGATCTAATTACTAGCCATATTACCAGATTATTACACTAAGGAAATTTGCACAATGTTTATCACTAGAGTTATGTTAATTACCGTTTAAGGGTTAAAAATAATTCCAAGAAGACTGTCTATTATAGGAAATTCAAAGAGTAATTAAACTGATTGACTACAAATTATTGAAGACTAAACCATTCATCACCATCAATTCATCCTACTTGAACCACTTCAATATCTAATCATTTCCTCTATTGAGTATTCATAACTGGACTTTGACCCTTAGAATTAATTGAACTATTCAAGCAGAATTTAAACGTTCCAATTACTTAATTACAATGATCCTAAGCATCTACGTGATTTTTGAGAAACGCTCATACTACTGATTTTACCAGGGCCTTATTACCAGATTATTAATGTTGCAGATATCACTAATTAACTTGTGTTTTAAAGCATTTTCCTAATTAACTAAGTGTTAAGCTAGCTACGCTACACTACCACTATACTACTAACTATTACATTGTTTCTGTTTCTGTTTTTCTTTGCTACTACAAACAAATTACAGTATTGAACTACGACTATAAAGCAACAATGAATTTAAACTTGGATCTTCAGTTTATTTCATCAACAGCGCCACTACAGCATCATTTATAAAGAAGTGTACCTGGATGAAACAGAAAATCGATGAGTTCTAGGGGAGAAGGAGTAAGCAATCAGCAGTGGACTCGAAGTAATGCAACAGAGAGATGAAAGCAGAAGGAACACAGCAACCCAGCTATCCAACAAACGAGCAGTGATTCACAGCAGAAAACCCAGAGAAGTTCGATAGAAAAACCCAAAAATCCTACTGTTGTATTGCTAGTTCTAGCCAAGCTAATGAATTTCAGATTACCCAATTGGAACCCAGATATATTGCTTATATTACTCAGATTTTGGAACCCCAAATATATTCAGATTGTTCTACAGTGGAATCCCCAATATTAGATCAGATTATTCTACAGTGGAGTCCCCCTCTTCAGCCCCCTTTTAGGGTGTATTTATAGCTAACTAAGGCTGAAAACTTGGGGAGAAAGTTATGGGATTAATCCCAACTTTCCCCCTCTAAAATTTGTGAAATGTACACTTAACCCCCCAATTCTGTTACCAGAAATCCTTCCAGCATGTGCTGGAAGGTTCCAAAGATTCCTTTTAAGGGGTTTTTACTAGTATAGCCCTAAGGGATGGAGATTTTTACAGATTTCCCATTTTAAGGAGACCATTATACCCTTAAATCTCTGCAAAATTGCAGAAATCAGGGGTACAAATGACTCCCCTACCCTCTTATGTTTCACACTATTCACCATTTTACCTATTTGGTTTCCAATTATGCCCTGAATGCCACTGCTGATTTACTAGACCCTCCTAGGTTAATTTTCAGCTTCTTTGGACTCATTTAACTAATAGCCAGCCCTAGCATTAGTATTTAAGGGCTGGCCAGTTTTATTTCTAAGAGCTATTTCGATTTTAGCCACTTTTAAACTAATTTCAGTCAATTAAGACCCATTTATTCCTAATTAATGCTAATTGCAGGCATAGCCTGCTTTGTTATTATGCTTAACCTATTTAAAAGTTAGCCAGTCTCAAGTTGAGACTTAGCTTGGGCTATCAAAGCCACATACTGGACAGCTGGGCCCAAAACCTTTACAGGTTTGGCCACTTTGCTATTCAGGGCTCATTATAGAGCCTGGGCTAGTCTGCATTTGCAGACATAGCCCCTTTGCACAACCAGCCACTGTTAAACAATGAGCTGTGTGTTAGGGCTCACAGAATTGGTCAACCCTTTGCAAGGTTGACCATTCTTAGGCCAATTATTAAATTTGTAGCCTATTTTGTTCATTTTCTGCTAATTCCTATTTAAAAACTAACCAATTAATGAGACTTAGCACTAGCAGCTATAACCAATTCACCTAAGCATGAAAGCATTAACAGTGTTCAATTGACAAGGAACTATTGCAGTTTTAGCCATTTCAACATATAATTATACACATAACCATATGAAACCAAACAATGTTTACCAACTAATCAAAATTCAGAAGAGAGAATAGATAATGTTGAGTTTTAATCAGTCAGACTCACAAACTCAATCTCACATGGCAAAGTGTCAATTAAGATCAAATAGGCTTAGCCACAATCAATTCATGTCAAGTGACATACTGGAAAGAACCCCAAAACACTTAGCATTCATGGGTATAGACACATAGACACTAAAACTTTCAGAAAACAGTCAACAAGGGAATAAAATAGGACTTATTTTAAACAGGAGAGCAATGGACTAAGCATGGCAATCAAAATCCCTTTTCAAGTACTAAGCCTAGTCTTAATGATCATGAAGATGAAGAAGAGAAGGATATAGAGAGAAACAGTGAAGAAAACAGGAAGAGTTCAATCAGGGTGCTTCAAAAACAACTTAGTGTGAAAAGAGAAGAAAGCTACACCATGAAAGCTAAAAGAGGCCCAGTCCTATCATTAATAGACCCTAAAGAACAGGGACGCATATGAGATGAATAAGTTAAGAAATCGGTGTGGTCACAGAGAACTAAACATGGACTCACAGCATGAGAAGATGAGCAAAAAGGGTCCTAGACTAACATGAGAAGCATAGGATCGAGATAACAACAGAATCACCAAAAGAGAACCAAGAATAGCCTTACAACTAACATGTGAAACGCAAATCAATCAGAACATGCAAGGCAAAGATATACAGGGCATATTAAAACAAAAATGAAATAAAGAAAAAGAACAGAATATCAACAAGACTAATTGATACTTATCATGCGAAGGAGCTGAAAAGAAAAGAGTAACTGGTAAGCAGAGAAATAGAGAACCTAAAACTAATATGCAAATCAACTACGAAATACAGCAGGGATAACAATCATTGGAGAAAAACAACACAGAAAAGTCGAACTAGAGAACATAACTAAACAGAACCAAATCGAGGACAAAAGTATTAAACAGAAACAAAAGAGAAGCAAAAATAAAAATCCTATGACTAACACAAAACATGCAGAAGAAGCAAAGGAAAAAGAAACTAGGCACAAAAGGAAAGGGACTTAACTTGCGGGGCCTGTCCCCCGAGCTTCCTATCCTCTCTTTTACTCTCTTCTCTTCAAGTCTCAATCTCTTCTTTTTGTTTTCCTTTCTTTAATCGTTCATGCCTCTTTTTTCGATTTTCTTTTCTGACTTTTCTTTTAAGGCTTAAAGACTAAGCTTTTTTTTGAGATTTGAGTTGCAGGGGGTGTTCAGGAGTGTAAAAGAGTGGATCTTGGGGTGGTTTTGATTTTGGGGTCGCCGGAGTTAGGGTTCCGACAACCTTAATTGGGATATTCGAAGCGTTCAAGAGACATTCGAGGGGAACCAGTGGTATGGGTGGATAGATCATGAAGAGAGGAAGAGATTGGCATTGGTTTCAAGTGGGTTCTCATACTTTGGTGGTCACCGGTGTAACTCCGGTGACCGGGGTTTTGAAGAACGGTGTGTTTTTCTGGGGTTTTTGGGTGTGCTATGGCATGAAGATGAAGGAGAGGAAGATGGGAGAGGTAAAGGAGCCGGCGACCACCGTAGGAGTGGTGGCCGCCATGGCCGGCTAGGGCTTCTGGACGAAGAATGATGAAGAGATGAGGGAGATGAAGAGGAAACAAGGCGGCGTCTCTAGGGTTTGAAGGGTGAAATGAGCGGCCCGTTAAGACAAAGCCTTTTTATAGGCCAAATATACGAGATAATCTTGACCGTTCGTTGAAGGCAGATCAACGGCTCTGGACGAGCGTTACTTAAACGACGTAGCATCATCACATATGAGACTAAGGTCTCTAGCCGTTGGATCCAATCACATAGACGGCTCAGATTGACTCCCAATTATTCAATTATACCAATAATTCTCCTAATATTCTCGGCCGTTGGATATATCGAAATGGACGGCCGAGATCAAGATGATTGTAAAACCAGGCGGGCCGTCTCTTTGGGCCAATATGTTGGGCCAAACAATTCAGTCCAATTGGCCCATCTTTATCATACCCAAGCTATATTTTTGTATTTTTGATTTTATTGATTTTTTATGCACTTTTCTTTTATATTTTTTTTTCTTTTTCTTTTATGAAAAATTATAAATCCTAATCTACTAATTACTCTAATTTTCTAATATTTTTTGCAATTTTTCTGCTATTTTTTCCTTTATTTTCTCCTATTTAAGCTATTTTGCTAATTTTTCTAATTAACTAAACTAACAAACTAATTACTACTATTTTTTTGATTTTTTCTAATTTTTACTTATTCAAACACACAAAAATATAACTAATTTCAAGCAAAGCAAGTAATTGCACTCAAAAATATATTTATTTTAATTTTGGAATTAATTGCCTGGTGCAAAAATCATGTGCTCACAGCTGCCCCTCTTTGCTCGGGAACACGAAGAGTTTCAGTGCAAAGATAAGTGAGCAATAATGAGAGATTTTTGCACATCGGCATATTCCGTGAAAGCATTTTTGAAAACCTTTTGACCGCACCCTGCTTTAGAGGTTGCCTACATATCCTGGGCTAAACATGAATCAGGTCAGTGTAGTTCGGGAAGGTCTGGCAGTTTTAAAAACTACCAGACTCACTGTTGCATTGACACTGTTGAGACCTGCTGACTTACTCCTTATTACACCGGGGGAAAAATGTAAAATGAAGAAGTTATTCTAAGCTATGATCCTACAATTACAATTGTTCCTAATCTAGCTTTTGCTCTTCTTCCCTTTCCGGTGATGCAGAATCTTCCTTTTTTGTTGATTTTCTTGTTTTTCTTGATGACTCTCTTTTTGTTGATTTTCTTGTTTTTCTTGATGACTCTTTTTTTGTTGATTTTCTTGTTTTTTCTTGATCTCGAGCTGAACCTGTTCAAAACAAAACAACAAACTACCCTTTTTTTTTTCTTTTTCTGCCCCAGTGTGGGCTTTTAAATATAAACCATGATGATGCAGAAAATATTCCCGTATTTGAAGGTGGGCGCCTAACAGAAATTTAAACGTGCAATGCGAATGCGGAAAAATATTCCCGTATTTGAAGGTGGGCGCCTAACAGAATTGAAACGTGCAATGCGAATGCAGAAAATATTCCCGTATTTGAAGGTGGGCGCCTAACAGAATTTAAACGTGCAATGCGAATGCAGAAAATATTCCCGTATTTGAAGGTGGGCGCCTAACAGAAATTAAACGTGCAATGCGAATGCAGAAAATATTCCCGTATTTGAAGGTGGGCGCCTAACAGAATTGAAACGTGCAATGCGAATGCAGAAAATATTCCCGTATTTGAAGGTGGGCGCCTAACAGAATTGAAACGTGCAATGCGAATGCAGAAAATATTCCCGTATTTGAAGGTGGGCGCCTAACAGAATTGAAACGTGCAATGCAAATGCAAAAAATATTCCCGAATTTGAAGGTGGGCGCCTAACAGAAATTTAAACGTGCAATGCGAATGCAAAAAATATTCCCGAATTTGAAGGTGGGCGCCTAACAGAAATTTAAACGTGCAATGCGAATGCAGAAAAATATTCCCGTATTTGAAGGTGGGCGCCTAACAGAATTGAAACGTGCAATGCAAATGCAAAAAATATTCCCGAATTTGAAGGTGGGCGCCTAACAGAAATTTAAACTTGCAATGCGAATGCAAAAAATATTCCCGAATTTGAAGGTGGGCGCCTAACAGAAATTTAAACGTGCAATGCGAATGCAGAAAATATTCCCGTATTTGAAGGTGGGCGCCTAACGGAATTGAAACGTGCAATGCGAATGCAGAAAATATTCCCGTATTTGAAGGTGGGCGCCTAACAGAAATTTAAACGTGCAATGCGAATGCAGAAAATATTCCCGAATTTGAAGGTGGGCGCCTAACGGAAATTTAAACGTGCAATGCGAATGCAGAAAATATTCCCGTATTTGAAGGTGGGCACCTAACAGAATTGAAACGTGCAATGCAAATGCAAAAAATATTCCCGAATTTGAAGGTGGGCGCCTAACGAAATTTAAACGTGCAATGCGAATGCAGAAAAATATTCCCGTATTTGAAGGTGGGCGCCTAACGGAATTGAAACGTGCAATGCAAATGCAAAAAATATTCTCGTATTTGAAGGTGGGCGCCTAACGAAATTAAACGTGCAATGCGATGCAGAAAATATTCCCGTATTAGAAAGTGGGCGCCTAACGGAATTGAAACGTGCAATGCGAATGCGGAAAATATTCCCGTATTTGAAGGTGGGCGCCTAACGGAATTGAAACGTGCAATGCGAATGCGCAGAAAATATTCCCGTATTTGAAGGTGGGCGCCTAACGGAATTGAAACGTGCAATGCAAATGCAAAAAATATTCCCGAATTTGAAGGTAGGCGCCTAACGAAATTTAAACGTGCAATGCGAATGCAAAAAATATTCCCGAATTTGAAGGTGGGCGCCTAACGGAAATTTAAACGTGCAATGCGAATGCAGAAAAATATTCCCGTATTTGAAGGTGGGCGCCTAACGGAATTGAAACGTGCAATGCAAATGCAAAAAATATTCCCGAATTTGAAGGTGGGCGCCTAACAGAAATTTAAACGTGCAATGCGAATGCAAAAAATATTCCCGAATTTGAAGGTGGGCGCCTAACAGAAATTTAAACGTGCAATGCGAATGCAGAAAAATATTCCCGTATTTGAAGGTGGGCGCCTAACAGAATTTAAACGTGCAATGCGAATGCAGAAAAATATTCCCGTATTTGAAGGTGGGCGCCTAACAGAAATTAAACGTGCAATGCGAATGCAGAAAATATTCCCGTATTAGAAGGTGGGCGCCTAACAGAATTTAAACGTGCAATGCGAATGCAGAAAATATTCCCGTATTTGAAGGTGGGCGCCTAACAGAATTTAAACGTGCAATGCGATGCAGAAAAGTATTCCCTCAGCCTGAGGACTGGGGAGTGGATTTTAAAAGATGTTACCTTCCTCTTTTTGGTATTTTCTTTTACCAACTTATCTCTCGCCTGTGAGAATTTCTCCACTTATTCGACAGACTTTCTCTTTTTGGTATTTTAAATTTTCCACATTGGTCACATTCACTTTAAAGTGATTAGTGACAATTTGTTCCTGCATGAAACAAAATTTATTAGATATAAACTGCTGGCAACTGGCATCTGCCGTCCCCACTTCTTGTTGCTTCCTTTGTTTTTGCTTTTCATGTTGCATGGCTTTCGACTTCTTGTCCCTTGCAGACTCTTTTTTGTATTTTCTCATTTTTTCCATTTTTGTTTTGTTTTCATTTTCTTTGGCCATGTTTGCCAAGCTTCTTTATTCCTTTCCCCAATCTTCCATTCTTTCTGATCCAGTGTTATTTCAACTTCCGTTATCAGGAGCTGGTAGTTAGCTCTCAAAAGGGTAAACAATGAAATGCGGAAAAAATGAAAGAAAGGTAAGGGTATTTTGGAGAGATGACAGAACTTATCTGGGTATTTGCTGGCTGATTCCGCTGACCATGCCATGTATTTAAACTCTGACCCAGTTCGTTCCAATCATTATTCTGACTCCGAATTGCCTTTGACCTAAACCGATATTCTTTTTTGTTGCCTTTTTTTCTTTTCTGATGATCCTCACGATCGCCTTACGGTGCCTCGAAAGGTTTTCACCAATAAGACTCTCTCATTTATTCTCTCAACCTCACAATCATCTCACGGTGCCGATTAAGGTTTTCACTGATGAGACTCTCTCATTTTATTTCTCTCAACCTCACAATCGCCTCACAGTGCCGGCTAAGGTTTTCACTGATGAGACTCTCTCATTCATTTTTTTTTATTTTTTCATTTTTTCTTTTTTTTTTTGTATTTTGTTTTCTGTTCCACGGGTATTGTCCGATACTTCGCTCCTCCTTCGTTGTATTCGTTATCATTTCAGAAATTGATCAGAAGGTCTTTCTTTGGACCGTAACGTGGCTTTTGGACGGGTTAAGAAAGAAAGATATAAAGGCTCAAAATTTCAACGAGGGTTAAAAATATTTACAACTCTCGGAATTATTAAAACATAACTTCTGCCCCAGTTTCAATATGTGGGGAATTTTTGGATTTTTTCTTTATTGTGACTGAACCTCAGAGAGGCTGCCTACGTACCCTTTCGGGATCAAGTCAGACGTAGTTCATCCAACTTCAAAAGTTAGATGGATTTTTTTTTTGACTTTTTCCCGATTTTTGTCTTTTTCTTTTTCATTTTTTCATTTTTTCTTTTTTTTTTTTTTCATTTTTCCATTTTTCTTTTTTTTTTTCATTTTTCCATCATTTCATTTTTCATTCTGGCAATTTCGATCTTATTGCATTAGAGTGATTCCGAGAGAGGGATATGAAAGAATTCATTCATTAAGGCTCAAAGGGGTTAACAATGGATAAAGTGTTTGGATATAGAATAAAATGCCTTCGTCATTTCAATTCCAAAATCACAACAAAATACAAAACATACAATTGAAAAGGAATCATACATAGTATCTTTTGACCGCATCCTGAATTGATAGCAGTCTCTACGCACTTTCCTTCAACATCGGTTAAGTATAATGCTCCATTGGACAACACCCGTGATACCACGAACGGTCCCTGCCAATTCGGTGCAAACTTGCCTTTTGCCTCTGCCCAATGTGGTAAGATACGCCTCAATACCAGTTGTCCGACTTCAAACGTTCGAGGTCGTACCTTCTTATTATATGCTCTGGCCATTCTCCGCTGATACAACTGTCCATGGCAGATCGCGGCCAATCTCTTCTCATCAATCAAATTCAACTGTTCTAATCGGGCCTTTACCCATTCATCGTCATCTATCTCATATTCGGCTATAATTCGCAATGACGGTATTTCTATTTCTGCGGGTATAACGGCCTCTGTTCCATACACCAGGGTGTAAGGTGTGGTTCCAATAGAAGTACGTACCGTCGTGCGGTAACCCATGAGAGCAAAGGGTAACTTTTCATGCCACTGCCTGGATCCTTCCACCATTTTCCGGAGAATCTTCTTGATGTTCTTGTTTGCCGCTTCTACTGCACCATTTGCCTTTGGCCTGTAAGGTGTGGAATTACGATGCGTGATCTTAAACCTTTCACAAACTTCTGCCATGAGATGACTGTTTAAATTGGCTCCATTGTCTGTGATAATCACTTTGGGGATTCCAAATCGGCATATGATATTCTCGTGCACAAAATCCACCACCGCTTTCTTCGTCACCGCCTTGAATGTCTTAGCTTCGACCCACTTGGTGAAATAATCAATTGCAACCAGGATAAACCTGTGCCCATTAGAAGCGGCCGGATCTATTGGGCCGATGACATCCATGCCCCAAGCAACAAAGGGCCAAGGTGCTGACATTGTGTGCAACTCATAAGGCGGGGAGTGGATCAGATCCCCATGTACCTGGCATTGATGGCATTTCTTTACATACCTGATACAATCACGCTCCATCGTGAGCCAGTAGTACCCTGCTCTCAAAATCTTCTTTGCTAAAACATATCCGCTCATGTGGGGTCCGCATACTCCAGCATGTACTTCAATCATGATCTCATCTGCTTGTTGTGCATCCACGCATCTCAATAAACCCAGATCCGGTGTTCTTTTGTATACCACTCCTCCACTGAAGAAAAATCCATTGGCTAGACGCCTGATGGCTCTCTTTTGGTCTCCTGTGGCTTGCTCTGGGTATTTGCCAACTTTCAAATATTCTCTAATATCATGATACCACGGCTCTCCATCCGACTCTTCTTCCACGGCGAAGCAATAAGCATTCTGATCTCGGACTTGGATCTGGAGTGGATCTATATATGTCTTGTCCGGATGATGCAACATAGAGGACAATGTGGCCAAAGCATCTGCAATCTCATTGTGCATTCTCGGGATGTGCTTGAATTCTATAGCCTGGAACCTTTGAGACAACTCGTGCAAACAATACCGATATGGTATCAATTTCAAATCTCGTGTCTCCCATTCCCCTTGAATTTGGTGTACCAAGAGATCCGAGTCACCCATGACCAAAATCTCTTGAATACCCATGTCAATCGCCATCCTTAATCCCAAGATGCATGCCTCATATTCGGCCATATTGTTGGTACAGAAAAATCGAAGCTGAGCTGTGACGGGATAGTGTTGTCCCGTACTTGAAATGAGTACCGCTCCGATACCAACGCCCCTGCTGTTGACAGCTCCGTCAAAGTACATTTTCCATCCTGGCCTCTCCTCTTGCTCCATCTCCTCGACAAGCATTGCCTCTTCATCCGGAAAGTATGTTTTCAGTGGTTCATATTCATCATCCACCGGATTCTCGGCTAAGTGGTCCGCAATAGCTTGTGCCTTCATTGTCGTACGAGTTACATAGATAATGTCGAATTCTGTGAGCAGAATCTGCCATTTGGCCAGTCTTCCCGTAGGCATGGGCTTTTGAAATATATACTTCAAAGGATCCAGCCGTGATATCAAGTACGTAGTGTATGCTGACAAATAATGCTTTAGCTTCTGAGCCACCCAAATCAATGCACAACAAGTTCTCTCCAGTTGGGTATACTTCACCTCGTAAGATGTAAACTTTTTGCTGAGGTAATATATGGCTTGTTCTTTCTTGCCTGTCTCATCGTGCTGACCCAGTACACAACCAAAGGAATTATAAAGCACTGTCAGATACAAAATCAGAGGTCGCCCCGGCTCTGGAGGGACTAACACCGGAGGATTGGCCAAATATTCTTTGATCTTGTCAAAGGCTTCATGACACTCGTCGGTCCATTTCACTTCTGCATCTTTCTTCAGCAACTTGAAAATTGGCTCGCATGTTGATGTCAACTGAGCAATAAACCGACTAATGTAATTCAACCTTCCTAATAAGCTCATGACCTCCTTCTTGTTCTTCGGCGGAGGCAGACTTTGAATAGCCTTGATCTTTGATGGATCCAGTTCAATACCTCGCCGGCTCACAATAAACCCCAGTAGTTTCCCTGATGGTACTCCAAAAGCACACTTCGCCGGATTGAGCTTCAGATTGTACCTCCGGAGTCTTTGGAAGAACTTCCTCAAATCTTTCACATGATCAGGTTGTTTTCTGGACTTTATGATGACATCGTCCACATATACTTCAATTTCTCGATGCATCATATCATGAAACATTGTGGTCATTGCCCTCATGTAAGTTGCCCCGGCATTCTTCAATCCAAACGGCATTACTCTATAACAGTACGTTCCCCAAGGTGTAATGAAGGCAGTTTTCTCAGCATCTTCTTCGTCCATCAGGATCTGGTGATAACCTGCGTAACAATCCACAAACGAACCAATCTCATGCTTGGCGCAATTGTCGATTAATATGTGAATGTTTGGCAATGGGAAGTCATCCTTCGGACTAGCTTTGTTGAGGTCTCTATAGTCTACACACACTCTGGTTTTGCCATCTTTCTTTGGGACCGGCACAACATTTGCCAACCAGGTGGGGTATTTGGTAACTCTTATGACCTTTGCCTCAAACTGCTTATTCACCTCTTCCTTTATCTTCACGCTAATGTCCGTTTTGAATTTTCTCAGCTTTTGTTTCACTGGCCGGCATTCCGAGTAGATAGGCAACTTGTGTACCACTAAATCTGTGCTAAGCCCGGGCATGTCATCATAGGACCAGGCAAAGATGTCCTTGAATTCATGTAACAACCTTATCAATTCATCCCTGAGGGGTGCCTCCAAATGTACACTAATCTTTGTTTCTCGGACATCCTCTTCGCTCCCCAAGTTTATAGATTCCGTATCACTCAGATTCGGCTTGGGTTTTTCCTCGTATTGTTTCATGTCCTTACTTATTTCCTCCAGGGCTTCCTCATCCTCACATTCTATTTCACTATCTTCCTCGATTTCTTGTATAGTAGCGTGATTGTCGGAACTGGGTCTAGAATCCTTCACGCATGACATGGCATTGGAATCAACACATGCAAAACCTGTACAAAAGGAAAAATAAAGAAAAATAAGGCAAGAGTGAAGAAAAAGGAACAACTGCATTTCATTAATAAAAGAAACGAACAATGTTCGGGATACATGGTGATTGATTTTTTTCATGAGGGGAATGGGGAAATAACAACTTTCAGGGAAACAATGATAAAATTTTGAGCTAACTACCAAGACTCCTTCCGGATAAGGAAAGGAGTAGCTTCCCAATTGTTCAATGTGACTCTGGGCCCCACGAATTGCACGTCCATGTTGCTCGTGCCTTCCCCTGCTTCAATCGTATTCACCTCCCAGAACAATTTCTTAAAACCAAGCCTTTCTTCATCAAGTCGGGTCCCAATGCACTTTGCTGCAGCAGATGGTTGATGTTTTGTACCAGGTCTGATAAAGATGTCGGATAATTTGGGTATGGGTTTGGGCAAGGTCCAGTTTCTCTTGGCTTTAGAGGCTCTTTGGATATCGGCAAAGGTGGGTTTGAACCCTAAGCCGAATGTACCTTTATTCTCCGGAAGCTGAACTGGTTGAGTGACTCCCTGCAGGGTTTTGCCTAATCCCCTTCCCGGTGCAAATCCGTTTTTCAGCATTTCTCTGGCCACCATTATAGCAGTTGGTGCCATCATCGGGGTTGGTAACTTTTCTCCTTCAGCAACCTTGTTCACTTCTACAGCATCCGTCACTTGGTAGACCCAAGGACCCCGATCCCCATCAGTACCGTCAAAAGGTGTTACCACATTACAAGCATTTTCCTCTCCGTGTACAACAATCTCTTGCTGCTCCCATTCAAACTTGACCATCTGGTGTAGAGAAGATGGTACCGCTTTGGCCGCATGAATCCAGGGTCGACCTAACAGCAAGTTATATGATACGGCAATATCAAGCACCATGAACTCCATCGTAAAATCAACGGGACCGATGGTCACTTCCAAAATAATATCTCCCAGCGTGTTCTTACCTCCGCCGTCAAACCCTCTCACATTGATACTGTTTCTCCGGATTCTATCCGGGCTAATGTTCAGCTTCCCTAGAGTTGACAGCGGGCAGATGTTCGCGCTCGATCCATTGTCAATCAATACCCTGGTCACAACTGACTCTTCACTCTTTACCGTGAGGTACAATGCTTTATTGTGTTCAGTTCCTTCCACCGGCAACTCCCTATCAGAGAAGGTGATTCTATTGGACTCGAAAATTTTGCTGGTAATCTTCTCCAAATGACACACTGAAATCTTCTCCGGAACATGAGCCTCATTTAAAATCTTCATAAGAGCCTTCCGGTGCTCCTCCGAATGTATCAACAAAGATAACAAAGAAATCTGGGCCGGGGTCTTTCTTAACTGCTCAACCACTGAGTACTCTTGCGACTTCATTTTCTTAAGAAATTCCTCTGCTTCCTCCTCCGTCACTGGCTTCTTCAGTTGACTTTCTTTTACCGTTTTCATCTTTCTCAGTTCCTCTGGAGCAAAACACCTTCCAGATCGAGTAAGTCCATGCGTTTCATTAATTTCACCAGAAATCTCTTTTCCCTTGTAAACTACTGCTACCTTGTTATAGTTCCAAGGCACGGTCTTTGTATTCACCACTGGCATTTGCACTACTGGTTTTATGATTACTGGCTCTGCACTTGCTCCTTTCACAGTCACGATCGTCTTTGCACCTGGAACTACCACCTTTAAACCTCCCATCACTACTGGCTTTGGTTTCTCAACAATTGCTTCCTCTTTCACAATTTCTTTCTCTAACTTGTCACTCGACTTTATCATCGTGACGGCCTGAGATGGTTTTTGATTGCCATCACCCTGTACCAGTTCTATCATGTTCGTTTCGTGGTGATTCGGCAATGGATTTTGGGTAATGTTTGGGGCCTCGGGAGCCTGCACTT
The DNA here is from genome assembly GCA_032618575.1 of Nicotiana noctiflora. Lineage (NCBI taxonomy): Eukaryota > Viridiplantae > Streptophyta > Magnoliopsida > Solanales > Solanaceae > Nicotiana > Nicotiana noctiflora. Next base: position 267,629 of record JASVEL010002599.1, read on the forward strand.
CAATTCTCCTCTCATCGATAAGATCTTGAATGGCATTCTTTAATTGCCAACACTTCTCAGTATCGTGGCCCAATGTTCCTGAACAATATTCACATCCGACAGAAGAATCAAGATTTTTCGGGGGTGGGTTCGGATTTTTTGGTGCGATTGGTCTCAACATCCCCAATTCTTTCAACCTGTGGAAAAGACTGGTATATGATTCTCCGAGAGGAGTGAAGGTCTTTTTTGCTTTGTTTCTCCAATCAGCGTCCGGCCCTGGGTCTATTCTGGTTTCGGTAAGGTTTAGGGGTTGGGTATGTGTTTTGGGTATGGTACACATTGTGTGGAGCTTGAGCTCTCCACACGTGGGGTGGTGGTGGTGGATAAGCTTGGGTTTGAGGGTGATGGTAATGTGGGACAGTTGGTGTGTATGGTGGTGGTGGTGGGTTATATGGGCTTGGTGCATTGTAGGGATTTGGCGGGTAAGATGGTGGTGGTGGATTATATGGGGTTGACGGGCTTGGTGGGTGTTGGCGGTAAGGTCTGGGTGGGTTATAATGTGGGTTGCGACTCCAGGGCCTGCTTTCAACGGTTGCCACTTCTTCTTTCTTCTTCTTTCCCATCACTCCTCCGCTTCCACTCTGTATAGCTTGATTGGTGGCTTTGATAGCTGAGAAACTCATAATTTTGTTTGTCTTCAAACCCTCTTCTACAAAACTTCCCATTTTCACAACTTCGTTGAAACTTTTTCCAATTGCTGACACTAGATGGCCGTAGTATGTTGGATCCAAAGCTTGCAGAAAACAATCCACCATCTCTCCTTCTTTCATTGGTGGATCCACTCTAGCGGCCTGTTCCCTCCATCTAAAACCGTATTCTCTAAAGCTCTCTCCTGGCTTTTTCTCCAGCTTGGTAAGGGATAACCTGTCGGGTATGATCTCCAGGTTGTACTGAAAATGACTAGCGAAAGCTTGTGCTAAATCATCCCAAACGAACCATCTTGTATGGTCCTGTCGGGTATACCATTCCAGCGCTGACCCACTCAAACTTTGGCTGAAATAAGCCATCAACAATTCATCTCTGCCTCCCGCGCCCCTCATCTTGCTACAATATCCTCTTAGATGAGCTACCGGATCCCCGTGTCCGTTGTACATATCGAATTTGGGCAACTTAAATCCTGCAGGAAGCTGCACCTCAGGGAACAAACATAGGTCTTTGTAGGCTACACTTACTTGCCCTCCCAGCCCTTGCATATTGCGGAAAGCGTTCTCAAGTCTCTTTACTTTCCGAGCCATCTCTTCCTGCCCGGCACTTGCTTCTATCATCGGAGCGTGAGACTCGTGTTGTCTGAAAGTAGGCTCCGGGGGGTAGTAGTGAGAATCCTGGATATGAAACATTGGTTCGCTAGAGAATTTGTGGATAACAGCGGGCGGAGGTGCCACATATACAGGAGCAACTTGTGGGACCTGAGGTGGTGTTTGCTTAGCTGGAGGTGGTGGTATCTGGGAGGTGGAAGCATAGTAGTGAGGGTAATCGGGGTAGGTGGATGATGAGTTCGGTGTTGGTGGCTCGGGGTTAGGATTGGCTGGAGGGACATATGCAGGGTTAGCAGGGTAGGCTGGTAGTGGTTGACCTCTCGACCAAGCCTGGTACATTTCAGCCATCTGCTGTCTTAACTTGTACATTTCTTCTTTCATCCCTGCCACATCCACGATCTCTTCTTCGTGAGCAGGGTCTACAATGGTTGCCTCGATCTCCTGGGATACAGCCTTTGTCATCTTTTTGGATCTGGTGTTGTATGAGTGGGTAGCCAGTATGCCAGTTGCCTAGAAAATCTGGACTCACAAACATCAACAATTGTTAGTTGTTAGCGCATAAATAAGATGCAACGACTTTAAAAACAAACACATTTGCTCGAGTCGTTATGCATCATCCCGGCCACTGCTCACTTCAATCATCATTTTTCTTTTTCCGCTTTTTCTTTTCTTTCTTTTCTTTTTTTTCTTTTTGCTTTTTCTCTTTTCTTGCTTTTTCTCTTCTCTCTTTTTGCTTTTTCTTCTTTTATTGCTTTTTCTTTTCTCTCTTTTTCCTTGCTGTTTTCATAATCACGCTCTTATTTATTTGCCTAGCGGATATGAAGGAAATGACATAAAGTAAAAGAATTGGTAACAACACTTTGTTTTCTCATTGATAAGTCAAAACCTTGATTACAAAGCGATGTTTAAGAAGAAGAAAAAGAAAAATAAAAATAAAAGACGATGCATGACCTAAGAGTACATTAATGCACCTAGTGCCCGCGAGGCATCGTTCGGCCTTGCCGCGGGCCTATATGCTAAACCCCTTTGAAGCCTATCCAGGTCGGCCATGACTTGTTGTACAAAAAACTTCACTGCAGAAACAAAAGTCCTCCGAGTCATATCTTCGCAGAGCTGAGTCTTCCGGGTAATATACTGGGCGATGCGAACAATCTTTTCTCTGATGACCCCTTTTTCTTGCAATAGACGGCTTATTTGCTGATTGCGAGCGTCCAAGACATGTTGGTTGTCCTTTTGCACCTGTTGTAGCTCCAATTTTAATCTAGCCATAGTTGTGTAGCAATATTCTCTTTCTTCCTCAAGATCTTTGATAATCTTGCTGCTCTTGGCCGTGGCTGAGATCATTTTCTTTCTCAGCTGAGCTATTTCAACATCATGCTTGCCTTGTAGCTGCCGGACAAACTTGGCTCTTTCCTCGGCGTCTTTGTCCATTTGCTTCCGAGCCTTGGCTAACTCTTTTTCAGCCACGTCCAAATCAAAGTTGTAGTCATTCACTTTCCGCCGGAGAATCTCAATTAACTTTTCATCCCGGGCTGAACGGACTGGAGTCTCGGATGCAATTTTCATTTGAGCTATTTGAGCCTTCAACATATCATTTTCTTTTTTCAGCTGTTTCTTTTCCCCTTCATCGGATGCTGCTTGTAAGCCGCTTTCGAAATAAAGATTTCTCAGTTTATCTTCCAACAGACTGATCTTTGCCTTATATTCCTTTTCCTTGGCCGCCCATTTCAGATTTTCCTCGGATTGCTCTATCAGGTCTTGCAAGTGAGGTCTCTTTGAAAGACGTTCGTGTTCAACCCCTCGTCGGTACCAGGTGGAGTATCCAGGTGATATCTCCCATTTTGCTCTATTCGGCACACAAGTATCAATCTTTAGATTTTGGCATTCATTCCAGATTTGCCGGATTCTTGCCTCCGGGAATTGCCCGTCTGGACCAATCTCCACGGCCTGCACACTGAGATCCCCATCTCTTGGAATAATCTGACACCGACCCAACTGTCGCAGGGCTCTGTAGGGTGCATAAGGTTGTATACTCTTCAAACCCATGATCAAAAATGGCGATCCCTTTGTTGGCATATAAATCACCTCATCAAGAGGTAACCAGTCATATGTCCAATCAATTTGACCGTCAGTTAGTGATCGAAGATACACAATCCATCCTTGGACTCCCTCTGGCAACTTTACTTCCTTTGTTCTCGCATTGAACTCTTCCAGACATGTCCGATCGGCCGAACCATAGCTCGAGAAGGAAGGGTGGTGGCACAAATGCTCAATTAGCCAGATTTGCAAGATCAAGTTACACCCTTCGAAGAAAGTAGCCCCTGCTTTGCACGCAGTCAGAGCACGATAGATATCCGCAACAATCATCGGGGCCAGAGTACAGTTTTCTTGTACTATCAGTGTGGAAGCTACCCCGGCGACTTTGATATTGATATGTCCATCTTTCCTCGGGAATACAACAACTCCGAGGAATGCCACCAAAAATGCGAACCTCCGGTGTTCTTCCCATTTCGCCCGGTTGGACTTGCAACATAGCTTGTTGGTAGGATCATTGAAACCCCCAACATGTCCAAACCTATTGTAGATGAAGCTTAAAGAACAAAACCCGTCGGCCAAATCTTCATTATGAACATTCCGGGCGATTTTCAAAGAGTCGAGGAAACGATGTACTGTCACCATCCTCGGAGATACCGGGTATTTTCCTTTCAGTGGAACCTCGGTCTTCCCAATATAGAAGGCAATCTCTTCTAAAGTAGGGGTAAGCTCAAAATCTGGGAAATGAAATACGTTGTGTGCCGAATCCCAAAACGAGACCAACGCTCTAATTACATCACCTCGAGGAACTATTTCGAGTAACCCCGTAAGGCCTTTCAAGTACTTTTTGACCCAGTCTTGACCATCGGATCCCATGTCCTGCCACCATAACCTCAACTCCAAAGGGATTTTATTTAGGGAAAATTGTTCATTCATCATCGTGCTCGTCCTGCACATTTATTAAGGTGATTTTATTTAGAAGAAAGAAAAATCTTTTTCAATGCAAATTTTCAATTTTTGAATGAAAGAAAAGAAAAATAATTTTCGAAGTGGCCATTTTTGCAAAAATAGCCTTCCGTCGTCCTTTCGGAACATTCGGCCATTTCCAAAAATAGCAATCACCTCGATTATTTGAAAGGAAAAATCTTTTTGGTCTTTTTTCTAAAAGTGTGGTTGGACCCGTTTAAGGGTTGCCTACGTATCCCGCCTAATGGCGAGAATCAAACCTGCGTAGTTCGGTCAGATTATTTGACCACTTATTTCAAAAAATGTTCCACCTATTTTTTGCAAATTTTCAAATTTTCCGGATACCTATTTTCTATAAATCATTATTTTCCTCTCTCTCTTTTTCCTTTTCAACAATTTTCCAATCTCGGGATTTTCACCGGTCCGCATAACGATCAAGGACAATAAAAATGCAACACATAGCATGCTCGGTCTTTTCAATACCGGGTCACCTGTCCTAGACGGACCCAACCCCTGTGTTGAGTCCCCTAAGTCAAATATGATGCAAATAATCGTCCTAGACCTATGTTCAAAATCTTACGGTTTCATGGATTGCTAGACCGTGTACCCGAGCGGACAACTCGAATCGAGGAGGGGCTACGTACCGGTGACCCGCGGAGTCAATCGGCTTTGTAACTTATCCGGCCTCTGTTTTCTTAATTTAAGGTGACTTTTAACAGAAAGGGGAGTCTCAACCAGTAAGCACATCCCCGGGGGAGAAGAGAGAAGGGTTTTCGGCACAATTTTATATACAATCCACATAATATCAAAGCGATAAAGCACATAGCATGTTATTCAAATCATATAATGAAGTCAAATAAAAACGCGAACGGCAGTTCTAAGGAGCTCGAGTTCTTAAACCCTGAAATCGAAATTCAGGGTTGGATCCCCAGCAGAGTCGCCAGAGCTGTCACACCTCCCTTTTTACTACCCCGCACATGCGTAAGGTGTATAAAATACGCTTGTAGGGTATACCCCGACGCTCAATTACCCGAGACGGATAAATTAACGTAAGGGAAGGAGTTTTTCCAATTTAAGGACAATCGGTTCGGGATTTGTTAGAGATTAATCAGAGTCGCCACTTGGGAATGACAATGGTGTCCCAAGTCACCGGTTAATCCCGAATCCGAGGAATTTTGACTCTTTGAAATGTCTGCGAAGCAAAGGTCCGGATAAGGAACTCTGTTAACCCGGGAGAAGGTGTTAGGCACTCCCGGATTCCGTGGTTTTAGCACGGTCGCTCCACTGTCATTCTTGACTTTTGTTTGACTGAGTTATAGATTTTAACAACATAATGTGCTTTTATGTTAGATATCATTTTTTAGGAATTTGCGGTATCGCGAAAACACGCCTCGAGTCATACCGCAACCAGTACGCCTATGACTTTCGGTGTATTTCAGCTTTACCGAGATTTGGATTTGAGTCGCACCAAGTGCACACTCATTTATAGGGAGGTATATTAAAATCGGGCCCTAAAGTAACGTCTATCGGCTTTTAAATCTTTTGGGAGAAGCTATGGAATTAGCTATTAGCTTTCCCGGGTCTATTTGTGTTATATCATTACTAAATGGGGGCCCCGGTGTTATTCGGGCGAGGCTCGTCCCAAATTATTTATTTAAAGGATACTAATATTTGGCTAAGTTTTCTATATTTGTTTTTTGCCTTAATCGTAATACTAATTCTATAATAATCCAGGCCCGTCGAATTCTTATTACTTATTGGGCCTGGTCTTCTTTTCGTTTCGCTCAGCATGGATCAGCATTGGTCCAGGCCTTTAAGGCCCAGGCAGTTTTCAGGTCGTTTTGGGCTTAAGCTTGCTGACCTTATTAACTTCACATTGGAGTTTAGAGATAGTTCGCATATTGAGCCAAAAACTGGTAAAACGTAATACAAAATAACAATAAATGCAAAGAACTATAAAACGCTAATCAACAAGATTTAGAAATCGAAAACAGATTGATTTTATTCATTGAAAGAGCAGAGCTATTGTACAAGATATTCTATGGTTACAACTTATTAGGAGAACCAAATTAACAGGCTACTTTTATCTATACTTCTATTGATCTAATTACTAGCCATATTACCAGATTATTACACTAAGGAAATTTGCACAATGTTTATCACTAGAGTTATGTTAATTACCGTTTAAGGGTTAAAAATAATTCCAAGAAGACTGTCTATTATAGGAAATTCAAAGAGTAATTAAACTGATTGACTACAAATTATTGAAGACTAAACCATTCATCACCATCAATTCATCCTACTTGAACCACTTCAATATCTAATCATTTCCTCTATTGAGTATTCATAACTGGACTTTGACCCTTAGAATTAATTGAACTATTCAAGCAGAATTTAAACGTTCCAATTACTTAATTACAATGATCCTAAGCATCTACGTGATTTTTGAGAAACGCTCATACTACTGATTTTACCAGGGCCTTATTACCAGATTATTAATGTTGCAGATATCACTAATTAACTTGTGTTTTAAAGCATTTTCCTAATTAACTAAGTGTTAAGCTAGCTACGCTACACTACCACTATACTACTAACTATTACATTGTTTCTGTTTCTGTTTTTCTTTGCTACTACAAACAAATTACAGTATTAAACTACGACTATAAAGCAACAATGAATTTAAACTTGGATCTTCAGTTTATTTCATCAACAGCGCCACTACAGCATCATTTATAAAGAAGTGTACCTGGATGAAACAGAAAATCGATGAGTTCTAGGGGAGAAGGAGTAAGCAATCAGCAGTGGACTCGAAGTAATGCAACAGAGAGATGAAAGCAGAAGGAACACAGCAACCCAGCTATCCAACAAACGAGCAGTGATTCACAGCAGAAAACCCAGAGAAGTTCGATAGAAAAACCCAAAAATCCTACTGTTGTATTGCTAGTTCTAGCCAAGCTAATGAATTTCAGATTACCCAATTGGAACCCAGATATATTGCTTATATTACTCAGATTTTGGAACCCCAAATATATTCAGATTGTTCTACAGTGGAATCCCCAATATTAGATCAGATTATTCTACAGTGGAGTCCCCCTCTTCAGCCCCTTTTTAGGGTGTATTTATAGCTAACTAAGGCTGAAAACTTGGGGAGAAAGTTATGGGATTAATCCCAACTTTTCCCCTCTAAAATTTGTGAAATGTACACTTAACCCCCAATTCTGTTACCAGAAATCCTTCCAGCATGTGCTGGAAGGTTCCAAAGATTCCTTTTAAGGGGTTTTTACTAGTATAGCCCTAAGGGATGGAGATTTTTACAGATTTCCCATTTTAGGGAGACCATTATACCCTTAAATCTCTGCAAAATTGCAGAAATCAGGGGTACAAATGACTCCCCTACCCTCTTATGTTTCACACTATTCACCATTTTACCTATTTGGTTTCCAATTATGCCCTGAATGCCACTGCTGATTTACTAGACCCTCCTAGGTTAATTTTCAGCTTCTTTGGACTCATTTAACTAATAGCCAGCCCTAGCATTAGTATTTAAGGGCTGGCCAGTTTTATTTCTAAGAGCTATTTCGATTTTAGCCACTTTTAAACTAATTTCAGTCAATTAAGACCCATTTATTCCTAATTAATGCTAATTGCAGGCATAGCCTGCTTTGTTATTATGCTTAACCTATTTAAAAGTTAGCCAGTCTCAAGTTGAGACTTAGCTTGGGCTATCAAAGCCACATACTGGACAGCTGGGCCCAAAACCTTTACAGGTTTGGCCACTTTGCTATTCAGGGCTCATTATAGAGCCTGGGCTAGTCTGCATTTGCAGACATAGCCCCTTTGCACAACCAGCCACTGTTAAACAATGAGCTGTGTGTTAGGGCTCACAGAATTGGTCAACCCTTTGCAAGGTTGACCATTCTTAGGCCAATTATTAAATTTGTAGCCTATTTTGTTCATTTTCTGCTAATTCCTATTTAAAAACTAACCAATTAATGAGACTTAGCACTAGCAGCTATAACCAATTCACCTAAGCATGAAAGCATTAACAGTGTTCAATTGACAAGGAACTATTGCAGTTTTAGCCATTTCAACATATAATTATACACATAACCATATGAAACCAAACAATGTTTACCAACTAATCAAAATTCAGAAGAGAGAATAGATAATGTTGAGTTTTAATCAGTCAGACTCACAAACTCAATCTCACATGGCAAAGTGTCAATTAAGATCAAATAGGCTTAGCCACAATCAATTCATGTCAAGTGACATACTGGAAAGAACCCCAAAACACTTAGCATTCATGGGTATAGACACATAGACACTAAAACTTTCAGAAAACAGTCAACAAGGGAATAAAATAGGACTTATTTTAAACAGGAGAGCAATGGACTAAGCATGGCAATCAAAATCCCTTTTCAAGTACTAAGCCTAGTCTTAATGATCATGAAGATGAAGAAGAGAAGGATATAGAGAGAAACAGTGAAGAAAACAGGAGAGTTCAATCAGGGTGCTTCAAAAACAGCTTAGTGTGAAAAGAGAAGAAAGCTACACCATGAAAGCTAAAAGAGGCCCAGTCCTATCATTAACAGACCTTAAAGAACACAGGGACGCATAGGAGATGAATAAGTTAAGAAATCAGTGTGGTCACAGAGAACTAAACATGGACTCACAGCATGAGAAGATGAGCAAAAAGGGTCCTAGACTAACATGAGAAGCATAGGATCGAGATAACAACAGAATCACCAAAAGAGAACCAAGAATAGCCTTACAACTAACATGTGAAACGCAAATCAATCAGAACATGCAAGGCAAAGATATACAGGGCATATTAAAACAAAAATGAAATAAAGAAAAAGAACAGAATATCAACAAGACTAATTGATACTTATCATGCGAAGGAACTGAAAAGAAAAGAGTAACTGGTAAGCAGAGAAATAGAGAACCTAAAACTAATATGCAAATCAACTACGAAATACAGCAGGGATAACAATCATTGGAGAAAAACAACACAGAAAAGTCGAACTAGAGAACATAACTAAACAGAACCAAATCGAGGACAAAAGTATTAAACAGAAACAAAAGAGAAGCAAAAATAAAAATCCTATGACTAACACAAAACATGCAGAAGAAGCAAAGGAAAAAGAAACTAGGCACAAAAGGAAAGGGACTTAACTTGCGGGGCCTGTCCCCCGAGCTTCCTATCCTCTCTTTTACTCTCTTCTCTTCAAGTCTCAATCTCTTCTTTTTGTTTTCCTTTCTTTAATCGTTCATGCCTCTTTTTTCGATTTTCTTTTCTGACTTTTCTTTTAAGGCTTAAAGACTAAGCTTTTTTTTTGAGATTTGAGTTGCAGGGGGTGTTCAGGAGTGTAAAAGAGTGGATCTTGGGGTGGTTTTGATTTTGGGGTCGCCGGAGTTAGGGTTCCGACAACCTTAATTGGGATATTCGAAGCGTTCAAGAGACATTCGAGGGGAACCAGTGGTATGGGTGGATAGATCATGAAGAGAGGAAGAGATTGGCATTGGTTTCAAGTGGGTTCTCATACTTTGGTGGTCACCGGTGTAACTCCGGTGACCGGGGTTTTGAAGAACGGTGTGTTTTTCTGGGGTTTTTGGGTGTGCTATGGCATGAAGATGAAGGAGAGGAAGATGGGAGAGGTAAAGGAGCCGGCGACCACCGTAGGAGTGGTGGCCGCCATGGCCGGCTAGGGCTTCTGGACGAAGAATGATGAAGAGATGAGGGAGATGAAGAGGAAACAAGGCGGCGTCTCTAGGGTTTGAAGGGTGAAATGAGCGGCCCGTTAAGACAAAGCCTTTTTATAGGCCAAATATACGAGATAATCTTGACCGTTCGTTGAAGGCAGATCAACGGCTCTGGACGAGCGTTACTTAAACGACGTAGCATCATCACATATGAGACTAAGGTCTCTAGCCGTTGGATCCAATCACATAGACGGCTCAGATTGACTCCCAATTATTCAATTATACCAATAATTCTCCTAATATTCTCGGCCGTTGGATATATCGAAATGGACGGCCGAGATCAAGATGATTGTAAAACCAGGCGGGCCGTCTCTTTGGGCCAATATGCTGGGCCAAACAATTCAGTCCAATTGGCCCATCTTTATCATACCCAAGCTATATTTTTGTATTTTTGATTTTATTGATTTTTTATGCACTTTTCTTTTATATTTTTTTTTCTTTTTCTTTTATGAAAAATTATAAATCCTAATCTACTAATTACTCTAATTTTCTAATATTTTTTGCAATTTTTCTGCTATTTTTTCCTTTATTTTCTCCTATTTAAGCTATTTTGCTAATTTTTCTAATTAACTAAACTAACAAACTAATTACTACTATTTTTTGATTTTTTCTAATTTTTACTTATTCAAACACACAAAAATATAACTAATTTCAAGCAAAGCAAGTAATTGCACTCAAAAATATATTTATTTTAATTTTGGAATTAATTGCCTGGTGCAAAAATCATGTGCTCACACACAACGGTCAACATAATAGTTATACGTAGAAAGATTGCAATCTAACATAATAAACCCATCACAACGATGTCCAAAACCATAAAGAACATTGTCTTGAGTAATTCTAAGACCATTGCGACTAAAGTTCATATTGAAAGCTAAATCTAGAAGAAAAGACACAAAGACTAAGTTTCATCGAATCTCTGTAACATACAGGACGTCATGCAACATCAAAGATAGATCACCACGCATGTTCATTCTGCAAGTGCCTATCCATTTGACTTTAAGATTTTCATTATTTCCAACATATACATGCTTTGATCCAGGTGGAACTTGACAAAACTCTATAAACGCTTTTCTATCGCGGCTCACATGGTCTGTGGCCCCTGAGTCTACAATCCACACATGATAAGATTTAGTTAGCAAAACAGTGCTAAAACATATATAGCACTAAGAAATGCATTTTTAAATGCTACCTTCTCGACTCAGTGCACTCACGTGCAAAATGCCTTAGGACTTGGCAATTGTAGCACTTTATCTTGCTCTTGTCTTTCTTCTAGAACTGTTTCTCTTTCTTGGATTTTGGCTTGTTTCTTTGCTTGGGGGATCCTTCTCCGGTCTCCTTACCCGTTCCGTCATATTCCCAATTTCGCTCGTGCGTGAAGCTTGATCTATTTGTACCACTTGATTATGCCACAAAGGCATTAGGTACAGCTTTAGCAGCACCAAGCCGCTCGTCTTCAAGCTCCACATGACGGGCAACATCAGAAAAAGTTTTGATGATATCATTGTGGGTCAAGTTAACCTTCAGATGTACCCAATTATTGGGAAGAGATCGAATCACTGCCTGGACCTGCTGCTCATCAGAAAGAACATGGCCAGCACTTTTGAGTTAAACAATCCTATTTGACATCACACTTAGATGTCGCTTGACACCGTGATCATGATACTTTGTGTACGTGTCAAACTTGATCATTAGCTGTCGAAGGCGAGTCACAGTTGTACCCCCATATGCCTCTCTTAAATGTGCCCACATGGCTTGATCAGTAGGATATTGCTCACTTTCGTGGATGAGATCATCAGCAACTGAACTTACAATAATTCCACGTGCTATGGAATTTTTCTTTTTCCAAATATTGTAAGTTTCCAAATTCCTCCTGTGTTGCGCAGCGTTACCCTCCTCTGGGTGACTTATAACATGGTTAATATTTCAAGAGCATATTTCTCTTCGAGTACATACCACATCTTACGACTCCAGATGTCATAATTTTTACCATATAGTTTTTCACCCTTGTTCAAGTCAGCAATGATACTTTTCGATGCCATGTCTGTTATCAGAGATAATTTTACAAGTTTAACTCATCAATATATACTTCTGTCAATTTATGCATGTAATTACACACTCAAGTAAATTAATTATAATATTAATTTTACATTTACTATTGAATCGAATGGTTACTACGTTTCCGTTTATTATTTATATCTAAATATTTTAATTAATATTAAATTCACTTCTTAGTGTATACTTTGTTTCAAGTCTCAATCCATTACAAAAAAAGTATAGTAAACAATGTATGTGACTAGTGATACAAATAACATAACTTGAATTTCATTAAGATAAACACATAATAATAATAATTTACATGTTTGCTAGGACATACACGTACCAATCGAACATTAACTCTTGCTCATATATGCTAAAAGGTGCACTAGACCAAACATCATGATAAATCTCATTAAAACTTCAACCCAAGGATCTCGAAGAGAGTATGCTAAAGTAGCTAATGCTTTCCAATCAATAATTTTTATGTAATTAGTCAATTCAGCTCTTTTTAACCTTAAAAGGTGTACATGTTTAGGAATGGAAGCATCCGGACCCATTTTAAATTCCTTAAACTCGCAAAAAAAAATTCTCCTTCCCTTTGTTCAACCCTTCAATTCTTTAACTCATTTTGTCTTGGACATTCCTAAGAACTTCAGGTTCCGAGTCTAAATTATTATAGAAATAAGTCATGCAACAACGTATCCTTCTACGTTGTTCCCTTCTTTAACTTCAAGAACTTTTACTTGGAGTAATTCGAACTTGTCCTTATTCAGTCATATTTGAAAGAAGACCAAGTGTTCAATCATTGAAACATGACCAAGTGATAAAGAACCATTCATGTTAATATTGACTTGGCATATTTTGTCAATATATGTATTAAAATCTAAAAGAAATTGGATTGGCAAGAATTTAAAAGAAAATAGACTAGAAAACCATAATCTATCAGGATTGGGTCTTGAATCCAGAAACGAATTGGATTTTTTTCAATCTGATACTACACGATTACCAATTATCAATGCCATCGTGCTTCAGTCATAAATGGCACTTCACAACTTAAAAACCAAAATCTAAATTACGAACTGGATTTACTAAACATACTGTTAAGGCATTAAAAAAAACTTTGTTAACCAATCCAACTTTAGAACCAATATACATGAATTGTCTGCCACTAAATAATATTTCTAAAGAAATCATGGAGTGATGACTACGGTAAATAAACCAATTTCTTTGACGCAAACGACACCAAAATTTTGCGGCACCGTAAAAAAAATCTACAACTCTAAATATTTCATATTTAAACAAACAAGAAATAATGCTGGTGCCAATGATTGTTTAATAATCGCGGGGCGAGAACAACATTAGCGTACTTATCAACGCAGCGAAAGAATTGTTAAATTCACCACCGAAACAGTTGGCCCAAATCGAACTTTGAATCACTAGGAAATAAAGTTAATCTTCCACCAATTAGATGTCCTAACTTATGTATGTTTTTGGGTAAAAAGGATTAGGCAGAGAATATTCTTAAAGTTCTGTATTTTCTCCTTAACATAAATACGCAGAGTAATGGCAATTAAAGAAGGTAACCCACTCCCACTACTACTCCCTTTTTTTTGCACGTTCTGTTTAGTGGAGTTTGTGGTCTAGTGTTAACTTCCCTTAACCTCTCTCAATCTCTCCTGACCGGGTCGGGTTATCCCACATGGAGCGACGAACGACCCATAATCTAACAGTTGACTCATATATCATAAGGATTAAAGTCAGAATTATCAATAATTTAGGGATCAAAGGTATTACGATTCCTAAGTTAAATCCTAAAGTATTCAGAAGGTAAGAGGGGTATATTTTCTTCAAAACTCCCAACATTTTCGAAGGTTGGAGATATTAAGTGAATTTTTTAGGGAAAATTTCACATAAGAACACTTGAGCTCCTTGCTTTTCATTTTTATAGCTCATGTTTCAATTTACAATCAACTAGCTCAAAAATAATAAGCTAAGATTCAACATTCAACTTCAATATATTCTACAAAATTACTATTTAATTTTTAAAAAGATTGCTCGAGCTTTTAAGTTAATTTTGAAATCAGTATTTGTGACTCAAATATTAGTTCAACAAACCAAATCCATTTCGATAATGAAAAGTAAATTTTTAACAAGCTTAAAGATAAACATGTGGGTTTAGATTTCAAATTTGATTTTATAAGAAATTTGGAGTGGGTGTTATTTAGACTTGTTAGAAATAGTATAAGGATGTTGTATATAAAATTTGAAGGCATTAAATGGAGATTTGGGCTGATTTTTAACAAGAATTGCAACTGAAATTCGTGAAAAATATTTGTCTACATACGCCTGTATAAAGGTGTATAATAGTGTATAAGATGTGTTTATACACTCATATACACTCTTATACAAGATTATACATAATATACAGAAAACTGACTTCGTCTTCTTTCTTGCATCTTTTCCAAAAGTTAACTCAAATCTTGCTCAAATCTACTCGAATCACTTCAAATTTAAATTTTGAGCTCCTTTTTATATTTTCAATCAATTGGAACAACACCCAATCCAAACAACTAACAAACTCATAAAATTCTATTTTTTAAAGCAAATCTTTGAATTGTCTTCAATGATGTACTTATACTCTTCATTTTCCTACATTGCAACCAAGTGACATATGGTAAGAACCAGTAATGGCGGACAGCTCTTTGAAGCATATATAGAAGATGTGAGAAGAAGAGAGAGTGAAAGCAATGGTTGTGAGAACACATATTTAACTCCATAGCTTTTAGTAAATAATGATTGTAAGAACACAAGTTTTGAATTTGCTAGAACTTTCAAAATATGTACAATATGGGCTAGATTAGGTAAAACTTAAAAATACGCATTCATTTTTTGTTATGGTATAAAGTCATGTGTATTTTCTTGTAATTCTTTCAATTTTTTAATCTTTTTAACAAATAAACCTCCTTGAGCTGGAAGGAGGTTTGGCAGATCCCTACCAGTTTTACTACTAATAAATAAATAAGTGGAGGTTAAAAATCCAACCAGTCAAAAAAAGTAAAATTTTACCTGATTGTTAAGTGACATATAACTTAAGGATGCATATGTATTTTTATTTTTATTTGTGACTTTTATATGCAACTTTTGCAAGGGAGTCGCCAAGCAGGCTCCTTTTCACTCGGACTTGTACAAACTGGGCCGTTAAACTGAACTGGCCCAAGTGTACACGATCTGTTTGGCAACATTTCTGAATTTCTGTAGAGGGATAGTCTATTATCGGAGTGATCATTCAAAAATAGCCAGTGTTTGTAAAGTTATTAAAATATACGCAGAAAATTCCAGCATAATATACTGGAGATTGGTATACCTGTGCATGAACTTCCAGCATTATGATCGAACTCTAACATGCAGAAAGTTCCAATATATTATACTAGAGATTGGATATGCTAGACCGGTATACTAAACTGGAACTCCAGTATATTATACTGGAGTATTTTTTCGGATTTTAACAGTGTTTTCGTTCAGATTTATCTTTACATGAAAAGTGACAAAATTTCGGTTACTTTTGAAACTGTAGCTATTTTTGAATGACCACATGTAAATCGGGCTATCCTTGAATTTTTCCGCCCTCTCTCAGGACAACAGTACTATGCTAAATATACATTGGGAGTTTTGGTGGGGCTAGACCTCAATTCTCCTTGAATCAATGAGTTCCTGAATTGCAGTTTTCAAATGCCAACATTATTCCGTGTCGTGCCCCAGAGATCCTAAACAATACTCACAGCTAACAGAATGGTCCAGGTTCCTTGGTGGTGGGTTCGGGATTTTCGGTTCAATGGGATTTAGGATTCCGAGCTGCCTCAATCTGTGAAATAGACTGATGTATGATTCTCTTAATGAAGTGAAAGTCTTTTTCTTTTGCAGTCTATCATTCCTGACACCGGGGTTTGGACGGAAGCCTGTTCCACCAGGGTTTTTATATATTTTGGGTGGTGGATATGTATTCTGGGTATGATATGTGTTGTGAGGAGCGGGTGCACGCCATGGTGCTTGTGGTTGTGGGTAGGTTTGAGCATGGTGAACTGAAAAGTGTGGAATAAGGGGAGGATAATAATATTGTGGTAGGCCATATGGTGCTGGTGGGTAAGGTTGACGATGTGGGCAAGGTTGATGGTAGTAAGGATTAGGACCCCTGGACCATGTTCTTCCTTCTACAACAGCCACCTCTTCTTTCTTATTTTTTCCAAGGACCTCTCCAGTGCCCGTCTGGATGGCCTGAGTTGTGGCCTTTATCGCCGAATAGCTCATGATCTTGTTAGTTTTTAACCTTCATCTACCATACTCCCCATCTTGACGACTTCATTAAATGTTTTCCCGACAGCTGACAACAAACGTCCGTAATATGTGGGTTCTAAAGCTTGTAAGAAGTAGTCTACTATTTCACATTCCTTCATGGGTGGATCCACTCGGGCAGCTTGCTCTCTCCACCTGAACCTGTATTCTTAGAAGCTCTCTTCTAGCTTCTTTTCTATCTTTGTTAAGGAAAGTCTGTCAGGAACAATCTCCAAATTGTATTGGAAGTGATTAGCGAAAGTCTGGGCTAGATCATACCACGTAAACCATCGAATGTGGTCTTACCTTGTGTACCACTCTAGGGCTGATCCACTATTGTTAGTGGATTTTAAATTTTTAATTTTGAATTAAAATTCTAAATGTATAATTTTATCCACCAAAGATTATTTCTTTAAAATAATACTTTAGCTTTCAAAAATATAGTAAATAAAAATTGAGATGAAGCAAAAGTTGAACGATTAATGTGAACAGGAATATGTTTTCTAAAAAATCCGGAAGATTTGGTGCAAGTTTTGTTGTTCTTAAAAAGAAACTTTTTATATACGTGTCTTTCTAATCAAAGTTGGATTTGATTTACTTCATAATCAGTGGCAAGTATCTACTCGGTTCATCATTTATCCTATCACGTAACGTAGAGAATGAAATACGGGTTTCCGGAAATTCAGTAACTCTTGCGTAAATTCTGTATTTATATTAAAATTTTCATTAAATATTTATAAATATCTAACTATAAACTCAGTTATTGTTGCATATTAATTTATAATTACGGTAAAAATACATAAGCCTCAAATTTTAGATCCGCATCCGCTTATATATATATATATATATATATATATATATATATATATATATATATATATATATATATATATATATATATATATATAAAACAACTAATCCAAAATATTAATATTATATTAGAAGTTATTGCGACTTCATTCTCATATAACTTAAATGTTTAAGATTATTTTGATCTTCGAACATTGTATTTATGTATTTATAATAAAATATAAATATAAATAGATAGATAAATTATACGAAAAAGGGTTTGATATATCCTTATACTATGGTAAATTGTTTAAAAGTATCCCTCGTTATACTATTGGACCATAAAAGTCCCTACTGTCCAACTATCCTAACAAATCTACCCTTACTTTGACGGAAGTGCCACGTGGCATCCATCCTTGCCTCTTTTTAAATCTGGCCACGCGGTATTTCCGTCAAAGTAAGGATAGATTTGTTAGAATAGTTGGACGGTAGAAATTTTTATGGCTCAATAGTATAATGACGGATAATTTTAAACAATTTACCATAGTACAAAGATATATCAGACCCTTTTCCGTAAATTATATAAGTAAAGGTATGCCCAAACATGACGTGTACTGTGGAAGCCGAAAAAAGAAAGGCTGCAACTGAGGACTACATGATCAACTGACGACGAACTATGCCGACCCACCGCTTGAGATTTGTGATCATTACGGCGTGCGTGACTCTTCCGCAATTGACAATTCGGAGCATATTTCACTATTAATATACCAAAAAGATAAGTAGTTGCATATTTTCTTATTCTCCCTGGTGCCCCCAAATTTAACATAAATATTTTCCTTTTTTTTATATGTGCACTAAACTTAACATATCAATTTATCAATAATAACGATTAAATTTCAAATTTAAATTAATTAAAGTGTTCTATAAGTTTTTATACTATCAATTATTTACTCCCCGGCTTAATTTATATATATCCTTTTTAGTCAATTATAAAAATAATGATACATTTATATTTAGTCAATCATGGAAGTGTTTAATTATTGTTCAAAAAATGATACAAGGCCAAAGGTTATATTTACTACGTGGCTTCACCTCAGGATAAGCTGCTCACTAGTACTTACAGACTTGCTAAATGAGGACTCAATGTTAATAAAAATGATGTATTCTGTCAAACTTATCTTGTAAGCAGGGACTATATATTTGTTGAATGTACTTTTGCCATATATATAATATATGTATGTGGAACAGACTACTGATAATATATGGCTTCAGAAGAATTCTTACAATATAATGTGGCTACATGGGAGCAGCGCTTTACAGTGGACTCTAAAGAATAATGCTGAAGGCAAAGCACAATTGCTGCTCCTCCATCCATTTTAATTTAAATAAAATAGTTTAATTCGGCACGAAGTTTAAAAAAAAAAAAATTTAAATATGTAATTTTAAAAGTTTAAGGGCTAAAAGCTTTATGGGATCATAATATTTGTATGGTTATGAAAGCACTCATCTAATTTGAAAAGATGGAGTAATACATTTTAATCGGTATATGCTGAGACTATTCATTCGATCTGTGGATAGATCAGAGAAATGTGAGAGTGTTTGAGAAGCGAAGCTACAGATGATATTGTTTGCATACATGTGTAATGTCAGGGCATCAACTAGCATGTAATATATCGCTTCAGACGCGTTCTTTTTGGTCGTTGAGTTTTCTTTAAGGGAAAAAGAAAAGAGTCTCGAACCAAAGTAGGTTCTTTTGGATTCAAAGAATTAAAATGTGTGGGAAAAAAATGGGCACCATAACATGTATAGCGCGATATTTCACCGCGCTATATTTTAATGGCAAACGTGTCGTTAAGGTATAACGTGGTGAAATATCGCTCTATACTTAAGTATTGGGCCCACAAATAATTGTTCTCTGTCAACTGGATATATGGGTGTACGATTATCAAAAGAAAGGCATTTTTCGGGCGCAAATGTGTGTTTGAAATTATTTATGGTAATGGGATCACTCTTTTGCATCTCTACCTAGGTACATGGCCGTATTGCAACACTTTAACACCGGGACTATTGTTGAATAGAAGCTTGAGTAGAGTCCGGGAATAATTGATTGCTTTGTGCATTGCCGGATGGTAATATCCATAGACAGGACTCATGTTTGTGGAAAGTATGATATTATGTTGTTGATCATCTTTGCAGTAGATGCTAATGAAAGTATATTTTCCCTAAAATTTGCTATTTATGCCAATGAAAACCAAGAGACGTGGACATTATTTTTGAACCACTTGAAGTAGCACGTTGTCAGACGGTGTTCAAATATTTGTCTAATAATTGATCGTCATTGCGGTATTTTAAGTTCTAAAGGCTGAATGACGCCATATCACCAGGAGCATCATTTTGCTCAAGGTGGTCACCAGGCTGATCAACTCCAACATCTTCAACAGGTGCCACAACTCCCCCTTGCTGGGACCATCTCCTCGCCGACCCACACGACCTCGTGGAACACCCTACCTCTCAAGGCACGCCTGTCACGTCGACCACGTTCAGGCCCCACTACTGGCACACAATTGTACTACTATGGCGGCACATAACCAGCATCTTATCCTAAGTGCTCATCATCTCGGGCTCGCCGCAGTGTATGGATAGCTGGATCTGTAACCTACCTGCCATAGTCGTGCAAAGCTGCCGCTCACTCGCTAGTATGCTATTGTATCTGCAGTCCCAACTGGTAGAACAGATGTCATCCCATGGCCTACAAAACACGTAAAATATTAATTACAAAACGATAGGTTAACGTTATAAGTATAACAATTAACATAGCAGTGCCTCATGCCTTTCGTCATATGGAATGTACCGACCACCAACATGATGAAGAGTATTCCCAAAGAAACATTCGGGTAACACTGCGGTACCAACCCATATAGTTATGCTCACCATCTGTGCGCTTAGGTGTAGGGGGTGGCGGAATCAGGTCATGCCGACGGTCCCAAATCTCAATCTACGCCTCTAGCCAGGCTATGTATGTCTAGTCAACCCTAGAACGATCATCCCGCTGGTAATGTGTCCAAAGCCAAGCGGGTAGAGTAGGAACAAGCTGTGGTCGACCAAACTGGTGAAGGGCTCGCTCGGTTGCATAATTCTCAACAATATCAAGACATATCAATGGGACAGAAGAGCTCCACGTAAGTCGTCTGCTCGAGCAATAATCGGGCAAACCATCTATTAGCTCGTTGGTGTATGGCCTCTATACGAACTGTTAATTAAAAATAGGAATCGTAAATGAACACAACACATTTAAAGCCAGGCCAAATAAACTTGAGTATACATATACCGGTGCACCCTCAAGCAAATCCAATAAATCCATATAATAGGGGAGATTATGTCAAGCCTCGACCTCGCATTCGTAGCCTCGTCTATCAACCCATCTCCTAGCTAAAGGGAGAAAGGGTGGAGGTAGTGCATCCTAAGCGATGGGTGGTAGAGGTGGCCGAAACTACAGGAACAGCTTCTAGACCCAAACCTATACATTATGAACATAAAATTTAAGGTATATTTTACTATATGCATTATAATCATGAAAATAATTGACTATGTTTTCACCTACAGCAGTGGAAAAATCCGAAAATATCTCTCTTGGTGCCCATGCTAGCCCGACACATCTGCCTATACAAGTAACCTAGAACAGCTACACCCTAGCTGTAAAGAGGTAAATCATATAGCCGCTCAAGATGATGAAGAAATCTCAAGCTAACTAGGTTTCCCAAAGTGTTCGAGAATAATACCCCACCAAACATAAGTATCATCAACTATCTCATGCACCAGTTAATATGAAGATCTGGTGTATCATCCGTAATGTCCGCATCTATCGCCTTCAGATGCATCCGGACAAGCATCAACTGCAAACGGCTGGCCCCACTCAATACAGCCTCCTCCGTTGGCTGGAAATTGGCGAGCCATTGCAACATCTCCAGGTACTGCAATCCTATATATTATCTGAGAGCATGCATGTAAGCTACAAGATGGAAACCGACAGCCCATACAGAACCTCCACATCCTGAAGCGTGATAGTAGCCTCGCCAATGGGTAAATGAACGTGTGTGTCTCTGGTCGCCACTTCTCTATTAAAGTCGTGATCAACGAACAGTCCAACTGCAACCGGTCGATCTCTATGATCCTATAGAAATCCGTATTCTGAAGGCGTCTAACTATACGGGGATGGAGTGGGTGAGCCCTAAGAAAGTTCCACATATTGTCTACTCGTCTAGCGCAGAATGTTTGGGCTAAACACTGCCCCTCCCATATGTACGAAGACCTGTGCTCGCTCTATAGCAACAGTAGCTCTAGCAATGCAGGTCCGGGATGCACATGCGGAACCTCCATGACGACTACTATAAATTGAACAATATTAATTAAAATATTTTTTTATTGCTTCACATCTTTAAATATATTACAAAATATTTAATATTAAAATTTATTCGATACTTTTACTATATTGTTAATTAGGTTGATACATTTTCTATATTATAATTTTATATTTTATATGTTTTTATTACGTTATACGTTACTTTAATATTTTATATGTTGGTTTGTTACTAACCTATTTTTGACTATAATAAAACTAAATAATTAATTTTTATAACTATACATGATTTAATTATTAAACATTCATGTAACAATACTTAGTTTGACAAATATTATTATTTTCTAATGTTATTTTCTTACGTTTGTCAACTAGCATTCGAGAGAGTTTGTGTTTGAAATATTAACTTTTTTCATATAGTTTTGGGTTTAACAGATAATTAAATGATTAATTTCAGTAGCTACAAAGATACAACACTAAAGGGTACTATATTTTACTACGCTAAAAGGGCACTACACTACAAATACGAGCACTGTATTAAAATTACGGGCACAAGATACCACTACAGGGAACTAAAGTCACATATTCATATATGTAGAACAATAACATCTAAATAAGATTAATTATTCCTAAAATAATAATTTATCTATTTTACTAATCTTTTAGGAAATAACTAATCTCAACCGAATAAAAATAATAAATAACATAAAACAATCACGAAAAAATAAAAATCAATGTAAAAATTAACTAGTTAATATCTTTTTTAACAACTAATAACAATTTCTCAAATTTACTATTATTTTTAACTCACTAATAATATAATTCGGATAGAAAACAACAAATTAATTAAATCGCAAAACAATCACGAAATAACATAGAACACAGTAATAACAACTAATATTCATTTTTTATACATGAGTTTTAACAAAAAATAAGTCGTAATACCTCGATTTATATTTTTTGGAAAGTTGAATATTTGGTGATTTGGAGCCGAAACAAGAAAACCACTACGAGATAACGCCTTAGATACAATGTGCGACCGATAATCTATTTTTTTTGTGAGACCGGGCTCCACCCGAGTTTTTCTTCATTAAAAATATGGGGGGGGGGGGCGTTGGTTTTGGAGTTTTTTTTAATGAGGGTGGGGGGAAGTAATGATTTTGGGGGAAGAAGATGGCCGTTTATTTATGTAGATATAATAGGTGTTATACCTTCCTGTCGATGTAAGTTCAAATATAGCTCGGTCTTTCACTGGGTTATACCTTAATGGATAAATGGTCGTTAGGGTATAGCGCAGTAAAGTACCACGCTATACCTATTATGGTTGCCCAGTTTTTCCCCCAAATATTTTATTTCTTTAAATCCAAAAGAACTATACTTTGTTTCTAGAATCAAAAGAAAACCTCCCTACGAGTTATAGCCTACACCTTAGGAGTCCTTTGGTAGGAGGTTACAAGAAAAAAAAGAATGCAACCATTAATTTTGTGCCTTACTTATCCCTTATTTTGTGTAGTTTTTCAATTTATGTATTACTAATTATATATTTTATTTGGTTGTCAAGCCACAAATCAAGGAACATGACCGGCGCCTGATCGGGTAGTCCCAGTCAAGCGGATCTGAATGCCTTTCCTAACGCACGCGTTACCCCTGTATTGTTCATTACTTACAAACCAAAGTATTTAAAAATTTATAACTGAAATCACACTTTTAACAAACATAACAACACACTTAACTTCTTTACAAGTTTACAAATTACAACGCCCGACACATATATATACATAGACTATAATCCCACAGTTTACTGACTACGGAGCCTCTAGGATACAAGGGATGATATAATATTTGCCGGTAACAAGGCTCTAGCTATACCTTACACAAAAATCAAAATAACGTCTAAAATAGAAGTGGCATGAGCCACGCAGGGCCCCGAGAGGAAAGGAGCTCACCAAAACGGCCAGTGGAAGGTGAAGAATGCTACTGCCGATAAGCTGAAGTACCTGCTACGGATCCACCTACAATCATAACATGAATGTAGCATCCCCGAAAAAAGGGACGTCAGTACACTGGAATTTTACTAGTATGTATGGACAAGCTTTGTCCCAAGTAAACTCAAGCCATAAACAATTAAATTGCAATAATAGAACAACCAATAGATACACCAAGAAATAACCAAGCGAGCCAATCACGCTCCCACACTTAATTTGTTTCAAGAAATCCTTAGCCCAAGTACAGTTAGAGATCAACAAGGAAGACAACAACCAAACATACACAGAAAGCACAATCAAGTCAAACAAAGGGGCAATCAGTGCCCCACAGGTTGCAAACTCTCCTGTTGTCTCCTTTCACAATTTCACATCAATCATTTCATATCAATTTCAATGGCGATTTCAATCGCTTTCCACCCTTATTATCTCGGCCACCCTTATTACCTCGACCACCCTTATCACCCCAACCCACACCTTATTACTTCGTGTTGCGGCGCGCAACCTGATCCCACCGTACAGTTTCAAATCACAACAATCACAAACATCAAACAAGAGCACTACACAAGATCACAAACAAGTGCAATAAGCAAATTACAAATTGGTTCATGTTTCCAAATACTTTTCAAGCCGGTATTACAACAAAGTTACAATATTCCCATATCCGAGAGTATCCATACCATTTTGTTCAACAATTCATCGCAATTCGAGTTGTTTCATTAGTTTCCCACAAGAAGCCAAGTATGCCATTACTACAATTGTTCTCAATTTCTTTACCAATTATGATTTCCTTTTTCATCTTTCGGTTCACATCCTATACCACACAACACATAGTTCAAATCAGTTGAACACCCAACAACTAGATCAAAAGAATTACACAACAATTTTCAAGATTGCCACATACCAAATGAATTGTACACATAAGGGCGATTTCACAAGATCAAAGTTAGCCATACATACCTGGAGTTGAATTTACTTTCTTCACACTCCTACTTTAAGTTCACCAAAGTTATCCTATGTTGCCAACTTCGTTTTTGCAAACTCTTACTCCTACCCACTCCTTTTTACTAAATTTTCAAGTTCAAATAACATGCATGAGTGTTAAATTTCTATTTCAAAAGCTAATGCATGAAAATATTTCTTTCCCTTTAAGAACTGAAAATTAAGAAAAAATGGCAAGGGTTTTTACCTTTAGAAGTTGGGGGAAGAAAACCCTTGCCCTAGGATTTTCCGGACCAAGCGATTAGAAAACGATCATTGAAGATTGTTAGGTTTCTCTCTCAAGAATCTCTCTTTCCTCTCTCTTGTTCTAAGAAAATATGAAGAAATGAAGTTTTGAGGTGTTTTATTAAAGAAGGAATCGGGTTAAAATTTTAGAAAAATCTGGGCCGAGTCAAATCTGCGGTCGCATCTGCGATCGCAGAATCAACATGCGGTCCGCATAATGGACCGCATAATTGCTCTCAAAAACCACCTGTTCTGTTACGATATGCGACCAGAATGTGGTCCGCATTCGTGTTCTGCGGTCGCATAATGCACCGCAGAATTGACCTTCAAAAATCCTTAAGAATTTATGCGGTGGTTTTGCGGTCCGCATTTTGGTTATGCGATCGCATATTGGACTGTATTTTCAACACCAATTTTGGAAAATATTCTGTTATATTCCGCGGTAGGAATGCGGTCCGCATAGCAAATCTGCGACCGCATTCTTGACCGCAAAATTGACATTTTCTGGAAAATTTTATTCTTTCGATTTTTAAAGATTAGATCATTACCAAGGGTACGAACCGCGGCGATCTTTCTACACATTCCTAACACATTATTCGGACCATGATACCACGTGCTACTAGATTTTGAGCACAAAAATTTTACTGGGCCTTACATTGGTATTCTATTTATAACTAATACGTAGCAAATTATGGTATTAGGCTTAGCAATGAAAGGGTTTTAATACTTGCATAAATATTATTAAAGACATAATTATCCATCAATCCCTCAAAACATATTCTAAATACTTTTCGCCATATTTTATATATTTTTATATTGTGATTTTAATTATTTTTTTCTCTTTAGCATTCTACTATAATCAAAATAATATCATATTTAATACTAATATTAATTTTGAATTCGTTCAAACTATATACTGTATGAATTTTATTTAGGGTAACTTATACAAATGTCCCAAATAAATCTCAACTTACCAACCTCTAGCCATTAGTCATAGACTTACCAAAACTAACCAACAAAAATTAAAAAAATCAAATAATATGGTTCTTTCTATCAAAGAATCACATGCAAAAATCACCTTCCATATTTTTAAGCGTAATTAAGAACATTAGATACAAGACTGGAAGAAAATTTCATGGACAGGGTAGCAAATAAGGTGATGAAATATAAACATTTATATAATATTCCAAAATTTAAACAAAAAGAGAAACTTTGTCAATGGGTATAGTTGAAATTCATTGAAAATATATAGATAATTCAATATACAAAATTTGAGAAAGATTGGAGGTGATTTGGACTGGTTTCATATCAAAATTCATAATTAAATCGAGTTAAAAAAAGTCTTCTGCGATACATATATCAAACATGTATCACGCAATCACACGCAGATATACATGGATATACATGTGATACACAATAGATACAAATATGATACATATGTGATACATAAATTATACACAGTGTGATACACATATTTTTTTTTCGTGTTCAGCTTTTAATTCGAATTTTCAATCCAAACCACCTCAAAACTTCACCAAATCGTCCCAAAACTGAAATTCAAGCTCCTTAAGTTGTGCCCAATCTATTCTAATAACACCCACTAAAAACAAAGCAAAAATTTGATTTCTTTGTTACGAATATTTAATTGGCTAATTTGGCTAATATTAATAATATTTTATCAATTGGCCAATTTTTGTAATGAGCTACCTATAAATGGACATAGCTGGTAATTTCCCTTTTTTTGTTTGTTAAAAATACCATTTTTTAATAATTGGTATTTTATATTATATGTCATAGCAATTAATTTTTCTTTCTTTTAAATTTAATATTTCAATTAGTTTTCTCTTTTAATTTTGCTCCCCTATAAAAAGAAGTTTGCTTTAGAGAGAGTAAAGAATGTGAAGGGTAACAAGCTTTTGCAGTAGGAATAGTATGAAAAGTTTAAGAATGTGGAGAATATTTATGTAAACAATCAATTTATTTAGAAATTATGTAATGCTTTAATATACCAAGCCAAACTGTAATAAGAAGTAATCTCAACATGGAGTAATACATTTCATTCAGCACTATTCTTATATAACTCCTACCAAACTACCCCTTAGTAGTAAAGTCATAGCGGGTTATAGCATGTTTGGCCAAATTTCTCCAAATCCAAAAGCACCTTTTAAAAACAAGGATATATATATATAAAGTTGAAGTTGTTTGGCCAAACTTTTAGAAGAAAAAAGTGCTTTTGAATAGAAGCATGAGCAATTTTGGAGAAGTAAATTGTTTTAGCTTTTTTCCAAAAAGTACTGTTTTGAAAAAATACTTTTAAGAAAAATATACTTATAGAATCACTTTTTAAAAACTTGGCCAAATACTAATTGTTGCTCAGAAGTGCTTTTTAAATTAATTAGTCAAATACAAACCGTTTCTCACCAAAAGTACTTTTGAGAAAAATACTTTTGAGAAAAATACTTTTTGAAAAAAAAATACTTCTTAAAATAAACTAATTTTGAAACTTAGTATATTTACACCAGTTGTTTAAGACAACTAACAAAATGTGTTATGCTGTAATTTTGTATTATTTACTGGTAATTAGAGTAGTATATTTTAGTTATCAAAAAATTTTACAAGTACTAGTAGTGAAAATAATTTCTTGTAAAAATATAAAATAAAATAAATACTATAGAAGTCACTCTGATACAATTGTTTTAACTTTGTGGGCTTTACCGTGTTCATTGCAAATCAAATCCAAAATTGAATTAATAACTACTCCTTGTAGCTTAAAAAAAAATATTTATAATTTTGTATTGATTATCCTTTAGTTGACAAAATCTGATTTTGTACAGTATCAGTACTATTTCGAGTTGACAATTGACAATATGTCTTTTCTCTTATTTATAATTTTATATATATATATACTCCCTCCGTTTCAATTTATGTGAACCCATTTGACTGGGCACGGAGTTTAAGAAAAAAGAGAAGACTTTTGATCTTGTGGTGTAAAATGAGGCACCTTTATTTTGTGTGGCTATAAATCAATGCATAAAGGTAAATTGTTTCCAAATAAGGAAAGAGGTCATTCTTTTTGGCACGGACTAAAAAGGAAATAGGTTCACGTAAATTGAAACGGAGGGAGTATGTGTGAAACCGCAACCTTGCGTGATAACGCTAAAAATTACTCCTATTTATTACTTTGATTATTCGTCCTTTGATCAGTTTGCCTTCAAACAGAAGCCACCCTCGCCCCTTTGAATAGAGAAACAGCAAATTTATTGCTCCTCTGCACCCCCATAATCCTCTTCCTTTTTCATAGTCTTTCATTTTAACATAAACAGAGACTACTACAATAGAGTAACTCGTACAAGAATAAAAGAAAAAAAGGTTATTTTTTGAGTTGAATAATTGTATGGAGGAAGGAGGAGGGCTGGTGAGGTTGAAAGGGTGTGTGAAGAATTACGATTGGGGAAGAGCGGGGAAAGAATCTCGTGTGGCGCGCCTATATTCGCGCAATACTGGTGACCATGTTATTGAGCAGGACAAGCCTTATGCGGAATTTTGGATGGGTACTCACGATTCTGGGCCTTGTTATGTTGTGACTGAGAATGGATTGGTGTTGACATTGAAGAATTGGATTGAAAGCAACCCAAGTGTTGTTGGAGATAAGATTTTGAATAAGTGGGGTTCCAACCTTCCTTTTCTCTTTAAGGTTTGCTCCCTTCAATCGCTTGTTTAAGAATGAGTTATTGCTTTCGAAATTTAGAGCTAGTTGATAAGTATTAGGTGCTGAAAATTACTTTTAAATGTTGAAGATGATTTTAAAAAGTAAGTAGTTATGTATTTGGATAAAAATATTCAAATTAATATGCAGCTAAAGAATTAGGTATACAAAAAGTTTTGTTTTAAAAAAAAGGATTTTAGGGATATAATAGTAAAAATTTTGGTCAAACTTAAAATACTTATAAGCTAAAATTCGATAAGTTGGGGAGACCAACTTATGACTTTTAGCTTATTTTTTGGCTTATAAGCACTTTTAAATTTATCAAACGCGTAAATAAGCCAAAAAGTATTTATAAGTCAGTATGACTAGTTTATAAGCTTAGTCAAACGCCCTCTTAATATTTTGGTAGATTTCTTAACACCGTGTGACCCAAAACTACTAGTAGATTGTTAGCCAGTTTCCTTTGGAATCGTATCAAGTTTTGATTTTTCATTATATGCTCTCCCATATAATTATATTCCTCTATATATAATAGCTACTGATTCAGGGCCAATATAGAACTTTGATGGAGGACATGGATAAAATTAGACAGGAAAGTATAACGAGGGATATGATTGAACAATAAAATAAAGTATAGGGATATATTTGGCCCTTTGTTTTATTCAGAATGTGCCACGTGTCCTGACCGTTAAAATAGGAACAAATATAGAACTTTGACGGACGACAGGCATAAATATGGAGGGAAAGTATAACGGGGGACAAGATTGAACAATAAAACAAAGAGATGGATATATCAGACCTTTTTCCGAATTATCTAATATTCGGTTTCAATTCAAACATAGATTTCATTTTTAAGCAAAAAAAAAAGATGTTGATACTGTCATATTTTTTATAATTAAAAATCATAAGGAGACAATTCTATTTATATAAGTTAAGGAGACAACTCTATATATATAAGTTAGCTTGATACATTTTGGATGAGCTAAATCCCTTTGTAGTTGTCTGTCGGTATGGTTTTGATAAGTGTCTAACGTGTCTGACTTTTAGGTACTTTCTGTTGCAAAAGCTTTGTCCATACAGGCCCATCCAGACAAGGATTTGGCCACTCGTCTGCATAATGACCTCCCCGATGTTTACAAGGATGACAATCACAAACCGGAGATGGCATTGGCATTGACAGAATTTGAGGCCTTATGTGGATTTATAAGTCTTGAGGTACTCAACATCTTTGTTGTTTAAATTAAAATTTTCTTTTGGTTTATAATATTTGCAATTTTTTTAACTTGGAAACTGGCATAGTTACATTTGCTACCGGTTTGCCATCCATATTCTGTTAGACTGCAAGCCTGGAAAAGCTTTATCCTGGTCCTTAATCTTGTTGTAGCATAAACGCTAATATTGCATATAGAAGAATGGTGTAACTTAAACTTATTTTGGCTCACTTGAGAAGCAGTATCTGTTGTGCTCTTTAGCTTGAGATAATGAATGGGCTTAAACTTCCATGTGTATATGAAAAACGAAAAGACAAGTTTGATGTGATTTAACAAATATGTATGAATTTTTTTAGGAGCTTAAGTTGATTGTTCAAACTGTGCCCGAGATTATCGAAGTGGTTGGCAATGCACGCGCAGAGCAAGTATTAGACCTGAATGAAGATGGTGAAAAGGAGAAAGTTAAATTAGTTCTACAATCAGTGTTTACTGAGATAATGTCAGCAAGCAAGGATATGATTGCTGAAGTGATAGCCAAGCTGATTAGTCGCCTACACATAAAAAGTCAGGTAAAGTCATGATAGCCCCGTCAGCTATAAGTTAAGATGTGTTTGTAAATCTCAGCAGTAGTTGTAACTCTTCTTTTTGTACTTTTACATGATGGAAACTTATTCATGTGGACGATAATTATGACTTTTTCATCTTTCATGTTGTAGGCAAGGCAGCTGACTGAGAAAGAACAAGTGGTCCTAAGACTCGAGAAGCAGTATCCAGCTGATGTTGGTATCTTGGCTGCATTCTTGTTAAATTATGTAAAACTCAAACCTGGTGAAGCTTTGTATTTAGGGGAAAATGAACCTCATGCTTATATATATGGTGATTGTGTTGAAATCATGGCAACATCAGACAATGTGGTACGTGCTGGCTTAACTCCAAAGCACCGAGATGTTAACACTCTATGCTCAATGCTCACTTACAGACAGGTACATACTGTCACAGAGACCATTAAGGTCATTCTTTAAAATTGAACTTCCTGCCTTGTTATGTACTTCAAAACATTGGGAGTTGACAAAGATCAGCATCGGAAAGAGTTGCATTATTCTAACATCGACTTACTGAATAAAATTGGTTAGGACATTTAGGATTAAGATGCATATATTAAGCATCTTTCAAGAGTCTAATTTCCATCACCAATTGATGCGTGATATGCATCAATTATATTTAGAACATCTCCTTGTATCCCTATTTGTAGTTTCTATTGGGCCATTCCACAATTTTGGCTGCGTGGGCAGACTAAATATTTGGCATGATTCTTTTAAGTGCAATTAAAATGGTAGTGGGTGTCTGCTTATTTATCTACACTTATAAATTCGTTCTTCGTTGCAGGGTTTTCCCGAAATTCTGAACGGTACTGCAGTAAATCCACACACTATGAGGTACATTCCTCTTTTTGATGAATTTGAGGTCGATCGATGTATTCTTCCTAAACAATCAACTGCTGAATTCCCTGCTATTCCTGGTCCCTCTATTTTTTTGGTCATGGAGGGAGAGGGAAGAATGAACACATCATCAGACGAGATTGTTTGTGAAGGTGACGTCTTATTTGCACCAGCAAACACCAGCATTACAGTTGCAACATCTTCTGGTTTGCACTTATATAGAGCAGGAGTAAGCAGCAGCTTTTTTGAGAAGTGAGAATTGTGCTGCATCTGCTATAATTGGCCAATCCAACCTTGTACTATAAATCTGTGCATGTACTTGCACTTCTGGGAATCAGGTATATAAGCAAAATATCAGTATAAGGGTTATCGTGCTCATTATGAACGTTCAGTGATACACAATCCCAGATCATTACTTCCTCCAGCGAAAAGGAACAAAACAAAAGAAAGCAAATATCGTTAAGTATCTACATTAGTTATTGAATAGAATAAGCGTCACTGTGGAAAAAGTGTAGGAAACAACATAACAGGTAAAACGGTGGGGTATTAATTTGGGAATTTTTCATAAAGAGCATTCATAAAGAGCTAATTAGCAATAAAAAGAAACCATTTCTAATATTACATGATATAGGAATGTTTTACCGTATTCTATAATGTATTTAGTGTATTAAACAAGTTGTATTTAATAATACAACATTAAGATTCGCCGCATAAACTGGGATTGCTATAAATGTCAAACTGTATTTAAGTGTATTAACATGTATTTAGCGTGAAAATAGTAATGGGTAAGCGCAAATCTGGGAAATTTGAATAAGATAAAAACGGAAGGATATCCAAAAAAATTTGATTTCCACTACTAACTTAAATAAACAAAATCTATATGAAATCTACTCTATTTTGACCCAATTAACGAGAAAAACTAGAGCATTACAAATCAACAGTTGAGTTTTACAGAACTTGAATTTAAAAACAGTTGAGTTTTACAGAACTTGAATTTAAAAACTTTTCTGAAATGCAATTTAATACATTCGAATACATGTGTATACATATGCTGCTAACAGTTGAGTTTAACAGAATTTGAATTTAAAAACTTTTCTGAAATGCAATTTAATACATTCGAATACATGTGTATACATATGCTGCTAACAGTTGAGTTTAACAGAACTTGGATGAAGCTGTATCTTTTTAAATTTATTGCAACAATTTAATATACCTGTTAATACTGGTATTTCTGTAGAAATTTGATGAAGAAAGTTAAACCCTCAACAATGGCAGAAATTGGATGTCGGATGAAGTGTGGAGACGAGAAGAGTATACTGGGGGAGGAGAATGATTTGAGAGATACATAATAAGTGTGTTTGGGAAGTTTTAAGAAAAGATATATTAAGATGAAAGAGAAAATAAAATATTATGGGGGAGTTATAGTGGATTGAGAAAAATAAGGCTTAAATATAGGAAATCATTAAATTTTGATTTTTTGCTACAAAAATAGAAAAGGTTATTATATTATGTAAAATTTTGAAAAGGTATTTATATGTTATAATTAGGTCTTAATATATTCTATAGGTGGTAAAATTTCCTTTTAATTTCCATACTCGGGTTCCTTATAAATTTTATTGCCTATTGGATATATATAACGGTTGTATTTGTTTCGAAGTGTTAGAATATCTCGACTTGAAGTGAAACCTAGATACTTAATTTATCTTATGTCTCGCTAAGCTTTCAAAATCTGCTTATTGTAAAAAGTATTTTATGTCCGGTGTATTTTTTGAAAAGTACTTCTGAAGAGTAACAGTTTATGTTTGACTAATCAATTTGAAAAATAATTTTTCCAATATTAGAGTGGCAATGTGTGCTTGGGCAACTTTTCAAAAAAGTGTTTCTAGGGAGAAATTCTTTTTTCAGCTTCTTAAATACAACTTCGACTCCTATAGTTTTTCTTATAAGCTTGGTCAAACACCTCAATTCTCTAATAAGTATTTTTTCTAAAAATAAAACTAAGCACCTTTTACATCTCAAAATTTTGGTCAAATGGGCTAGTTGTAGTTTAGAACATAGTTTAGAATACTGGTCGAGAAGTTATATACTACTATTCGGAAACAAGTCAAGAACCATATGTGTCCCAAAATAATTCTTTATTTAGTATAATATATCATAGCAAAAAAATATATATGAAATTGTCTTTGTTAGGGAGCATTTTACCTTAAAAGTAGGACTTTCAAGCGTGAGTCCCGACACATCAAAGTGGGTACGGAAAGCCGTGTGATAAACAAAAGTAATGACAAAATATATATAATTAGAGTTTTATAACAACTACTCTGAAGGAATTAGTCAAACATAATTGTTAAAATGGGATGTTTACTATCCAACCTATGACATAAATGTTTTACTTGTTTCCTCTGACCGGAATATTTCCAAGAAGTTAGTCAAATTAAAAAAAATTCTTTCTCGGCGCACGTTAGGTGACTGACTAACCTGCACCTTGCCGGAAATGGGAGGAAAGGAAGACCGACGAAGAAAAAAACCAAAACACTAGTACTGGACAGGAAGTTGACGGCTGATAGCACATGCGAGCAAGTAAAAGAAAATGCTAAAGCCAAGGAGAAAATGCAGGAGGATAAGCTAGAACAGGATAGTGACAGTGATGCAAATTGGCCAGATATGGGCAACTATCAAAACCAAACAATAACACCAGTGAGTTCCAACAAAAAAATTGACATCTATGGAGAATTCTGGTAACAGAGTTAGCGCAATGAGGATTACAAGTGAGCAACCCAACTCGAGTGTGGTGCAAATCAATGGAACATTGTCTGCAAGCCCCAATAATGATCAGAGGACCAATATTATGGATAGCCAGAAGGAAAATCAATAGAAGAGCACAGTATCAATATTGGAGAAGGGACGATCATGGGCAGGACTTCTTCAGGAGAACAAATTGGCAGCGAAATATATAAATCTAACTTACATACACCTAGTGATACAGGTTGGTGAAGTAGTGGAGCAGTACGAAGACATTGCAGAGGAAAACCTAAAGTGGGCTCGAGCTGTTATACTCTATGTGGTGGGGAATACTCCATCAATTAGGGTTATTGAAGGTTCATAGCTAATCAGTGGGCTAATGTGCAGAAACCTAAGGTGTTATTCCATAACGATGGTTACTTTATTATTCTGCTTAGTATTAATGAAGAGAAGAAGATGGTGATGATGAATGGGCCTTATACAATCAATAGTAGGCCAGTTATTATGAGGCAATAGTCGGAGAATTTTGATTTCAATGAAGAAATGCTGAGAACTATCCCTTTGTGGATCAAGTTTCCAAATTTGCCACTTAATTATTGGAGTAACCAAGCCATAAGTAAAATAGGAAGTGGATTGGAGAAACCATTATATGCTGATGCTTGCACAAAAATTGCAAAAAGAATTTCATATGTTAGGATCCTAATCGAGATGGATGTTACAAGGCCACTGCCAGAGAAGATCAAGCTGTATGATCCTAGAGGCAAGGTGCTAGAGCAGCTAGTTCTTTATAATTTAGCCCCAATATTGTAAGAGGTATTGTCAACTAGGCCATATATGTAAGGACCAAAAGAAGCAAAAGCAGGATGGAATGATGCAAAGGAATGGGGATGGAGTGCTGAAACATGAACAGAGGAAAGTTAGAATACTTGAACTTGTAGCTGATAAAATTGATGCCCAAGGTAGATTCATCGGAAAAGGGCCTGATATATCCCTCTACTTTGTTTTATTGTTCAATCTTGTCCCCCGTTATACTTTCCGTCCAAATTTACCCTTGCCGTCAATCAAAGTTCTATATTTGCCCCTATTTTAATGGTCGGGACATGTGGCACATTCTGAATACAGAAAAGGGCCTGATATATCCCTATACTTTATTTTATTGTTCAATCTTATCCCTCGTTATACTTTTCGTCCAAGTTTACCCATGCCCTCCATCGAAGTTCTATATTTTCTCCTATTTTAATGGCTGGGACACAGGGCATATTTTAGGAGAAAGAACCAGTACAGAAAGAAAAAAACTCAAAACCGACTTAGAACCCATGACCCTCATGCTCGTTTTACCTCTCTTAATTTTTTTCCAAACTTCTCTTAAATAAATACTTTTAATCTGTGTAATAGATTATCTTAGTTTGACAAAGAGTTGAGGTTCAAGACATAAGGTTCTGTCATCTCTTTGCTTGTTGCCAATATTTTTTTCTTTACTTCTATTTTCTTATTCCTCACTCCCTTACATTTTTTTCTTCCTCTTCTTATCACTGAATGAAACTCCACCTTGACAATAAAACTACTCGAAGTCGCCCACAATTCTTTGCATATGTATTTTTTCAATCTCATTGATTTAAGAAAAAATTGAAATAGATGTGGCAGAAAATTTGAAACTTCAGACGAGCTTGATGGAATTCTTTCTCCGGCGATCTCAAAACAACGATAGGAGGTTGATTCCAATTTCGAACAATTATATGAAGCTGGGAAAGTAATTTCTACGGCTAAAACAAATATAGTAAGATTTCATACATGACCAAGTACTCAAGACCATTCATAAAGTCACGCTGGTGCCGAAAATTGTGTTTTTGAACCTTATTTCTTTGTCGGACTAAGATAATCTCTTACACGGATTAAAAAGTTTTTATTTAAGAGAAGTTTAAAAAAAATTAAGAGAGGAAAAATGGAGCATGCAGGTCATGGGTTCTAGGGCGGTTTGGAGTTATTTTATTTTGTACTGATTCTTTCTCCTAAAATATGCTACGTGTCCCTACTGTTAAAATAAGAAGAGGAAGGAAAAAATGTAAGGGAGTGAGGAATAAGAAAATAGAAGTAAAGAAAAAAATATTGGCAATAAGCAAAGAAGTGACAGAACCTTATGTCTTGAACCTCATCTCTTTGTCACTAAGATAATCTCTTATACAGATTAAAAATATTTATTTAAGAGAAGTTTGGGGAAAAAGTAAGAGAGGAAAAACGAGCATGTGGGTCATGGGTTCTAAGTTGGTTTTGAGTTTTTTTCTTTTTGTACTGGTTCTTTCTCCTAAAATATGCCACGTGTCCCGGCCATTAAAATAGGAGCAAATATAGAACTTTGATGGGGGCATGGGTAAACTTGGACGGAAAGTATAACGAGGGATAAGATTGAACAATAAAATAAAGTATAGGGATATATCAGGCCCTTTTCCGTATTCAGAATGTGCCACGTGTCCCGGCCGTTAAAATAGGGGCAAATATAGAACTTTGATTGACGGCAAGGGTAAATTTGGACGGAAAGTATAACGGGGGACAAGATTGAACAATAAAACAAAGTAGAGGGATATATCAGACCCTTTTCCGTAGATTCATTGAATAGTTGGAGGAATTTCCAGCCGTGCAGCAAAGCAATCCAGAAGTTGAGTCACAATGGCAAGTAGCTCGAGGTAGATCTGCTACAAAAAAGAGTGCAGAAGTGATAAGGGAGAAGGAAGCGGACATTGGTAATGACTTCAAAGCATTAGTTGATACTGCTCAAAAGATAAATCAATTGTTTGAAGACCAAGGAGATAAGGAGAAGAAGAATAAGAAGGTAATGGAAGGAACTATACAACAAACTATCACATCATGATGTACTTTATTGCAGTAAGAGGTTTGAATAAAGTGTACAAACAAAAAGAACTACAAAAAATTTGCAGAACAAATAAAGTTGGTGTTGATAGCCATAATAGAACATAGAGGGAAGAGAAGTAATGCTGATTTTGTAATAAGGAAGGCCTTAAATAACTGGAAATGGGTGGACAATTACAATGGAGCTCCTGGAGGCAGAATATGGATTGTATGGATTCAACTCAGGTGGATTATGCACTAATCAGAACTCGTGATTAATTTATACTAGGGTAAGTAACTATAATGCAGCAAAACACTAGTTTTTACCATTGTGCTGTTTATGGGAAGCATATAGTTCAAGATAGGAAGAATCTATGCGAGGAGCTGCTGAGGTTTATGATTAATATAAGCAGTCCTTGCCTCATAATGAGTGATTTTAATACTACCCTAACTAGTGAGGATGGGATTAGTGGTAGCCCTATGCAAGAAATAGAGATAAGGGAGTTCAAACAGTTCTTATTGGATGCTAAAGTAGATGAATTGAAAACTATGGGAAGACATTAATAACCATGTACATAGTAGGATTGATAGAATTCTGGTTAATGCTGAATGGATATAGAAATGGCCTAACATGGAAGGGATATCTATGAATCCTAGTTTTTCAGATCATTGCCCTTTAAGTGTGAGTATTGACACCAACAACCAAGCAGGTGGGAGACCTTTCAAATTTCTTAACTTCTTGGCAAGTTTGAGCTCTTTTGAAGATACATCATATTTGGAGAGCTGGAGAGGGTAGATATACAATGTTATCCGTGTGGAACAAACTTAAAAAGCTGAAAGGGGCCCTAAAACAAAGGAATAAGGAAGCGTTTAGTGGAACTGAAAGTAAGATTAATCTATTTTGCTCAATGGGGTACTAATCTATTTTGCTCCTATTAGGTTCTTTCACAGAAATGCACTTGGCTCAACTACATGATGAATGTTGTTTATCCTAAAAACTGAATAATAACTAAATTTATAATGTGGTTTTAAGGATATGTGGTTTCACCTAATACATATTGATTAAATTAAAGATAAATGGTTGAAATTGATAAGAATGTAAAACAAACTAATGTTTGGATAGCGTCCTCGAGCTCAATAAAGTAAGAACAGTTAAGGAGCAACAAGTTAGATAAACTAGAGAAAGAGATAAATATTGTATTGCCTTGATCTGTATCAATTTAAAGTGTCTACAAATGATGGGGACCCCGTTTATATACAAAAGGAATCCTAATTATGTTACAATTCTAATTACATAAGTAAATCCCATGATTGGCACAAATAACCTCCCTTGATTTGATCTGTTCCGAGATTTCCGCTGTGATCTTCAACCGATTGTGGATATCTCGCATTTCTGTTATTGCACTTCACTCGAAGTCGATCATACTCAGTCTCGATTGTTGCTGGAATCGATCTCGACGGACACCTTATTTTCGTGCTATAACCGATCCATTATGAGGCTAACACTCGATGTGATCCCCTAGTTTCTATTAAATATTAAAATCGAGCAAGCCGAAACCGTATACAGATAGTTAAAATGAACTTAGCCTTCAATGTTATACTTCAACCAGTTATGATGTCACTCTTGTGACGTAGGCGATAGAAGCGAATGAAGCATCACATCGGTACGGTTCCCAAGATCAATAATTAGCGCCAGTTGATGGTCATCCACTAGTGACTTTGAACCGTCACAGCAAACATTATAAATAAATCATCTTCATAATTTTGTCAAACTTTGTTTCCAAAATCTCGTCTAATCTTCAAAGCACTTCTTCTCTCTTTAAGTTTTTCATTTCTTCACATCCCGTTTGCCAACTTTCTCTTCATACAACAAGTTTTATCTTCTTCTTTCTCTAATCTCGTATAGAAATGGCAAAAACGTCAAAAATCATTCCTCAAAAGGAAAAATTCTATTCGTCCCAGCCGGCCGATAATAAAACGCCGGTGGAGCCATGCATCGAAGAGTGTATTCTCGGTTCATGAGATCTTACTGCCGATTTTAAAGTCGAGAAACCCTCATCGGTAGCTGCCCAATGTGAGCCAATATCGAGATACATATGCTCGATAATTGAGGGCGATCTCGAACAGGTGAAAAAAGATTTCCATTGGGAAAACAAGGACGTGGTGATTCCGGCCCTTGAAGAGGATATCACCACTCACGTGAAAGAGTTTTTA
This sequence comes from Nicotiana noctiflora, assembly GCA_032618575.1. Classification (NCBI taxonomy): domain Eukaryota; kingdom Viridiplantae; phylum Streptophyta; class Magnoliopsida; order Solanales; family Solanaceae; genus Nicotiana; species Nicotiana noctiflora. Next base: position 306,564 of record JASVEL010002599.1, read on the forward strand.
AGTGTTTATACTTACCTATTTACGTTGGGTCCCATCAACCCTGTTATTAGCGACTTCTGCCGCCAATACTATTAATACCCAATTTTCCAAAATATTTTTAAAATTGCATATATACCTTCAAAATCATGCATCAATTGCAATTAGTATTTTTCCATAATTTTTCTATATTTTATTAATGTATCCAACATTTTATTTCCAATAAATAATAACAAATACAAATGATTTCAAAAGCATTTCTTGATTTAGTATATTATTTATGGTCCTATTTAAACCAAATTATTTCATAATTAGTCAAATTGGCATCATTTTGCTACAATTGCGATTATAGCCCAAGCATATGATTTTATACTATTTTATGACCAGAAATTAATTATTTGTATTTTAAAATATTAAATAATCATTTTTAGATATTTTTTGTGCATGAAATTCATTTTTTATAATTATTAGCTATTTTGTAAAGTATTTTAACTAATTTTAAATGGGTATTTAACAAATAGCCTAATTTCATTTCAATTATAACCTATTAAAACTAGCCCAAACACCAAATTACACCAGCCCAAAGACCCAAGCCCAAATCCTAAACCTACCCGACCCAATATGATTAAATCTTGACCGTTGATCAATTTTGATCAACGGCCCAGATTCGTTCTTACCTAATTAAGCCTAAACAACCAACCCCCAAACCTTCATTCTCTCATCACTCTTTGCCGTTACACCCTCCCATTCTCTCTCATTCTCTCTCAAGCCCTCTGCATAACCACAGCTTCTACTCGCTGGTATCTATGGTGATTTCACCACCACCCCTAGCCTCTATGGCTCCCCCCACGGTGGATTATTGCTACCTTAAGCTCCTTAAGGGACCAGCGGCTGTTCAATTCACACATATGGTCTGATTCTGGCCGTTCGCAAGCCACCATTGGCCGTCCGAGTAAGATCTTTATATTTTCCAGCTAGACCTATGGTTTCTAAGCCGATTTCTCTTTATCTCTGGGTCATTTTTCTCGAAAATCCTAATTCCCTCTCTTAACTCTTTAGATCTATAACAGATCTGAGAATATTTGAACTATTTTTCTCCTTCTTTTATGAAAAGCTTTTGATTTTCAAAGCATCACTTCATTTTCCATCGTATCTAAGGTTTCTGAAACTTTCGTTTAGAACAATTTTGATTTCTAAGTGTTGTCCCCTAATCCCTGAGTGTTTAATCGGGGTTTGTTAAGCTTTCCCAATAAACCTAACTAGTTATGTTGAAAACCCCTAATTTTTGGCTTTAGTCTTGGATTCTGAGTTCGTCTCTACTGTTTGTTCATTTTATTTGTCTATATGTTTGATTCTCATGCATATGCTATGATTAATTAGAGTATTTTATGATTTTCACCCTAATAATATCTTATTAAGGTTTTCGATTTGGTTCTCCCTATTTACTCCGTTTATTGGTTTATTCATGGAAGTCTATACTATTTCCCTTAATGTTAGTGCTATTTTTGGATTCTTGAATCCTTGATTTACTATGTTGATGCCCTTATACTGATTTTCGTCTATTCTTTTCCTATTTTTCATAACCCTTAAATTATTTTTTTACCTTATTATGTGGTTGACTATATTATTAATTGGTTCCTACTATTATTTCTTAATTAAACCCTTATGTATCTATCTCTAATTACATATTCTGTACCTATGTTGTTTGAATTCTTTCCTTATTTGTTACCTGTTTTCTACCATTGGTAAAATTACTCCTTTAATTAAGGGAGACTTGTCTGATTTTCGTTCTTAATTGATTCTTTAGTTCTATAATTGCTGAACAATTGATTCTTGCCTTATTTACCTAGATTTAAACTATTATATATACTCTCTTCTCTTTTCATTACGCACACGAACTCACATCAGTTCACATCTCCCGTACACTCAAAAGCTCTTATGCTTTCTTTTGTTACTAAATTAGCCGGCTGCAAGCCAAGACTAATTATTACACTCTCCTGTTCTTCGCCTTGTGTTTACTCTGTTTACTGGTACGTTCTGATTTTAAATTCAAGCTCTCAAACCAATGTGTTTCCTACTGCTTCAATTTATCATATTCCTAATCTATTTCTATCTATTGTTTTGTTGTTTAACATGTAATTGACCTATTGCTTCGCCTAGCTTGTTAGCTATGTCCTACCCCTTCTAGGATCATAATATCTTATAATTTGTAGTCTGTCTAAATTTGACTCTACCCTGTTTTGAATGTTGGTTTACTTGTAGTCTCTAGTATGAACCTTTCTTTGCAAAGCAATTTTTTGTTACCCTAAGTTGTCCGATTCTATGTTGGTTCTGAAATACTTACTGTGTTGTATCATTATCTATCCCCAATCCTATAAACCCCCTAAATTACCTCTAATTCTATAACTATGTTCTAATTAGCACCCAAGAACCCACGTCTTACTGTTTGCACTATTAGTTACCCCCTTGATTGAAAAGACTTCTGTTTACATGTATTATACATTCCCAGTCCCAATTACCCCCGTGTAAAGGGTTGTTGAACCTGTTTTGGCTCTATGTTTGATATGTTGTTTGTGTGATCACACAACTCTTGCCAAAAAACTATTTTATTGAACAATTTTCCTATTTTATAAAACTGCTCCAGCTGAGTCTTTTTCAAATACTTCTTTCTTATTAAAACCTTTTCAAAAACTATGTCAAGCACTCTCACTCTACTCTTAGACCACTAAGTTTTGTCCCTTTTGTGTGAGCCTTGCCTTGGGACCCTTAAGCTTCTTCTAAACTTGGACACATAAAATCAGGCCTTTCCACACTGCACTTGCTCTGTCTTGGCTATGAAACCTGGGTGTGAGCACTGCCCGGGATCCCTTGAGGTCCTTAGGGAACTCTGACACACCCAGATATGAGAAAGTCTATGAAACAATCTTGGCATTTGAGGTTCTGAAAATATGGGTCTGTTTTTCAGGCTCTCTATAGTGTAAGTTATTGTTTTCGTTTTCTACTTATGTAATTCATTTCAATATTGTTCTGTAATAATTTGTTGTAAACAAATATTGGGGTTGGCTGGTGAAAAGGGGAAGGTAGTTATATATGTTGTCAACATTAATGGGTAGATACCATGCCTTAGGTTTACATTTCCTATATGCACATTAGAATCCATATCTAAGACCAATATATCCAAAACATGTCATGTATTATATATCATGTTCTTAGGTTTATTGTTTCAACATCTCATTTGAAATTGTTTTATAACTTAGAAATCCTCCTTTAGGCTAAATAACAACATTAATATAAAATTATTGTTAGTGCACATCCTGAAATCATTATGCATTTGTATGTGCATGTTAGATACCCAATTTTAGGATCTCGTTGACACTTGTTCAGTCATACCTAGTTAAACTACTGATGCATGAAAAGGACATAAAACAGTCTCACATTTGATTATCCTGATTAAGTCAAGCTGGTCATAATCCATGTTTATCTTTGCAACATTTAGAACCGCATACTTTAGGTAAAAATAACTTCTAACTATATTAGTAATTCTGGTAATTGTTGTGCATTATCCTACGCCTAAGCAATCTTTAAGTAATAAACCCCTACAAAACTAGAAATTATTCTTTGTGTTTACTGCTTAATGGTTAACAAGCTTAAAATTATGTAGGCAAACTAATTAGGCCGTGCTTCTAAGCTCATAAATAAAACTGCATATCATCTGTGTCTTGATACTCACTTAGACATTATACTTAAGATTTGAATTTAGACTTTAATTGTGTATGGGCCATTCTGTTTGTGTGTACTACGTGTGAAAGTATATCTAAGCCTTTTATTTGTCTTCCATACCCCCGTTTAATTGAAGTCATATCTGTTCATTATTTGTCGCCTTAGAATTTTACCTTTAAACTTGAGGGTCTACCTAGAACCCCCTTTTCGTAGGATAAGAGTCCTAAATTCCTTCGGAACTGATAAGAAAGGACGGGTAATAGCATGCAATAAGGGTCGAGACTAACCCTCGCTTTAGTTACCTTCATGGGATGGGAAAGGGCAGATATGGATATGATGACCAGTACGTTAATACCACGTATAGTCCCTCTTTGAAGAGTGTCATACCAGGTATTGCATTGATTTGATCCATATTATAAACAAACATAAGATACCCCTTTACATTCATAAATATGCTTAGATTGTAATTTGTAACGACCCGACCGGTCGTTTTGAGCTCTGGCGCGTCATTCAGCAGATTGATGCCATGAACAGCTTCATCTCAGGTATATTGACTTGTGTGTATGGTCAGAAGTCAAATTCAGGAAGTTTGGAGTCAAATCTAAATGGAAATTCTCATTTTGAAAGCTTAAAGTTGAATAACTAAACTACGATTGGAATTTTGAGTAAATGACCTCGGAATTTGGATCTAAAAGTTCCAACATGCTCGTATGATGATTTTAAACTTGGACGTATGTCCGGATTTGGTTTTTGATAACCCGTGAGCATTTCAGCGTATATGGTGGAAGTTAGTATTTTAGAAGGATTTCATAAATTTGGGTTGGAAGGCATTTTAGAGTTATAGATGTCCGTTTGGGATTCCGAATCTGCGAATAGATCCATATGGTGATTTTGGAGTTGGGAACGCGATCAGAAGTGAATTCGGGTGTCCGGAGGTCATTTGGCAAAATATAAGAATTTGAAGGTTTATGAGAAAATTCGACCGGAAGTGAAAATTTTGATATCGGGGTCGGAATGTGATTCCGAAAGTTCGTACAAGTCCGTAATGTCGAGTGTGACTTGTGTGCAAATATTGAGTCAATTCGGATCGATTTTGGTAGGAAATGGAACAATTAATCTCTTTAACGAAAGCTTAAGTTGGAAAAGTCAACTCAATGTTGACTTATGAGTTAGAGGGATCGGAACTGAATTCCGATGATTCGGTTAGTTTCGGGGGATGATTTAAGACTTAGGAGCGCAATCGGAAGTAATTTTGGAGGTCCGGTGAAGAAGTTAGCCTATTTTGGCGAAGTTGGAATTTTGGCGGAATCCGATCGATAGGTGATATTTTGATCCGGAGTCGGAATGGAATTTCGATAGTTGCAGTAGCTTCGTTAGGTGATTTTGGATATGTCTGCAAATTTTCAGGTCATTCGGACATCGTTTGGTCGGGTTTTTTATCGAATGTGAATTTTGAAAGTTTAAGTTTAAGTTTGAATCGAATTCTAGGATTTTGGTGATTTTGATGTTTAAGGTATCGTTTTTTTATCCGAGCAAGTTTGAATGAAGTATTAGGTTGAGTTTGTATTTTTGGTTGAGGTCCCGAGGGCCTCGGGGTGATTTCGGATGCCTAACGGGCATTTTTGGTTTTGGAAATAGTTGCTGTTGTAGCAGATTTTCAGCAGCTTTTTGGCTACTTTGGGAGCTGATATCTTGTAATCTATAAGTAATTACCAAAAGTGCAAAACATGAAAGTTGTAGAACTTCGTGTCTAGTTTACAGAAAGCTAAAGAACTCGTAATTTGGATATTTGTACTGAAAGTTATGACCGACGGAAAAGGACTGCTGGAGCAATAGGATGTACAACTTGTAAAGCACAGGTGCAAGGTACAACTCGACGAAGCACGGGCAGATTCTTTTTTTTACACGAAATTGATTTATTTCTTTCATTGATTTCATTTCGTTTGGATGATTTTGGAGAGCTTCAAGAGGGGATATCATCGGGTATTCATCGGAGGTAAGTTTCTTGACTCAAAAACATCATTTTATGGTAGAATTAACATCAATCTTCATGAATTTGGGTAGAAATTATGAAGGATGGTGGCCTAGATATTGAAAACGAAAATTTGGGTTTTGGAAGGCCAATCGAACTCCGATTTTAGTAAATTTTATATGTACGGACTCGTGGCGAGACGAGGGTTCTGGAAATATGAGTTTCGAAGTTTTTCGGGATGTGGGCCCGGGGCTCGGGTTTTGCCAATTTCGTGATTTTTGATATTTTTCGAGTTCTTTCGATTGGGTTATGTTCCATTAGCCTATTTTGATATATTTGTGCTGATTTGTGCTAGTTTTGACGTGCGTGGATGCCGGTTCGAGGAGCTAAGGCGTCGCGGGCATGAACTTTCGTCGGTTCGAGGTGGGTAATACTTGTAAATGATGTCCTGAGGGTTAGTAAACCCCGGACTTGCACATCTTAGTGCTGTGTTGAGGTGACTTGCACGTCGGATAACGGGCGTGGGGTAGAGCACCATTGGGGATTGTGACTTGGTCCGTCCCGCGTAATAAATAATAACACCTAATTGTTGAAGTGAATAGGACTAATTATCATGTTTGGGCTTCGTGCCGATTATTTGAATCTTTCAGGGATTAGTATCATTGTTTTGATAACACTGTGCATATTTTATTCTAATTTAAGGTTTAAAAATGGGATTTTTGCTATTCAACATTCTTATAAGGTTATGAAAAACTTGAACAAGGTCTTAATAATATTTTAGCTGTGAGCTAAGGTGATATTGTTGCCCGTAGGGCTTTCTTGATTATTTGTTAGACTGATTGGGCCGAGGGCCATATGTTAGGGCATGACATTTCATGTGAGCATATGCATACACATGCATGGATCGGACTGCACGCCGCAGTGGTATACGGATCGGGTTGCGCGCCGCAGCAGGTGTGATATTAATATTGTGCTTGGGTTGTAGGAGCCCCTCCGGAGTCTGAACCCCCACAGTGAGCACGGGTACCCAAATTAGATCGGGCTACACGCCGTAGCGGTCATATGCATTGCATGACATACATACATTGGTTTACGTGTACTACGTGGCATAACATTCAACACTCATACATTACTGGCACACATGCATTAGTTGCCTTATTGACCAGATCTCCTGGTGTAAATTGATAAGGAGTGCTGAGCCCGAGGGGCTGATTTGAGTGCGGACTTGCACTGCTTGAGATTGTATCCAGGTATTGGTATATTATTATGAAAGAAAGTAGCTAAAATTGAGTTTTCTAAATAATCTACTCACTTATGCTTGAAAGGAATAAAAAGATAGTTATGTATTGTGTAGCATGAGATAGTGCCTATCGTGGTTTCCTTCCCTTCAGCATTATTTACTTTTATTACCGCTGAGTTGGAAGTACTCACACCCGACTCCTCGCACCTTGTGTGCAGATCCAGGTACATCACAGTGGAGCTGATTCTATTGCGGCTCGGGAGTGCTTTTGGACAGTCGAGGTAGCTGCCAACGTTCGCAGGACCTGATTCTCCAGTTTGTCTGTATTTTGTTCTGATCATCCCACACTTGTGCACAGTTATATTCGCTATTTACACTGTGTATACTCTGTAGAGGCTCATGACTCTCGACCCTTCGGTCTATGGGAGTTGGCACGTGTTGGGACTTGGTTCCCTGTTTTTAATATATCTATCACTGTTGAATTATTCCGTTATACTTAAATTGGATAAAGTGAGCTTATGGGTGATTGTTGTTAATTGGTCGGGCTGGCCTAGCAGTGTGTGTGCTGGGCGCCATCACAACCGGATTTGGGGTCGTGACATAATTATTTTCGAAATCTAGCTTTCCATAACTATTTTTTTACATCTGTATACTTAAACTTAAATCCCCTATTATTTGAGCCATACTTGTTTATTTGCTAAATGGTACAAATCAACAAAAACTGTTTGGTCGGGAACCATACTATGGATCCTGAGGGGTGCCTAACACCTTCCCTTTAGGATAATTTCAAGCCCTTACCCTATCTTTGGTTACCAAACGTAGTTATAAATGAACCCTCTAGGTGCCTTAATGCACCTTCAATCGTTAGGTGGCGGCTCTTAAAAAAATGCAAACCCCTTTCCTAAAAGGAATGAGTTGTCTCAACCAAAAATGTCATAACCCAATTTTGCGAGAAGAAGGGGGTGCGACAACATGGCGACTCTGTTGGAGATTTTTAGGCTTTTTCCATTTCAGACCGTTTTTGTTAATTTGTATTCCCTCCCTGTGCAATTATTTATTTAATTCCTTTAAGCATTTAACTTTTTCTTCAAAAGCAAACTTCCGTATCTTTCTTGTTTCTTTCCTTTATAACCGTTTAAAATGATAAAACTGCTACATTTATCGCTTTCTTAACGTGCAAAAACATGACAACATATTTTTAATTATTGCATAATCATGCTCAACATCATACTCCACTCATGCCAAACAAAAATACTATAGCAACACTTTATGAGTGGTTACGCCCTTTTATATCATTACCCCTAAATTTGGAAAGACTTATTTGCAGTAAAACTAGTTGATCAGTGGTGCAGTCGACGGTTCCGTGCCTTCTCCCTTAAGTTGTCCGCTCAAGGGTACCAGTCTAAAACCCTATAAAAACATTACTTTGTTATTGTTGTTGCATGCATCATGGTCAAACATAGCCGGATCAGTTATGTTGTCCACGTAATGATCCTTTAAGATAAGCCTTATCCAAAGTCCATCGGGTTTTGCATAATCCCAACGGACGCAACCATGTTCTATGCATTAATTGGGAAAACAAAATGCTGATATGTAGATCATAAATGTATAAATAGTCGAGTTTGGTAGGGGTAAGGTCTAACCCTTTTATTTTGCAGAAAATGAGGCACGAGGCTCCAGCTTCGGAATGGTTAACATGCCCCCACTCTTACTAGACTGGTGGAGGAATCTTCCATCGGGTGATAAAATCAATGAATGGAAAGAAAGGGCCGTCAAGACTAGCGAAAAGGTAGATTATCTCGAATACAACCTGTTAGAATTGGAAGGAAAAGTGAGAAAAAGAGTCAACGACTGCCAGAGCACTGAAGGAAACGAAGAAGGACATCTGGCGAATGCGTTCTTACTAACGAGCCTACGCGAGCTAGAGGATTTGATCAACGAGAACATTCAACCTGAGGAAGGTCTTTCTGGGACGAATAGGCTAGATTTATTTTTGCTTTTTAATAAGACCAAGTGCCACTAGTAACTCATTTTTTATCATCATTTCAGTATCGTTTTGGGATTCGTCTATTCTTATATTGTGAAATGAAGAATTTATTAGCATTTTTCTCTAAATCAATTTGTTGCTAGGCCTACGTTGGTGTAAGGCCCCGTGAAAACTTGTACTCAAAACTTAAAAACTCGTAGCGCCAAGTCAATGAAGAGATGTCGTATGAAGAAGTACCAGTTGCCATTCTTGATAGGCAAGTTCGAAAATTGCGAAATAAGGAAATTGCATCCGTGAAAGTGTTATGGCGGAATCAACAAGTTGAGGAAGCCACTTGGGAAGCCGAGGATGAAATGAAAAAGAAGTACCCGCATTTGTTTGAATAGTCATGTAATAGTTTTTTATGCATTTGATTCCCACGAACTCTTATCTTGTGATTTAATCAATGAAAAGCTATCCCATTTTAGTTATATATGTTGCCTATGTGGCCATAGTTGGTGTGGTGCAGTACAAGTCATGTTATGTTCGGAAACATGTATATGCTGTTAAGATGTGATTCTGGGGCTCCCTAACAGGTGGATAGGCCTAGATACAAAGGAAACTCTGAATTTTTTTATTGAAAATTTAGGGAGTTAGCCAAATTTGGAGGCTATTAACAGGGTTTAGGTTGTAAAAGGCAGATAAAGAACTCCTATTAAGTGACCCTTGATCCTCATTCGAGGACGAATAATTTTAAGTGGGGGAGGATGTAAGGCCCCGTGAAAACTTGTAATCAAAACTTAAAAACTCATAGCGCCAAGTTATGAATATGTGTATAAAATTCTTTGCGGCGAGCTTGCGAGCCACGATTCGGACCCTTTGTGCTGATCTAGGCATTTAAAAATCAAGAATCAAAGTTTTCCAGAAAAGTGCTATTATGTGGTTGCAAATCAAGTATGTGGACCGCATTTTTAACGCAAAGTGAGTCAGTGTGTTAGTTAAATGTCAAAATGCAGTCCATTATGCAATCGCATAACTGATATGCGGACTGCATAGTCGTCGCATACTTATCTTGGGATTTTGTAAAGGGCAGTTCTGCGGTGCATTATGCGACCGCAGAACGGGTGTGCGGACCGCATTTATGCCGCAAACCTAGAAAAAATGTTCAAATTTTGGGAGCACTTTTGCGGTCCATTTTGCGGGCCGCATTTCCACTTTGCGATCGCAAACCTTAAATAGGATCTCACATCAAATTACTCCTTGAACCTTGCTAAAACATTGAAGAAAATCAAGTAAAGACACCTAAATTTTCTTTCCCAAAAGGTAAGATTCATCACCTCAGCTTTTATTTCTATACTTAGCTATAATGGGTCAGTAGTGAAGTAATTTATGAGTATAATAATGAAATTCTTGCATGCATATCACACCATAGTATATTGGAAGATAGTAAAATAAAAAGAAGGCAACTGGGGGTATAAATGATAGAAATTCATCACAACAAGGGCCTAAGATCACAATGCACCTTTAGTGTTTGATGATACGCTCGAACCAAACTACAATTTCAATCTCGTCTCTAATTCTTGGTTCAATTTTGTAATTCTTACACAATAGATCGAAGTGCTAAGAGTTCCGAAATTTTGTAAGGATTAAGGAAAGCTATATTGAGGTATGTATAGTTAAAACCCCATTTTATTAGAAATTGAGCTCCGTTGGCATTTACGCAAATGTGGTATGACTAGAACTGGTGGATGTACCGATTGTTATTTTGCACGAATTGGTTTGCAATTATATATATATTTCAACATGAAGAATGTGCCTTAACATGTGTAATAAACTATCCTTGATATTTAAAAATGTGTGAACAATACAAATCATGTGTTGACATGCTTAGGCTATAATCTAGGATTAAGATTGAGATTGTCGTGCTAACTATGTGAAAACCTAATTGTGTTTGCCACTTGAATTACTTTTGTATGTGCCTATGATTACAAATTGCTAGATGGACAATGAAAATGGAAAAGATGTGATAATGGAGGCCCTAAGTGCCAATGAATGGATACGATATATGTGAAATAAAGATTCAAATAAGATGAATAATGAGAAAGGAACAACGCCTTGGTAAGGCGGCCTAGCCGATCGGGCCGTGGTCGGACATCATGCCGCACACATGGTGGCGATGTGCAAAATGTTGAATTTCGAAAAAGGGGAAAATGAAATGATGACCGAGGTATATGTCTCGAATGAGGCGACCTAGCCGATCGGGTCGTGATCGTACTCCACTCAAGATAGCGGTGGTGTTGAGAACAATGATGAGTATATGAAAGAAATGCCCCAAATTGAATGATGAAAATTTTACGCAAGATTATATGGTTTATATATGTGATGATGTGGTGCCCGGTTAAAACCTTTGATTTACTCCTGTAATTTCTTTGTTCTTGCTTGATAGTTCTTTCTAGTAAAATGGTGTTTAGTTATACGTACTAGCACTATTCCATGGTACTAACGTCCCTTTTGTCGGGGGCGATACATTTTTAACTGAATGTAGGTGGCTCTATTGCGGATAATGCCGATCGCGCATAGCAGGTCATCTTCTTCTCCAAGACTTGGAGAGCCCCTTCTTCCTTCAAGGGGTTGTATGGTATATCTTTTGTTGTTGTGGACTTCCAAATTTGAGGTATAGCCGGGGCCTTGTGGTCGGCATTGTCGTATTCGTTTTTTGTATCCTTAGAGGCTCCAAAGACATATGTGTGGGTCGTATATGGGTGTTGATGGGCTCATGAACTATGTTGTAATTATAAAATCTTACTATCTATAAATTTTAACTTTATGGAATCTCGGATATTAACTTTAATGATGGTTTAAGCTTGTATTATAAATGAACTCTCATAGTTAACTTACTCATAAAGTGTGGGGTAGGAAGAGTGTGATAAGGCTTGCTCGGTTGGGTTCACTCGATCAAGCACCGGTCGTGCCTCCATGGTTGGGGCGTGACAAACTTGGTATCAGAGCCTAAGGTTTTAAAGTATTCTAGGATGTCTCGCAATCGTGTCTAGTAGAGTCCTTCGTATCGGTGTGTAGTCGACTACATCTATAAGTTGGAGGCTGTTCGAACATTTAGGAATTCCACCCTTCTTTGATATTCTGGATCCTGCGGTGAAACTCTTCCTTCCCTAATCAGTGCGTTGTTTTATCTTTCAGTAAATGGAACCTAAGAAGAAAGCGAGAATTGGCCAAGCAGCCAATGCCACCTCAGGAGTGGCTGATGATTCACTACTTGATGCTGCGGGTGAGGGTAGTCGCCCCGCTATTATTCTGCCTGATTCATCTATTCCAGAGCAGACTACCCTATTTCCTACTCATGTGGAGGACACCATTATCCCTCCTGTTGATACTCATGTCCCACCTCCAGCCCTAACTTCAGGTTCTGGTATTTCTGATGGGGATCTTAGGGGAGCTATTCAGATATTGACCCAGCTAGTGGCCTCTCAGGCCTAGAGGAAACGTATTGCATCCAATTCATCTAGCCAACAAGGGGATTCCAACAGTTCCAGGGTGAACAGGTTTCTTCAGTTAGACCCTCCAGTATTTTCGGGTGCCAATCTGGAAGAGGACCCTCGGGATTTTATTGATGAGATGTGCAATACTCTCAGGGTCATGCATGCGACTGAGGCATAGGGAGTAGAGTTGGTTGCTACCATCTGAAAGGGGTGCCTATGCGTGGTTTGAGTTATGGGAGGGTTCCCACGACGAGGGGAGCCCTCCGATCAAGTGGAGTGAGTTTGCAGATGCTTTCATAGATCACTTTCTGCCTGCTGAGACAAGGGCAACCCGTGTAGCAGGGTTTGAAAATTTGAAGCAAGGTAACAAGAGTGTGTGGAAGTACCACATGGAGTTTGCTCGCTTGTCCAAGTATTCCATTCATATGTTGCTCACAATGGAGGCCAGAGTGCGCCGGTTTGTTCAGGGCCTTAATTCTTTGACCATAAATGAGGCTTCTACGTCTGCATTGAATTCTGATATAAACTTCGGGAAGATGGTCGCATTTTCTCAGGCCACAAAGAGCCGTAAATTGAAGAACAAAATGGAGAGAGGGTAACAGCAAGGCGCGAACTACAGGCAACATGAGAGAGTCATAAGGTGAGGGAAGATCAGCTTTCAAGGGAGGATCATCAGGGCCTTCCCAGTCTATTGCCCAGTCTTCAGCCAGTGCATCGCCATCAGGGCCCAGCTAGCAGCAGTGGAGTTGTTTTAGGACCGGTTAGGGAAATACGGAATCCCATCAGCGGGGTCAATTATGAGAGAGGTCCTAGCAGCAATAAAGGTCCCCATGCCCCAAGTACGGGAAGATGCACTCGGGGATTTACTATATGGAGTTACCTATATGCTATGGATGTGGGATGAGGGGTCATATCCAGAGACATTATCGTGTATCCTGCCAGGGAGCGGGCAGGGCACAGCTCAGCCATCAAGTCCAGCGGTTGCTACATCTTCAGCCCATTCTCTAGCTAGAGGTTCCCCAACATCCGCAGGGCGTGGTGCAGCTAGGGGTGGTACGCAGAGTTCAGGAGGACCCATCCGGTTCTATGCTATGAGTGGTCGCTAGACTCTAGAGGCTTCCCTAGATGTTGTTACATGCATTCTGACTGTCCAATCTCATGATGTGTATGCACTTATTGATCCCGGTTCCACCCTGTCCTACATTACCCCTTTTTGTTGCTATGGAATTTGGGATAGACCCAGAACGGCTTCATGAACCATTCTCAGTATCTACTCCGATTGGTGAATCAATTTTGTCTGCTCGAGTCTATAGAGGGTGTATTGTCATGGTGTGGAGTAGGGATACCACGACCGATCTTGTTGAGCTAGGATAGAGGGTGTATTGTCATGGTTACAGATATCTCGCCTTTTCATTATCCGATTTTGCTATTTAATCGAGAATAGGGGATCACATCGAGGGTCAGCCTCGTAATGGATCGGGCTATAGCACAAAGACGAGGTATCGAGTTCAAAATCGAGGTGTCCGTGAGACCGAAGCCAGCAACAATCGAAAGTAAGTATGACCGACTTCGAGTGAACTAGACAATGCGTTTGCATCAATTTTTGATTGGTTCAGTGTGCTGTCCCCCTTGTTAGAATTAGATCATCTAGGAGATTTGGATGATTACATTGATTACCTTTTTTTTCTTGACAGCAATATGATAACCTTCTGCCTATCTCTTTTTCAGCATATACAATTGATTTCTTACTACCTCTTTGTGTGATTGTGGCACAACTTTAGCACATATACTGGCACAAAATTTTCAGGAGCATATTCTATAGCCATTAATCTTGATCTTCCCTCTTCTTTAACCTACGTTTCCCTTTGAAGTTAAATAATACTATTGTTATGGCCATCCCATTAAAACATAATAGTGGGTTGTGCATATAAGCACGATTACCACTAAGCATGAATAAACAACTATATTTTAAAATCAGAAATTCTTATAGGGTATATATATATATATGGACATGTAGAGCTAGGTGACCCTTATATCGTGTTGGAAACCTACACTCAACAGAGAAACTAGCTGAATAGCCTGTTAAGAGCCAGTACTAGATGCGTACCGTGAGAGATGAATTACTTAGGGTGGAAGCTCCCCTGACTTAGCTGAGTGAGCCTGAAAGGCCAATCCTATACTAACTGAGACATGGTCGAGGACCCGTTAGGATGTATTATATACATACATATACATTTATATTGGATCGGGCTGCACGCCACAGCAGTATATATATATATATATATATATATATATTTTGGATCGGGCTGCACTCCGCAGTAGTATATATATATTGGATCGGGTTGCGCGCCGCAGCAGTATATATATTGGATCGGGCTATATATATATATATATATATATATCAATAAAATTCAATTCAAGAAAGACCTTTTGGCAAGTCAAAATCAGTCAACAGTTTGTGGTCCTTAACGGACGCTGCTATGTCTCTTTCATTCACGTGGTTCAATTTATTGTGCATGTGAACTTGTACTAAGAAAGACAGAAGGTGAGAGATTATGTCTTATCCAGACTGGATGACTATTGGCACATAAGGCCTCAATCAAGGTGTCCCAAGTGACACCAGGCCTATAGTGGTAAAAGTACACAGTCACTAGAAAAATCAAGAAAAAAACTAATTTGATGGTGCTTCGAAAAAGCTTTCCATATACTGGTAAAGTAATGCTCACATTGGTTAGTGTTGTTATATGATTTTGAACAATTCTCACCTACCTCATAGCTAGCTTTTATGGTCGAATAGACCCATTGAAATTGAGTTCTTCCTTATAAGAAAAGTAAAAGGAGTTGAATTCTTCCAACCACCAGTCCTTCTTAGTGAGAATACGAATACAAAATCACTAATCATGAACATTCTAGTTGAGTTTCTTGCACTTCTAGTCTTGTTTTCTCCAGCTTGTTTAGCTAAACAAGCGAACTTCACCGATTATGCCGCTTTACTAGCGTTTAAGTCTAGCCTTTTATTGGAACCTCACAACATTGTGTCCAAAAATTGGAGCTCAAACACACACTTCTGCAGCTGGTACGGAGTTTCATGCTTGAACCAGAGAGTTGTAGCTTTGCAACTTCCTAATTTGGCCATTCAAGGCAGAATTGTTTCAGACATTGGCAACTTGACTCAACTTGCTGTTCTTGATCTGAGTAGCAATGACTTGAACGGCAATTTGCCAAGTGAATTGGGCTTCCTGCAACAACTGAGACTTCTGAATCTGACCGGGAATTCTCTTCAAGGAACAATTCCTCCAAACTTAAGTCGTTGTCACTTACTGCAAGAACTTCATTTATCAGATAATATGATCAAAGGAAGCATACCCCAAGAACTTGGCGTTTTAAACCAACTCAGGTTTTTGCGTCTCAACAACAATAACCTCACAGGCAAGATTCCATCTTTATTAGGAAACTTATCAAAGCTGGAATACTTTTATCTACATGAAAATGATGATTTAGAGGGTGAAATACCATCTGAACTAGGTGATCTTTCCAATTTGAAGCTCCTTTCCTTTCGTGGCAATAGATTCACTGGTTCAATACCTGCTTCAATTTTCAACATTTCGGGATTGCAAATTGTAGATTTGTCCATAAATGCCTTCTCAGGGGAACTTCCAAGTGATTTGGGTAATTATCTTCCTATCCTTGAGCGTCTTTTTCTGGACAGCAATAGGATAACTGGGAAAATCCTTGCTTCTCTATCTAATGCATCAAAGCTTACTGATCTATGGTTCACTGAAAATGATTTGGAAGGAAATATTCCAAGTGAGTTTGGTAAGTTGCATGAACTGGTCTGGTTTGAATTTGAATATAATCGAATTTCTGGTGCCATTCCATCCAGCTTGTTCAATATTTCGTTGCTTGAAATCCTCAAAGCCAGGCATAACTACTTGAATGGACATCTTCCTCATTATCTTGGTACTTGGCTACCTAATTTGCAGGAGATTTTCCTTTCACACAACCAATTTAGTGGAGATTTACCATCTACAATATGTAATGCTTCAAAGCTTGTGTATCTTGAAGTTGCTAACAATAGTTTTACAGGGCCAGTTCCTATGATGTTAGGTAACCTGCTGCACCTTAAGAATCTTAATCTGCAAAACAATTTATTGGGAAACAAGCCTGGAGCCACATATCTTGACTTCCTGAATTCCTTGGTAACTTGCAGGAATCTCGAGTACCTAATTCTTGAATCTAATCCTTTGAATGGAATGTTTCCGGAATCAATAGGAAATTTATCAAGCAAAATGAAGGTCCTTCCTGCAGCGAATTGTGGGATTAGAGGCAGTATTCCAATAAGCTTTGGAAACTTAAGTAGCTTGATTTACCTGGGATTAGAAAATAATAACCTCGTCGGTAATGTGCTCCCCTCCTTTGTTGGCCTGCAAAACCTGGAAAGGCTGTACCTTACTGGAAATAAATTACAAGGGCCTTTTCCAGCTGAACTGTGCAGCATACAGAGATTAGGTGTTTTGCACTTGGGAGAAAACAGACTATCAGGATCAATACCTTCATGTATCGGTAACCTGACTGAATTAAGGGAAATGTCAATTGCTTCCAACAATTTCAACTCTAAGTTACCTACAAGTTTCTGGAGACTAATAAAGCTTGACGGTCTGAACTTATCCAGAAACTTGCTGCATGGTTTCTTACCTTCTGATGTGGGAAATCTGAAAGCAGTGAACATCATGGACCTCTCTTTTAATAAGTTTTTTGGTGAAATACCCAATTCCATAGGGTCACTTCAAAATCTAGTTTCACTAGATATGTCAAGAAATGCATTTCAAGGTCCCATGCCAAATACATTTAGCAATCTAATAGTTCTTGAGTATTTGGATTTGTCTAGTAATGTTCTATCTGGTATGATTCCCAAATCTCTCGAGCTATTGCGAGATCTCAAGTATCTCAATGTTTCTTTCAACAACTTGCAAGGAGAAGTTCCAAAGAAAGGGGTATTTGCCAATCTCAGTTACCGATTCTTGATGGGAAATCCAAGAATATGTGGAGCATCTGACTCACATATTCCTTCGTGTCCAGCTCGAAGCAGCACGACAACAAGGAAAAAGTCTCTTATCCTTGGAGCAACAGTATCTGCTGTTGCAATAGTTCTGATATCGGTCGCTTTGTTTTTCACATGGATGATTTGGTCAAGGAAAAAGCATTTGAAGAGCAAAAATGGATCAGATACCTCATTTAGAATGGGTCATCAGAGGATCAGTTATTATGAGCTTCTCCGAGCTACTGAAAACTTCAGTCAGTCCAACCTAGTAGGAAGTGGAAGTTCTGGTACAGTATACAAGGGTAAGTTCTCGGGTGATAATGTCTTTGCAATCAAAGTTTTTGATATGCAATGGCAAGGGGCTTTAAAAAATTTTGATTCGGAATGTGAAATTTTGAGCAATGTAAGACACAGGAACTTGGTCAAGATTGTATCAACTTGCTCAAATATGGATTTCGTGGCGATGGTACTGGAGTATATGCCTAATGGAAGCTTAGACAAAAGGTTATACTCCGATAGAAATTATTTGAGCCTGGTTGAAAGACTCAATATAATGATCGACGTAGCACTGGCCATGGAGTATCTTCATCATGATTATATTGTGCCCATTGTGCACTGCGATCTAAAGCCGGCTAACGTGCTTCTTGATCAGGATCTGATTGCTCATGTGGCAGATTTTGGAATTGCAAAAATGTTGGCACAAGAAGGAAACAATGCTCAAACGAAGACCCTGGGAACTATTGGTTATATTGCTCCAGGTATGATATTGTCTTGAACTGCAGGTGTCCTATGCTGGTTTCTTTATTCCTTTATGGATTTTTTGGTATGAAGCAAAACATTTTCCTAATGAAATGAGGAAAATGACTTGCATACTAAAAAGAGGAAATTTTTCAAAACTCTCTTTCAACCTTCTCCATCCCTACTGCCACCTCTGCAAAGCACACCATCGCCACCTCGGACCCGAGACACCACCTTGCACCCACCCTGACACCCCTATCCCACCCCTAACCCCATGCCACAGCCCACCTCCCCCTCCCTAGCAAACCTCCCCACCAGTGTTTAAAGAAGCGCTCGCTTCGTCGCTTTAAGCGCAAAGCGAAGCGAGGCGATGCAGGGGCGATTTAATGCCGTCGAAGCGATGCGATCTGCAGAAGCGCACGCTTCAACAGTGAAAAGCGCGAAGCGACGAAGCGACGGAGGCGACTGAGGCGCGCGCTTAATTGAAAAAAGCGCAGGGGCCTTTTTAAAAAGAAAAAAAACTTTGGGTCTTCTTCTTCAGTTGAAACAAATATGCCCTAAATCGAATTGGGTCTTCTTCTTCAGTCGAAAACAGAGGCGCTTCTTCTTCAGTCAATCTTGGAACAAAAAAAGCTAGGGTTCTTCTTCTTCAGTCGAAAACAGAGGCGCTTCCACTGCTTCTTCTTCTTCAGTCGCTCAACGAAGACCAACCCAGGTATTTTCTTGTCCTTTCTTCTCTGTTTTTTGTACAGTCGCACCTCTCTTCTTCTCCAGTCGCACCTCTCTTCTTCTTCTTCCTCAATTTTCTTCTTCTTCTTTCTTTGTCTCTCTGTTTCGACTTAGAACAGGGGAAGGAAAAAAAAAAAATTTCCTTTTCGTCGGTCTCTGCTCTCTCTGTTTCCAGTTGCAATATCTTTCTCTCTTTTTCTTTTTTTTTGCTTTCTTATTCAGTAGTTTATTGATACTTTATATTCTTTATATTTCAGTGAACAATTTCCCTTTACATTTCACAGTGAACAAAGTTTATCCTTTATTGATTATGTTTTCGTTTATATCTTAATAGGGATATTAAAATGTCTCAAAGTTCGAAAGAGAAAGACCCGGCTTGGCGATATGGCGAGAGAGTTAACGAGAAGAATACGAATGTTTTATGTATCTTTTGCAACAAGATTACAACCGGTGGAATTTATCTGTTTAAATACCATCTAATTGGTGGCGATAGAAACGTCACAAGTTGTCCAAAATGTCCACCGGAGGTGAGGGAAGAAATAAAAAAATTTGTTGAGAAGAAGAAGGAGCTAAAAAATCAAATGGTTCATCAACCAATGGTGACCAATCTTGATGATGATGATGATGACGACGATGATATTGAAGAATTATCACTTCCAACAAAACGGGGAAGAGATGGCTCAAGCCATGGTTCAACGACTAAAGGTCCTATGGATTGCTACTTTTCAAAGAAGCAGGGAACAAAGGCCAGTGGGAAAGATGTACAGAAAATTGCTAGAGACATTTTAAGGGAGCGTGCAGTTAGAGCTTTTGCACGATGGGTCTATGATGCTGGGCTCCCCTTCAATTGTGTCAATTATGACACTTTTGGAGACTTTATTGAGGTTGTTGGTCAATACGGGCCTGGAATGAAGCCTCCCACTTACCATGAAATAAGAGGTCCTTATCTAAATAAGAAGTGGAGGAGACTAACAAAATCGTTGAAGAGCATAAAGTTGTTTGGAACAAGTACGGCTGCTCCATTATGATGGATAAGTGGACAGCAAGAACGGGAAAAATGATTATTAATGTGTTGGTGAATTCTCCCCGGGGAAGTTTGTTTCTTGAGTCCATCGATGCTAGCGACTCATCCACCGACCACATCAAAATGTTCACTTTGTTTCAAAACACCATCGAAAAGATTGGTCCAAGCAAAGTTGTTCAAGTGGTCACTGATAATGCAAGTGAAAATGTGAAAGCAGGTGGCATGATTGAATGAGCCTACAAGAATGTCTACTGGACTCCATGTGCGGCTCATTGCATCAACTTGATGTTCGGGGACATTTTCAAGGAAAGGCCCTTCTCTACAGTTTTTGGTCAGGGCGTTAGGTTATATTCTTATATTTCCCAACGGCCATTGTTATTGCATATGATGAAAAGATTCACCATGCAAAAAAGTTTGGTGAAACCGGGCAAGACAAGGTTCGCCACTGCTTTCTTGACTTTGCGTAGTCTCCACAAACAAAAAGACAATTTGAGACAGATGGTCACATCAGAGGATTGGAGCAGGAGTAAATTTGCAAGGGAAAGTGCGGAGAAAGAGGTTGCACGCATTATTCTTTCTTGTTCTTATTGGAATAATGTCCTTCATGCTCTTAAAATTGGTGGCCCTTTGATTAAAGTACTCCGTTTGGTGGATGGAGAGCAAAAACCATCAATGGGCTACCTCTATGAAGCTATGGAAGGGCCAAGGAGGCTATTCAAGCATCATTCACCGATGAGCAGAAATATGCAAAGGTCTTTCAGATCATTTATGCAAGATGGGATGCAATGTTATTAAAGGCGAATGCAGCTGGACTTATTCTGAACCCCTCACTCTTTTATGAGCAGTATGAGAAGAATTCATTGGCTAAAGAAGTGTGGACAGGATTCCATCAAGTTGTTATCAAGTTGAACCCAGATGAAGACTTGCAAGAGAAGATAGTAGATCAGCTTGCTATTTACAAGGCATCTGAAGGACTTTTTAAGCTTCGACTTGCTATCAAACAAAGAACGAAAAAGTCGTCAGGTGACCAAGTGTTTCTATATTTTATAACTCTAACTTCGATGTATTTTTTATACTTATTAACTCTTGAATATATCTTTTTTTGACTTCTATAGTTGAATGGTGGGACCAATATGGTGCAGAGACTCCGGAGTTACAGACTTTCGCTATCAAAGTTTTAAGCTTAACTTGTAGCTCATCCGGATGTGAAAGGAACTGGAGTGTTTTTGAACACGTGAGAAATAAAAAGAATTATTTCATGTTTTGAGATAAAGTAAATTATATCTCAATTGTCTAAACTCCTACTAATTAGTTAACACATCATTTTTGCAGATTCATACAAAGAAAAGGAATCGACTAACCTTGAAGCGCCTCCATAATCTAGTGTTTATAAAATACAATAGAGCATTGAGACGTCGCTACAACCACCGCAATATAATTGATCCAATTTTTTTAGACAACATTGATGAGGCTAATGAGTGGCTAACCGGAGTCCCCGATAATTGTGAAGATGAAGAAGTATTTGAAGGCGACTCCGATTTCACTTGGGGTGATGTTGCGGTTGGTAGTGGAGTTGGGGAGGATCCTTATGGTTTTAGGAGATATACTCCAAGTTCAAGCTCTATTAGGAAGGGAAAAAGTGTGGCTACTACAAGTCGATCCCTATCCCTAATTGATGAAGATGAAAGTGATCATGAAGATGAGGGGAAGAAGAAGATGACGAGCAATATGAAGATGATAGAGGAATTCAAGATTTTGACAATCTTGTTGTAGGAGAAGAGGAGTAGAAGAATAAGATGTTGATTGACTTCTAGTAATTTAGTAGCTTTGATTTTGCTTGTCCTATGGTTTGTGGATGGTTTGTGAATGATTTGGTGGTACCTACTACCCACTTTTAAGTATTTAAATTAATGTTTTTGATTATTTATAATTTTGCATTATGTTTTTTAAGAATTGCGCTTCACTTTAATAAAGCGTGCGCTTCGCTTTGCGCTTCGCTTTTGAAGCGAGGCGAGCCCTTGTCGCTTTTTTGCGCTTTGCGCTCTCCAAAACACTGCTCCCCACCAACTAACATCACCCTTCCCCTGCTCAACTCAGACTTCCCAACTCGAGACAAGGATGTGGGGGCGGAGGGTTGGGTGTCGGGACCGGGTCAGGGGACCATGGCGGGGGGTTCGGGTCAGGTCCTGGGTCTGGTTGGGGCCTGAGATTATAGTATTTGCTTGAATTATTTTATTAAAATGTTCTTGGGACATTATTTTTACTAACCAAATACCCAAAAATAAGGAAGAAAACCACTTGTTTTCCAAGACAATATTTTCTAGGAAAACATTTTGCATCATATCAAACACAACCTATAACTTTGATTTTCATCCCCTGTCATAATTGATTTCACACTGCGAATTTCACAGAGTCAAGAAACTTTTCTTTTATGACAGTGGCAGTTTATAACATTTTGTACTATAACATGGGAAGCTACACATTTCTAAGTTTCAAAAAATCTCAATCTAAGTCCTGGTATTGTTATCTATCTGTGTATAGTTTAACGCGGAGTTTATTGCAACAGAATATGGTTTAGATGGGCAAATATCCACATGCAGTGATGTTTATAGCTTTGGGATTTTGTTGCTCGAGACATTCACAAGAAAGAAGCCTACTGATGACATGTTTGGAGGAGACTTAAGCTTGCATAAATGGGTATCTCTCTCATTTCCTGATGCTGTTATTGACATTCTAGATGCAGACCTTGTTGGTGACATTGACTTTACCAATGATGAAAACGACAACCGAATCAAACAGTTGTTGGTTTCGACCATAAATGTTGCATTCCTATGTTTGAAAGAGTTACCAGAGGAAAGGATAAACATGAGAGATGTTGTGGTGCAGCTAAAGAAAATAAGAGCTGAATTAACCGAGTTTTTTTAGCAATTCTCATACAAAACCTGAGAAAAAGGATTGATGCAGCAACAAGCAGAATCAGTTTCTCGATATGCACACAATAATATGAGAATATTCCGACATTGTTCTGTCTTTTTTAAGAGCTATCGTGGACCTTCCACATTTGTAAACCAATTAGTTCTTAAGTGAATAGTTATTTGTCAATTTATATGTAATGTTGTATCTCCTAGTATTTTTCTATAATATAAAGCCATGTGTATAATCCACTCTCCTCATTTATCTGCCAAATTTGTGATCTACTCCTTTTCATCTGTTTCCTCTTCACATGAAGCTAGTTCTATTTCTTCTTAGGTTTGTCACATTTTCTTATTAATTTGGTTGATAATGCTATACTCTGTACACAAAGAAAACAGAAATACATGATAAAAAGCAAGAATGTAAAGTCAGCTCAAGTCCAAAGAGTTATTGAGGTAAGAAACCTGTTTACTTGGAGAGAACCTGCAATCTGCAGAGACTGCTAAGCTGATAGTTTCTTCAAATCCTGCTACGCCAGTGGTTTTTTAGAGGATACACCAGTTCTTATCATACTTTGACATCTTTAGTTTCCTCTCTAGAACGTATGCCACGTATTGTGGCTGAAAATGATTACCAAAATGCATCTCAACCATTCATAAATTGTGATAAGACGGAGTCTGCTTGCGTTAGGAAGCAATCCTAGATTTGGTAGCGATACAATCCGAGATACACAAGGAATCAGAATAATCAAACTGAGAAGAAAATCTAGAACAAGTCTCAAACCCTAGATATGTATGAAGAATAAACAAGATTACCTTATAGAATCGCAATTCTTGGGAACAGGTAATCCAAAGTTCAATCCGAAAAAGAGGAGGTTCTAAGCTCATAATGATGTTTATGAGCATGTTTGGAAAGCTATATAATAATTACACATTTTGGCATATTTGGTCCACACGAAATTGGGTGTAATTTAACGTGTGTTACACTCTCCAATTTTGAAGGAGCTAGAAATTGTGGTAATTATACTTTATAATTATCAGATTATTTTTTTATTTTTGTTTCTTTTTATTTTATTCTAATTTATTTTTTTATAACTTTTTATTTTTATTATTTTAATTTTTTATTTTTATTTTTACTTTTTAATTTTTTTTTAAATTATAAAATATATTTTTCTTTGTACATTATTTCTCTTCCTTTATTTCTTATTATTTCATCTAATGCTTATATTTTATTTTTATTTATTTTATTATTCTATTTTTTGAAACTTCACCTCCTAATATTATAAATAATGAGTCATTTACAAACTTATCATATAGCGAGTGATGTAATTAAAGTGGAATTTCATTGTTGAATGTGGTTATAACTTATTATGTTTCATAATCTAAAATTATAGTGGAATTTACTATTATTATGTTGGAATTTAATATATGCTCAATAATTTTTTTTAAAATTGTTTAAATTGTGTTACATTCATGGTTCTAATTTATTTGTTTAGTAGTATTGGCTCACTCGCATGTTGTTTATTTTTTATTTAAAATTGATAGATCAATTTTGTCAAACATTTGATAATGTAATTATATTATATTTATAAATATTAATTTATTTTATCAAATATGAATTCCATAATGCTTACAAAATAACGTATATTTTTAATTTTTGTACGTATCTAAACTAAATATTATTAATTTAAAATATATAGATAAATTTTTACAATATTAGTTTATATGTGATTACTTATTAATGTATATTCATAAAAAAAATACATCTTAAATATCAAATATAATAGTATTATTTATACTTATAAAAATTTATAGGCATATATTTAGTATATTAACTTTTAAGTTTTGATAATTACTTAATTTAAAATTTAATCGAATTGTGCAATTACACTTGTACAATCAAACAGTAAACTTGTAATTACACTATAACAAACAAACATGTCGTCGTAATTACACAACTGAGTAATTACTAGGCTGTGTAATTACTACCCTAGTAATTACATCAATTCCAATTACATGGTGGCTTTCCAAACAGACTCTAATTATATGCAAAAAAATGTTACAAAAAAAAAATGTAACCTGGATTAACGGGATTGTTGTTAACTAGATTGTATTGTTTACCGTCTTTGGTTTACTGTCTTCGGTAATGTCAAGCACCAATAATATAAAGAATAAACTTATAATATTAATTAAAAAATAGGATATGGAATAGAATTATTATATAAAAAAGTAAGGTAAATAATAAAATATAATTATTTTATAATAAAAATGATAAAATGAGAGAAAAAAATAAGGTAACAATGTTACTACATGGGTCCATGTCAATGGGTCAAGGTTGGACATCATCATGGGCTTATTTTGAAATATCTTTAGAAAAAAATAAGATATTTCATTTTTAATAGCATCAGGAAAATACATCTCCATGCCTACATGTTAATATACAGGTGAAATTATAAATGTCGCCAAAATGAGGTAGTAGAAGGAAATACATCTCTATGCATGTAGCTCAAGTACGCATGTCAAATGCAATGTATCTCAGTGATGAACTCGTGTAGTCACGCTCTCAGAATACTCAATCTTACTGTGTCACAAATTCCAATCTTCACGCTCAATCACTCGACACACTCAGTATTGTATAGGGCAGATCCAGCCCAAACGTAATAACTGCTAACAACTGCGCTCACTAGGATGTGCAGACTCCGGAGGGGTTCCTTCAGCCCAAGCGCTATAATCCGCACGGATAACTCACGTTCCATAATATCAATATCTAGATCTGCATGGATAACTCACGTGTTGTACGGACAACTCATGTTCTATAGTATCAATATCTGGATCACACAAACAACTCACGTGCTATAGTATCAATAATCTCACAATCAGGCTTTCGACCTCACTCAATCACCAATCTCTCCACTCTCTCGGGTTCACAATACCCATACTAAGCAACCCGAATCAATGATATGAGATGTGATAATATACAATAACGGAGACCGAGATATGATATGTAATGATGAATACGACTGAGTACATAACTACAATTAAATAAATAACTCAATAATGCCACCATATAGCCTAAACATGATTTCTAGCATAAATTTCAGCTCAAGTGCTCTAACACATAGAGTACAGTAAAAAAGTTCATATAATGTAGCTACACACTTTCATGGAATCAACGAAGTCATAGTTACTACGTGCACGCCCACACGCACGTCACCTAGCATGCGCGTCACCTCAACATCAATCACATAATACGTAATTCGGGGTTTATACCCTCAGCATCAAGGTTAGAAGTGTTACTTACCTTCAATAAACCAAATTTAATGTCGATCAAGCCGAACGATACTTCCAAGAATGCCACCCCATGCGTACTGACCTCTGAATGGCTCGAAACTAGCCAAAAGTAACTCAAGAACATAAAATAAAGCCTAGGGAAACAATTTAAATGATAAAGGTCAAATCTTTTATCAAAATCCCAAAATCGACCAAAAAGTCAAACTCGGGCCCACGCCTCGGAACCCGACAAAAATTACTAATAAATGGAGATTTTGACTATTTATTAGTGTTTTTTAGCTTTCATTTTAGTCCAAAAGCATTTAATTGGATTCCCGAAAACTGATGAAATATGCTTAATTGCAGGAATATTAAAAAATGAGTCTCTAAGATGAAATCTAACTCAAGAAGGATTGATCTGAATTCAAGGACAAAAACAGACATAGAAGCTTATAGTACGGACCGTAGAATATAATCTCTAGCCACAGATTGTGAAAAAAAATCATATTAGAGATCTGTGAAAAGTGCGGTCCACACATGAAATATGCGGCCGCAGAAGCTGGACAAGAGCAAAAGTTTAGAGAACCTGCATCTGTCAACATAAGTGTGGACCACACAATTATTGTGCGGCCGCAGTCACAATTGTGCGGTCCAAAAAAGAGCCATGTATCGTCGCACTTAAAAATGTGTGGATCGCAGAAAGAGAGAGGTGTGGCCGCGGTTCAGAATTATGTGGCCGCAAGATTCTAATCATGTCAAGCTGAAGCAAAGTGCGGACTGCACATGAAATTGTGCGGCGGCAGAACCTCTAAAGGATATTTTTGTCCGAAAATTCTAGCTATGTATATATAGAGGAGTTTCACTTTATTAGGTCAAGTTTTGACATTAGCAACTACATTAGCCGTGTTTTCTTTACTCTCTTTAGTAGTTTTTGCCATTTTCAGCTTTTTGAACATAGATTTCATTATTTTAATTATCAATATGAGTTTAATTATCATTTCTTCTTCTATTTCTTTTGTCTTACGCATGAATCACTAGGGTTGTGACATAACCCAAGAGTGTAAACTTAATGGGTATTTGATTTATTGCTTGCTTATGGTTGGGTGTTTATTATTTAGTCTTATTTTTGCTTTTAATTCTAGAATTAATAGTTGCAAATATTAGTTTATGCCTATTTGACTTGGTCTCTACTTGAGAAAGAAAAACTTAGTCTAGGAAAACTTGGCTAACAAGAAATTGGGATAAATCAAGAGATTAATCGTTCCAATTAAAAGGTTGAATCTAGAGATAGTAAAACCCCACTTGAAATTTTTATCAACCATTTCGTTCAATACCCATTTGCACTTGAGAAAGCCAAATTAGGTGAAACACTCTCTTACCGACAGGTATTGAGTGGGTACTCGAGAGTTGATAGCTATAATACACCCCAACCAATAAAATAAGCTTTAAAGTTTACAACACATTGGGTAAACACCTAGGTAAAGGTCATATCCCTAGGCCTTTTACATCATTTGAAAAACAACAACAAAAATAATTTATTAGTTTCATTACTTAATCTTGCAATCTTAAATTAGAATAGTCATAAAACAAACACCCGCGGAAGTGTAAATTGAGATAGTCCATACTCATATACTGCAATCTATACTCCTAAATCCCACGTATAACTCCCTGTGGAATTCGACCCTGACTCCTTGTTGTGTATTACATCATCCGTTTCATAATCTTGAATTGAGGTTTGAACTTGGACAATATCAATTTTTGACGTCGTTGCTGGGGAGCTAAAAATGGATTTAACTGTATATTTGGTTTTATGTGTGAATTGTCTTTTTTCCTTTATTGTTATTGATTTTTATAAATCAATTGTAGGTATCATAATGGCAAACAACGATGATCAACTGGGACATTGAAGATGACCAAGTTGAAGAGGTTCCTCTTGAACCTCAAGAAAATAGAAAAGGTGGGGCACCTCAAGACAATGTCGTAGTTCCACCCCCACCTCCACCAAGAGCAGCTCCACATCAGGTATTGCCGAATGAAGGGCTGCGAGTGCCATTATCTCGCCTCGTATTAGTGCGGGCAACTTTCAAATACCAAATGTAATGCTCATATTGTTAGAGCAACGGGAATATTCACTGGGGCTCTGAGTCAAAATGTACAAACACTTGAACTGGTTTGTGGACACTTGTTGGGGGAGTAAACAGACAAACGTCTCCGAGGATGCTTTAAGGTTGAGGCTATTTCCTTTCTCTCTACAGGGGAAAGCTTTGGATTGGCTAGATAGATTGCCAAATCATTCCATCCATACATCGGATGAATTGGCGGAGAAATTTATTTTCAAGTTCTTTTCTCCCGGGCATATGGGTACTCTTAGGGAGGAGATTCTAGCATTCAAATAAGAGCTTAATGAGTCGTTGCATGAAATATGAGAGAGGTATCGAACTATGGTCAAAGAATGCCCAAATAATGATATGATGGAGGATATAATTCAACAAACTTTCTATCAGGGATCAACTCTACCAATCAGTGCATGGTCCATCAAGTTGCCTTGGATATTTCATGACAATGATGTATGCGGAAGCTTGCAAGATTTTAGATGAAATTGAGGATACTTTATCGGCATGGCAAAGTAGATAAAATGTTCCTCAAGGTGATCGAACGTGATTCACCTACATAAAGAATTACATGATCATAGGCAAGCCATTGCCGAGTTGACCACCACAATGAATCAATTAGCCAAAACTCAACTTTAACAAGTGCAACATCCTAAACAAGTCAATGCCATGGAGGGAGTTAGTATGATAGTGAACAAAAGAAGGCCTAAGGGTCCACAAGTGCAAAATCGAGTGGAGAATTATGTGCAAGAAGATAGTGGGTTTGATCAAGACGAATCTTACAATGAACAAGAGGAGGACGTGCAATACGTGAACAACTTTCAAGGGAAAATAAACAACTCTCAAGGCCTGAATCAACAACAATGGCGACCTCAAGGTAATCAGGGGAATTGGAATTATAACAACCAAGGTAATTAGAATGGTAGCAACAATCAAGGGAATTGGAACAATAATAACAATCAAAGTATTAGAGTGGTGGAAATAACCAAGGAAATTGGAGTGGAAATAATCAAGGATATTGGGGAGGCAACAACCAAGGGGGATGAAACAATAATCAAGGCAATCGAGAGTCGGATTTTCACAGGCCCCCGACGTATCAACAACCGAGAAACCCGCCACCTTATCCTTCCCATGGTCCAAGTTCTTCCAACAATGATATGGGATGAATTGGAACATGTTTAAGAAAATGAAGGAGAAGAATGCCGACTTTGATGCCCAACTTGCCTCTCACAATACATCTATCCGAAACTTGGAATTCCAAATGGGAAAATCTCTCAAGCCGTATACAGTCGCCCTAATGGGGCACTACCAAGTGACATGGTGGTGAGCCCAAAGGGTAGGAACAACATGGGACATGCCATGGCCATTACTATAAGGAGTGGAAAAGGTGGAATGCAGCCACCTCAAACCCAAAAAAAACTTGTAGTGATTATCAAGTGGTTCAAGAAGATGAGACTCCGGACAATGTGGTGCAAGCAAATGATGAATTGCGGATTGATATTGATGACAATATGGAGGAATCTCAAGATGAAGTGAACCCGTCTAGGGATCACATTGTTGACATACCGACACCAGTTGTGCAAAAGGATAAGGTACCAATGTCTAGACCTCCTCCTTCATATCCTCAAAGGCTTGCCAGGAAAAATGGCAAGAATTAATTCAAATTCATTGACTTGATGAAAAGTCTATCTATCAATGTTCCATTGGTTGAAGCCTTGGAGAAAATGCTCGGTTATGCGGTGTTTATGAGGGATTTAGTGACATAGAAGTGGTCGATGAATTTTGAAACTATAAAAATGACTCATCAAGTGAGTGAAATTGTACATTCAATGGCTCCCAAGTTGGAGGATCCCAGCGCTTTCACGATTCCTTGTACCATTGGGAGTGCCGAGTTTGCAAAAGCTCCTTGTGATCTTGGGCCAATTATTAATTTAATGTCCTATTTGGTTTTCAAGACTTTGAAAATTGGGCAACCAAGACCGACATCTATGATATTGCAAATGGCCGGTCGTACCACGAAGAGACTATTGGGAGTGATTAAAGATGTATTAGTTCATGTTGATAAATTCATTCTTCGGATGGATTTAGTCATTCTTGATTTTGAGGTTGATTATGAGGCGCCGATTATTCTTGGTAGACATTTCCTTGCTACGGGGAAGGCTCTAGTTGATGTTGAAGTCAGAGAACTTACCTTCCGGGTTGGTGATGAAAAAGTGGTTTATCATGTGTTTAAGTCCATGCGACAACCCAATAGAAAAGAGGTGTGTTCTTTCGTAGACTTGGTGACCGATGTGATTGTAGATGAAACAAGTGTTGTGATGAATGTTGATGATACATTGGAGGTCGTCTTGCTCAATTTTGATGATGAAGAGATGGAAAGCTACATGGAATATGTGAACTCTTTGCAAGAAATGGAGTCCCACACTTATGAGCCTCGCAAATTGTCATTAGATCTTGAAAATAGGACCACTCCTCCAACAAAGCCTTCAATTGAGGAGCCCCATATCTTAAAGTTGAAGCCATTGCATCCACATCTTCGGTATGAATTTCTTGGCCTTTCTTTTACTTTACTTGTTATTCTTTCCTCTTGTTTGACTAACGTGCAGGTAGACTCTACATTGGCGGTTCTACAAAAGAGGAAAAAGGATATTGGATGGACATTGGCGGATATTCAGGGGATAAGCCCAGCATTTTGCATGCAACAAGATTAACTTAGAGGAAGGTGCCAAACCATCTATTGAAAATCAAAGAAGACTCAACGAAGCCATGCAAGAGGTTGTCAAAGGAGATCATCAAGTGGCTGGATGCCCGAGTTGTCTACCCCATTTACGGTTCATGGACTTCTCTGGTTCAATGTATCCCGTAAAAGTGGGGTATGACGGTGGTAACCAATGATAAGAATGAGTTGATTCCTAGAAGAATGGTGACTGGGTGGAGCGTTTGTGTGGACTATCGTAAGCTCAACAAAGTCACAAGGAAGAACCATTTTCCACTTCCCTTCGTAGATCAAATGCTTGATAGATTGGCTGGTCATGCTTTCTATTGTTTTCGTGATGGTTATTCTGGATACAACCAAATTCTTATTGCTCCTAAGGATCAAGAGAAGATTACCTTTATATGTACTTATGGTACTTTTGCCTTCAAGCAGATGCCATTTGGGTTGTGCAATGCACCAACGACTTTTCAAAGGTGTATGATGGAAATCTTCATGAACATGGTGGAGGATTACCTTGAAGTCTTCATGGATGACTTCTCGGTGGTCGGGAAGTCTTTTGATGATTGTCTCGCAAACTTGGATAAAGTGTTGGCAAGATGTGAAAAAACAAACTTGGTGCTCAATTGGGAGAAATGTCAATTCATGGTCGAGGAAGGCATTATCTTTTACCACAAGATCTCAAATAATGGCGTCGAAGTCAACAAGACAATGATTGAGGTGATTTCTAGAAGACCAAAACCTTAATTTTTATAGCTTCTACCCAGCAGTCTCTGCATATGCGGTCAATACGTTGCATTTGCGACCTCCACTTCTGTGGAACAAATTTCTCTTCTGCGAAGAAATCCCTGAAACAACAACCATTGCTTCTACAATCGCGCTCTTGCGCACATTGAACCGCATCTGTGGTCGTGCAGATGCGCCCAAGCACCAGCAGTTGCAATCCTCACGCCCAACTGCCCCTTCATGCTTCTGTGAAGAAACCCCCCGATCTCCGAAGTCTATTCTGCGACCAATTGTCCGCAAATACGACCACACCAGAACCAACAGCCTTAGCCAAGTGCAACATGCGATGAAATGATCTGAAGCTCATCCGAAACTCACCAAAGCGCTAGCCCATAAGTCCCATAACATAACACAGACCTACTCGCGGGCTCAAAAACGCGCGTTGAAACATATCAAATCACCCAGAATGAACCTATATTTTGCACACAAGTCCTAAATGACATAATGAAGTTATTACAATTCTCAAAGATACAATCCGAATTCATTATCCTCAAAGTCAAATCCCGGTCAAACTTATGAACTTTCTAATCCTTTGAATTTCCAATTTTTACCAATTTGTGCTAAAACCTTCTAAAGGCATCCAAATGCAAATCTGGGCATATATCCAAGTCCAAAATTATCATCCAGACCTAACGGAACCATCAAAACTCCATTCCGGGATCAAATGCACAAAAGTTAAACTTGGTGAACTCTTCCCACTTAAAGCTTCAACAATGAAATTCATTCTTCCAGATCGATTTTGAATAACCTGAAAACCAATATCAATGATTCACACCAGACATAATACATCATACAGAGCTACTCATATCCTCAAACTACCTAGCGAAGTGCAAGCGCTCAAAACAACTGGCTGGGTCATTACATCCTCCTCCACTTAAACATATGTTCATCCTCGAACGTGTATAGAGTCGTTCCAAAGCCATGAAATCGCCGTGTAACCTTACCAGACACATACCCAAGGGGTGATCCCATGTCACCCTATTCCATATAGGCCTGACAACACAACAAAATTGAAGATCATTACGTCAACCTTAGCACATAGAATCTAATTTCCAACATCTGGAATTTCCTATAAGATTTGAATCTCGTATCTGTATTGTATAAGTCTAAACAAGCTGTATTAAGCCATAAATATAACCCCATATGTAATCACATGATATACTACATAACTCGCATACTTGTAGCAATAACTTCTGACCTCACTAACTGCTCAAAACAAACTCGGTACTGGTTATAAACCTCATATCAAACAAAACCTCGTTCTGAAACTGTCATACATTGTCAATGATTAAATAACACACAAAAACCCATAACCATTAATCATATCAACAAGTCATAGAGCTCCATCTCCTTCGACAAGAAATATAGCCAATTTCTAAGCAGATCAGTGACATTACCCTTTAAACCACAATCAAATCTGATAGCACCCATTCTAGGTCCGATGACCTCATCTAATAAAATACAAGCTACTCTACTGACGTATCATACCAATATAATCTTAAGCTACAAACTGTGCAATCCATGCACCAATACATAACAATTCAAGTGTACTCAAACATAGGGTGACTCAAATGTGAGAACCGTCCCAAAAGCTCAACAAGTACCATCACAACATAATGCTAAGTACCTATCACACACTGTAGAACCAAAACACATGAGTCTAACACAAAGGATCATATCTTAACATAATTCCGCTACAATGCATGACCCCATCCAAACACTGGTCCAAATGAAATACCTCAAGCCATCATGCTCAAAATCAATAAATACGCATAATTCGACATCAAGTACCCGAAGTGCATGACCATAACTATGGATGAACCAATAACACAATACCACAGTACGGAAAGAATATAACTAAATGCACAATTAATCATTCAACACCCAAGTATCCATCTCTCTCAAATTCTGCTATACGGCCATAAAATATCACTATATGTGTATATAATCGATGGATCACAACCCCTCGTAGTATAGTAGGGTAACTCACAAAACTTATCAGAACGCGGATAAGCTCAACTCTAATCGAATGGCACATCCCTCAATAATAGAAGTATGGAGTCAAGCAATCCGACCCGAAATAAAATACACATCCTTATTGAGCCTACCAATGGACACCAAAAAAACTCAAGTCACCCACAAAT
Organism: Nicotiana noctiflora; assembly: GCA_032618575.1. Classification (NCBI taxonomy): domain Eukaryota; kingdom Viridiplantae; phylum Streptophyta; class Magnoliopsida; order Solanales; family Solanaceae; genus Nicotiana; species Nicotiana noctiflora. The sequence goes on from JASVEL010002599.1 coordinate 340,403, forward strand.
AGATAAATAACCCTCCAAAAGTCCACAATGACTGAATGATAACACATACTATTATCTGGGTAGCTTTGGCCACAACTTCACAGTCGACAACCACGAAACAATTTGCTTCTGAGAATTCCTAGTCTCCAAATACATAGAACACATGATTCACCATATCTGATCCCACTCCACCACCCAAATGTCTAAACCATCTCCCATACACAATTACCCAATGAGGAATACTTCCATAATTCTTCCGTGTCACATAGCAAATCCTGTATATCAGCAGTCGATCAACCAGGCAAGTACTGTAATACCAATGAAGCATCGATAAGTCAAAACACAATGCGCCTTCTGAAATGCACACCCTTCTCAGGCAATACCAAGTAGTAATAGCACTCATCTAGACATATGAAACCATCCATGTTGTTTAAAAATTCATGATTTTACCTTCAAAACTTAACTGTGACCTTGCACATGCAAAACTCAATCCTACACAAGACACTGCATCTATCATGCCATCATATGATAAGTATGAGAATTTCATAACCAACCCTGAGTCACAAGCAAAATAAATACTCAATTAACTAGGAATCATCCATTTGGTCTCATCCAGGAGAAAGTGCCAATACGCAACGTGTTCTTCACACCAGTAGGAAATGGACACCCCGAATTGTGGTAAAAACTGTTGATAATATTTTGAAACCCATTTTCACCTAACCAAGCCATCAAAACTGAATATCTCTAACTCAACCAAGCCACGCAGGTCGCCAAACCCAAGATTATTGCCATAAAACATCTGTAGAGACTCACTACAACATAGTGCCCAAAGAACCAATCATATCCATTACCATGCTGATCCAACCTACTACCAAGCTGTCATATTTCCCCGAATTCCTTTCGAATTACCCTCAAGTTGACACTTCTCCTTGAAAGAACACCACGATCATTAACCAAAACTCAGCTTTCACGCCCAAAATCGAGGGATGACCGGCGCCTGACTGGGTAGCCCCAGTCAAGCGGACCTGGGTGCCTTTCCTAACCTACGTGTTACCCTTGTATTTTTCATTACTTATTAACCAAAGGATTAACCATTTTATAATTTGAAACACTCTTTTTCAAAACATACACAACATGCTTAATTTCTTAACAAGTTTACAACTTACAATACCCGACATATAATTACATAAGTCCATAACCCATATTTACTATCTACGGAGCCTCTAAGATATGACAGGATAATACAGTACTTGACGGTAACAAGGCTCCGGCTATACCTTACACAAAACGAAAATAAGACTCCAAAATAGAAGTGGCATGAGCCACGCAGGGCCCCGAGAGGAAATGGGCTCACCAAAATGGCCAATGGAAGATGAAGGAGTGCTACTGCGGATGAATTGAAGTACCTGCTACGGATCCACCTACAATCATAACACGAATGTAGCGCCCACGGCAAAAGGGACGTCAGTACACTGGAATTGTACTGGTATGTATGTGTGAGCACGTGATTTTTGCCTAACATGAATTACTCCCACAAAATCAAAACAAAAATTGTCTATTTTTTTACGATGTGTATTTTTGTGAATTTTCGTGTTATTTTTGGTAATTGTTTGCATTTGTATATGCATGATTATATGTGTTTAAATTAATACAAAATACAAAAATAGGTCATATTTACATTTTTTGATCTAACTTTGCAATTAGGGTTAGTTTAAGTTTATTTTTACAAAATAAAATCACAATAATATGTATTTTTTGCTTTTCTAGTATTTAATGTCCCAATTGTGTGATTTATATTTAATTGATGTTTAAATTGAGTGTGTGTCACGACCCAAATCCAGTCGTGATGGCGCCCAACAATCAAGCTAGGCCAGCCAAACCAACAGTTTAATTATAACACAATACCAGTCCACAAATGGACAACCCAAGAAGAATATATGAGTTTAAGAACTCCAATAATAATAATACTGAACAAAAGTACTGACACTCCCAAAGATCCGGAGTCACAAGTCTAGAGCCTCTAACAAAACCCAACAGGAAATAGAGAGTACGATATAGAAGTACTCAAGTCCGAATACAAAATATACAATAACAACTGGAATGAGAGGAGAAGCTAGGCTCTGCGAACGTAGGCAGCTACCTCAGCAACTCGATGTGACAATGTAAACGCTGGAGATGTCCGTCTACTGCTCCTGTGTACCTGAGTCTGCACACAAAAGGTGCAGGGAGTAGGGGTGAGTACTAAGTACTCAGTGAGTAACAAATATATATATGTAGCTGACAGTAAGAAATCCACAAAATACCACAATATGAAGCTACACTACAGTCCGAATCTCCTACGAACTAGCAACAACAATCCAATACAACTACCACGGAGTAATTCAACAAATACAAATGCAATGCAATGCACATAACCGCTACGGCGTGTAGCCCGATCCAATTTAACGTCGACGGCGCTCACGGGGGTGTGTACAGACTCCGGAGGGGCTCCTACAGCCCAAGCGCAATACTGCTGCGGCGTGCAGCCCGATCCTCACATCAACCACTGCGGCGTGCAGCCCGATCCCATACTCAGTCCACAATAAGCAATTAAGTCACAAAACAATTCATTTTCCTTATTTCCAGTTCTCAATTCATAATTTATGAAAAATGCTTTAACTTTATTAAGTTTGTAAAAGCCGGTGACTTAGCATTTCAAAAGTGTGATTACAATTCCCAGGACTGAGATCAGTGATTTAAGCAATCTTTAGCAATCACATATATGTTGTCCTCTAAGGACGCTACAGATCGGCACAAGGCCCCAAACAAGGCTTACAGCCCACAAATATAGCAAATACAGTGTATTTCCAACACTAACAACATATTATTCATTCCTGGGATGGACCAAGTCTCAATCCCCCAATCACAATCAATCCCGCACCTGCCACGGTGTGCGAGCCACGCCCTATTAGCGTCATAATGTGCTAAACTGGGGTTTCGAACCCTCAGGCTACAATATACACAAACTACTCACCTCTAGCCGGTCGTATAATCGTCCGCGATGCCTTTTCCTTTGAATTTCGTTGCCTCGTGTGTAGAATCTAGTCAAATAACAATAATTATATCAAATACGGGTCAAAGAATCATAACCCACTTCAATTTATATGAAATTCGCAAAATTACACTAAGTTGGTAAAACCCGACTTTCGGTACGATTCTCGAAAAATTACGAAAGTCACATATTCGGAACCCTCATCTCAATACGAGTCTAAGCATATCAATTTTACCAAAATCGGACTCCATTTGCTCATTCAAAACCTTGATTTTCTAAAGTTCAAGCCTAGGGTTAAATCTTCCATGAATCACCCCAAATTCTTCCATTTTCATGATATAATTGCATAATAATACCAATACTAATCATAGTTTAAGTCCATAGTTGCTTACCCGATGATTTCCCTTGAGTTTCTCTTCAAAATCGCCTAAATCGCCTCTAAAGCCGAGACCCAAATGTGTGAAATGTTCTGAAATTTTTCTCACTTCTGATACACTTAACTTACAGCGATTTTCGCTTCTGCGGAAGAATTTCCGGTCCTACGCGTCCGCTTCTGCGGAGGATGGATCGCTCCTGCGGATATTTCCGCTTCTGCGGCTAGGCGTCCGCTTCTGCGGACTCGCCTAAGCGGCTCCCCTTCCGCTTCTGCGATGGCCGCTTCTGCGGCTCCCCGTCCGCTCCCGCGTTTCCGCTTCAGCGGAAAATGCTCCGCTTCTGCGGTCGCCGCTTCTGCGGCTCCTGGTCCGCTTCAGCGCACCCGCTCCTGCGCCCAAAATTCCGCAGGAGCGGAAACAACAGAAGCAGTGCACCAGTTTCTGCAATTTTCCATATTTTGCTCCCGATTAACCATCCGAAAACACCCCGAGGCCCCCGGGACCTCATTCAAACACACCAACACATCCAAATTCCTTATTCGAACTTGTTCCAATCATAAAAACACCATCCTAAACATCAAAATCACCAATTATCCACGGATTCAAGCCTAAGTTTCTTCAAAACTTTCAAAACTAACATTCAATCCAAAACCCGATCAAACGATGTCCGAATGACCTGAAAATTTGCAGACATATCCAAAATCACATAACGAAGCTACAGAAATTGTCGGAATTCCATTCCGACCCCCGGATCAAAATATCACCTACCATCCGGTTTCGCCAAAATTCAACATTCGCCAATTCAAGCTTAAAACTACACCGGACCTCCGAATTCAATTCTGATTGTTCTCCTAAGTCATAATTGATCCCCCGGAACTAGTCGAATCATCAGAATCCGGTTCCGAGCACTCTAACTCAATAGTCAACTCTTGGTTGACTTTTCATATTCAAGCTTTCTTCAAACATGCTATTTGTTTCATTTTCAATCCAAATCACTCCTAACTCACCTGATATACTCTAATACTGTTTTAAAAGCATAATATATGTAAATGCAAGGTAACGGGGTGGTAATTCCCGTTACGACGGGCCGGGTCGTTACATTCTCCCCAACTTAAACAAACGCTCGTCCGCGAGCGGGTTAAGAAACATACCTGGAGCATCAAACAAGTGTGGATATCTGCTCCGCATTTCCTGCTCGGTCTCCCAAGTTGCTTCCTCCACGGGACGACCTCTCCACCGCACTTTTACTGAAGCTATATCCTTGGATCTCAGCTTACGAACCCGTCGACCCAAAATGGCTACTGGTTCCACATCATAAGTCAAATCCTCATCTAGCTGTATCGTGCTGAAGTCTAACACATGAGACGGGTCTCCGACATACTTCCGGAGCATAGATACATGGAACACCGGGTGAACTCCCGACAAACTGGGTGGCAAAACAAGCATATAAGCCACCTCCCCAACTTTCCTAAGCACCTCAAAAGGTCCAATAAACCTTAGGCTCAACTTCCCTTTCTTTCCAAACCACATAACACCTTTCATAGGCGAAACTTTCAGCAACACCTTCTCACCTACTGAATAAGACACATCTCGGACCTTCCGGTCTGCATAACTCTTCTGACGCGACTGAGCTGTGCGAAGTCTCTCCTGAATCACCTTTACCTTGTCTAAGGCATCTTGGACTAACTCTGTCCCCAACAACCTAGCCTCGCCGGGCTCGAACCAACCAACTGGAGACCTACACCGCCTCCCATATAAAGCTTCATACGGTGCCATCTGAATGCTGGACCGATAGCTATTATTGTAAGCAAACTCCGCCAAAGGCAAATAATCAGCCCATGAACCACCAAAATCAATGACACAAGCACGCAACATGTCCTCCAATATCCGAATAGTACGCTCAGACTGCCCATCCGTCTGTGGATGAAATGCTGTGCTCAACTCTACCTGTGACCCCAACTCTCGCTGAAATGTCCTCCAGAACTGAGATGTGAACTGGGTACCTCTGTCTGATATAATGGAAATAGGAACTCCATGCAATCTCACTATCTCACGGATGAATATCTCTGCCAACCGCTCCGAGGTATAGGTAGTACACACTGGGATGAAGTGAGCTGACTTGGTCAACCTATCCACCACCACCCAAACTGAATCAAACTTCCTCGCTGTCCGAAGGAGTCCACTAACAAAGTCCATAGTTATTCTTTCCCACTTCCACTCCGGAATATCAATTCGCTGGAATACACCACCAGGTCTCTGATGCTCATACTTGACCTGCTGACAGTTTAGACACCGAGCCACATGGCTCACAATATCTTTCTTCATCTTTCTCCACCAGTAATGCTGCTTCAAATCCTGATACATCTTCGCGGCTCCTGGATGAATAGAATACCGCGAACTATGGGCCTCTTCCAATATCAACTCACGAAGGCCATCAACATTGGGCACGCATATCCGGCCCTGCATCCGCAATACACCATCACTATCAATAGTGACATCTCTAGCATCATCATGCTGAACTCTGTCCTTAAGGACAAGTAAGTGTGGATCATCATACTGGCGCTCTCGAATACGATCATATAAAGAAGAACGAGCTACTACACAAGCCATCACCCGACCGGGCTCAGAAATATCCAGCCTTACCATCTGATTAGCTAACGCCCTGAACATCAACTGCTAGGGGTCTCTCCCCAACTGGAATATACGCCAAACCGCCCATACTAATAGCCTTCCGGCTCAATGCATCAGCCACTACATTGGCTTTCCCGGGATGGTACAAGATAGTAATATCATAGTCTTTAAGCAATTCAAGCCATCTCCGCTGCCTCAAATTTAGATCTTTCTGCTTAAACAAATGCTGAAGGCTGCGGTGGTCCGTATATACATCACAAGATACACCATATAAGTAATGCCTCCAAATCTTCAAGGCATGAACAATAGCAACTAACTCCAAATCATGAACAGGGTAGTTCTTCTCGTGTGGGGTTTTAGCTGACGAGAAGCATATGCAATAACTCTACCCTCCTGCATCAACACACAACCGAGTCCAACTCTGGAAGCATCACAATACACCGTATATGACCCTGAGGCCGATGGTAACACAAGTACTGGAGCCGTGGTCAAAGCCTCCTTGAGCTTCTGAAAGCTCTCTTCACATACATCAGACCACACAAATGGAGCATTCTTCTGTGTCAACTTAGTCAACGGTGAAGCAATAGATGAGAAATCCTGAACAAACCGACGATAATAGCCGGCCAAGCCGAGAAAACTCCGAATCTCTGTAGCTGAGGAAGGTCTGGGCCAATTCTGCACTGCCTCAACCTTCTGTGGATCAACCCGAATGCCATCACTAGACACTATATGTCCCAGAAAACCCACAGTATCAAGCCAGAACTCACACTTAGAGAATTTTGCATAAAGCTTCTCTTCCCTCAACCTCTGCAATGCCACTCTCAAATGTTGTGCATGCTCCTCCTGGCCGCGTGAGTATACCAAGATATCATCAATAAACACAATCACAAAAGAATCAAGGTACGGCCGAAATACACTATTCATCAAGTGCATGAATGTTGTTGGGGCATTAGTCAACCCGAAAGACATCACCAGGAACTCGTAGTGCCCATATCGCGTCCTGAACGCTGTCTTCATAATATCCGAGTCCCTGATCTTCAACTGATGATAGCCCGATCGAAGATCAATCTTAGAAAATACACTAGCTCCCTGGAGCTGATCAAATAGGTCCTCAATACGAGGCAATGGGTATTTATTCTTCACTGTTACCTTGTTCAGCTGCCCGTAATCAATGCACATTCTCATTGTGCCATCTTTCTTCTTTACGAACAACACCGGTGCACCCCAAGCTGACACACTTGGACGAATGAAACCCTTATCTAAGAGTTCCTGAAGCTGTTCTTTCAATTCTTTTAACTCCGCTGGTGCCATGCGATAGGGAGGAATAGAAATGGGCCGAGTGCCCGGCACCAAGTCAATACCAAAGTCAATATCTCTGTCAGGCGGCATGCCCGACAGGTCTGCTGGAAATACATCCGGAAACTCCCTCATAATAGGGACCGAATCAAGACTCGGTGTCTCGGCCTCAACATTTCTAATGAAGGCCAAATAAGATAAACAACCCTTGCCAATCATTCGTTGGGCCTTTATATAAGAAATCACCCTATCGGACACATAATCAGTCAAGCCACGCCACTCGATCCTCGGATTACATGGAATAGCTAGTGTGACTGTCTTGGCATGACAGTCCAGAATCGCATGGTAAGGAGATAGCCAATCCATGCCTAGAATAACATCGAAATCTACCATGCCCAGTAGTAATAGATCAACTCGGGTCTCCAGACCCCCAATAGTAATAATACAGGATCGATATACCTGATCCACAACAACAGTATCCCCCACTAGGGTAGACACATGTACGGGCAAAGCAAGAATACCACGGGTCATACCCAAATGATGTGCAAAATAAGTAGAGACATAAGAATATGTGGATCCGGGATCAAATAAGACAGAAGCATCCCTGTGGCAGACTGAGATAATACCTGAAATAACCGCATCTGAAGCGCTAGCATCCTTCCCTGTCCGGAAGAGCATAGAAACGAGCCTGGCCTCCACCAGTACGATCCTCGCCCCTAGGGCGACCTCTGGATACCTGGCCACCAGTCCTAGCCGACCGTGCTGGCGCCGAAGAAACAGGAGTAGAAGACGAGGGTTGATCCCTCCGCTGTGACCTCTTACGAAGCCACTGAGGACACTCTCTCCCGATATGGCCCAAATCACCGCACTCAAAACAACGACCCGAAGATGGAAGAAGGGGCCGCCGAGGACCCCTCGCTACCGATGAATCCTGTGCTGAGGAAACAGGAGCAGAGCTCTGAGCCGGAAGAGCACTCAGTGCAGGCTGACTCTGCTGGCGGCTCTGCTGACCCTGATAACCCTGCTGGCCTTGACGACCACGATCAGATGAAACCCCACTGGACTCTGTGCGTCCAGACTGATGAGACCTGAAAGAGCGACCTCTGCTATGCTGAAATTGACCCCTAGACGGAGCACCACTGTAACTGCCAGTACCACGAGGCCTCTTAGCCTCTCTCTCCTCTCGCTCTCTGCGGCGATCTGTCTCAATGTGACGGGCAGCATCAACCACCTCCTCAAAGGTAACCGTAGAAACTCTCTCCCGGGTCATCAATATGCGGATGGGATAAATAAGACCATCAATAAATCTCCGGATCCTCTCCCTGTCGGTAGGAACCATCCACATGGCATGACGGGCCAGCTCTGTGAATCTCATCTCATACTGATTAACTGTCATCTCTCCCTGCTTCAACCACTCGAACCTGACGTCGCAGCTCCTCTCTCTGAGACTGAGGCACGTACTTCTCCAAAAATACCGTGGAGAATTGTTGCCAAGTGAGGGGCACTGCCCCAGCGGGCCTACGCCTCTCAAAATCCTCCCACCACTGAAATGCTGCACCTGTGAACTGAAAAGTGGTGAATGAAACACCGCTGGACTCTAGAATACCCGCGGTGCGAAGCATACGCTGACATCTGTCAAGAAAACCCTGGGCATCCTCGCCCTCAGCTCCACTGAATGTCGGAGGCTGTAGCCTCTCAAATCTCTCCAAACGACGCTGCTCATCGTCGGGCATAACTGGAACCACATATGCAGGAGCCGGTGCAACGGGCGCAACTGGCTGAACTGGCTCGGGTGTGTGAGCCACGGGGGTCTGATTTCCTCCCACTGCCTGTGAAGATGATACTGCAGCAGTAGCAGACCTGGTATGACAATGGGCACTGCCGGTACCTGAACCTGAGTTGTCGGAGCGTCTGCCGCTGGAATCTGGTCCTGAGTTTGGGCCACTGGTGTAGGAATCTGACCTTGAGTCTGGTCAGCTGGTGGGTCAGCAGGCACTGGCACTGCTGCCCTACCTCTACCACGACCACGGCCTCCGGGTGCCAATGGTGGTCGTCCGCCACGTCCGTTAGCTCGTGTTCTCGCCATCTGCAAGAGAATAGAATATGGAAAGATTTAATTTCATGATAACACAAATCGCACGATATGAATTCAAGAAAATGAGGTTTTTCCTAAAGTCTCTGTAGCCCTTCGAAGATAGATACGGACGTCTACGTACCGATCTACGAAAGCCTACTAAACCGGCTCATGACTCGCGAGTCCTAACAACCTAGAGCTCTGATACCAACTTGTCACGACCCAAATCCAGTCGTGATGGCGCCCAACAATCAAGCTAGGCCAGCCAAACCAACAGTTTAATTATAACACAATACCAGTCCACAAATGGACAACCCAAGAAGAATATATGAGTTTAAGAACTCCAATAATAATAATACTGAACAAAAGTACTGACACTCCCAAAGATCCGGAGTCACAAGTCTAGAGCCTCTAACAAAACCCAACAGGAAATAGAGAGTACGATATAGAAGTACTCAAGTCTGAATACAAAATATACAATAACAACTGGAATGAGAGGAGAAGCTAGGCTCTGCGAACGTAGGCAGCTACCTCAGCAACTCGATGTGACAATGTAAACGCCGGAGATGTCCGTCTACTGCTCCTGTGTACCTGAGTCTGCACACAAAAGGTGCAGGGAGTAGGGGTGAGTACTAAGTACTCAGTGAGTAACAAATATATATATGTAGCTGACAGTAAGAAATCCACAAAATACCACAATATGAAGCTACACTACAGTCCGAATCTCCTACGAACTAGCAACAACAATCCAATACAACTACCACGGAGTAATTCAACAAATACAAATGCAATGCAATGCACATAACCGCTACGGCGTGTAGCCCGATCCAATTTAACGTCGACGGCGCTCACCTGGGGTGTGTACAGACTCCGGAGGGGCTCCTACAGCCCAAGCGCAATACTGCTGCGGCGTGCGGCCCGATCCTCACATCAACCACTGCGGCGTGCAGCCCGATCCCATACTCAATCCACAATAAGCAATTAAGTCACAAAACAATTCATTTTCCTTATTTCCGGTTCTCAATTCATAATTTATGAAAAATGATTTAACTTTATTAAGTTTGTAAAAGCCGGTGACTTAGCATTTCAAAAGTGTGATTACAATTCCCAGGACTGAGATCAGTGATTTAAGCAATCTTTAGCAATCACATATATATTGTCCTCTAAGGACGCTACAGATCGGCACAAGGCCCCAAACAAGGCTTACAGCCCACAAATATAGCAAATACAGTGTATTTCCAACACTAACAACATATTATTCATTCCTGGGATGGACCAAGTCTCAATCCCCCAATCACAATCAATCCCGCACCTGCGACGGTGTGCGAGCCACGCCCTATTAGCGTCATAATGTGCTAAACTGGGGTTTCGAACCCTCAGGCTACAATATACACAAACTACTCACCTCTAGCCGGTCGTATAATCGTCCGCGATGCCTTTTCCTTTGAATTTCGTTGCCTCGTGTGTAGAATCTAGTCAAATAACAATAATTATATCAAATACGGGTCAAAGAATCATAACCCACTTCAATTTATATGAAATTCGCAAAATTACACTAAGTTGGTAAAACCCGACTTTCGGTACGATTCTCGAAAAATTACGAAAGTCACATATTCGGAACCCTCATCTCAATACGAGTCTAAGCATATCAATTTTACCAAAATCGGACTCCATTTGCTCATTCAAAACCTTGATTTTCTAAAGTTCAAGCCTAGGGTTAAATCTTCCATGAATCACCCCAAATTCTTCCATTTTCATGATATAATTGCATAATAATACCAATACTAATCATAGTTTAAGTCCATAGTTGCTTACCCGATGATTTCCCTTGAGTTTCTCTTCAAAATCGCCTAAATCGCCTCTAAAGCCGAGACCCAAATGTGTGAAATATTCTGAAATTTTTCTAACTTCTGATACACTTAACTTACAGCGATTTTCGCTTATGCGGAAGAATTTCCGCTCCTACGCGTCCGTATCCGCGACCAAAGGGTCGCTTCAGCGGTTCCAGGCCTAGCGGCTAGACGTCCGCTTCTGCGGACTCGCCTAAGCGGCTCCCCTTCCGCTTCTGCGATGGCCGCTTCTGCGGCTCCCCGTCCGCTCCCGCGTTTCCGCTTCAGCGGAAAATGCTCCGCTTCTGCGGTCGCCGCTTCTGCGGCTCCTGGTCCGCTTCAGCGCACCCGCTCCTGCGCCCAAAATTCCGCAGGAGCGGAAACAACAGAAGCAGTGCACCAGTTTCTGCAATTTTCCATATTTTGCTCCCGATTAACCATCCGAAAACACCCCGAGGCCCCCGGGACCTCATTCAAACACACCAACACATCCAAATTCCTTATTCGAACTTGTTCCAATCATAAAAACACCATCCTAAACATCAAAATCACCAATTATCCACGGATTCAAGCCTAAGTTTCTTCAAAACTTTCAAAACTAACATTCAATCCAAAACCCGATCAAACGATGTCCGAATGACCTGAAAATTTGCGGACATATCCAAAATCACATAACGAAGCTACAGAAATTGTTGGAATTCCATTCCGACCCCCGGATCAAAATATCACCTACCATCCGGTTTTCGCCAAAATTCAACATTCGCCAATTCAAGCTTAAAACTACACCGGACCTCCGAATTCAATTCCGATTGTTCTCCTAAGTCATAAATGATCCCCGGAACTAGTCGAATCATCAGAATCCGGTTTCGAGCACTCTAACTCAATAGTCAACTCTTGGTTGACTTTTCATATTCAAGCTTTCTTCAAACATGCTATTTGTTTCATTTTCAATCCAAATCACTCCTAACTCACCTGATATACTCTAATACTGTTTTAAAAGCATAATATATGTAAATGCAAGGTAACGGGGTGGTAATTCCCGTAACGACGGGCCGGGTCGTTACAGTGTGTTAATTGTTAATATAACTTAATTAGTATTTCTTATAATTTAATTGATTTTGTAGTGTAATTTTTTGTTTTAATTAGAAAATTAAATTAAAGAGATAAGGAAAACAAAATCAAATGAAAAGAAGAGGAATTAAATCGGATTGGGCCACTTCTTAATTAAATCCCAGGCCCAAAAACTAAAACCTTACCCGCCCCAGCCCCATACCCGGATCCGACCCACTGCATTTTTAATCTGAGCCGTTGGACTCCTTCATCCAACGGCCCAGATTAATTACCTAATTTTTAATATACCAAACCCCCCAATACCCCAAACCCATCTCCCATTCCCAAATCCCTCAAACCCTAGCCCCCTTTCATCTCTCTCAAACGAACCAGCCGCCTCCACCGTCGCCGCCGCACGCCGCCGGCCGGAAATCGCCTCCGCCGGCGGCTGTGGTCCAATCACCCCCATTTTAACACCGTAGCTTCCCCTTCTCCCCCTCAACACGAATCCGGCAACCATTAGTCTCGAATCATTCCCAAACGTTTCGAATATTAGATCGAAACTTGCCGGAAAATTGAGATTCACCCCAAATCGCTCCAAATTCACACCACACCACCACCAAACCGTCTCTTCCACAAACCCATACCCCATTTCATTCAAATCCATCCCGAAATCGTCAAGCCCCAAAATCGAGGTTCAAGAACCCTAGAATCCGAACTAGGGATTTTCGTTTGAATTCAAAAGGAAATTGGGGTCTAACAGACCTTAATTGGATTGTTTTTACTTAAAAAACATTTCAATTAAAGTCTTTTCGACCCCGAATGCCAAGACCCCAAGTCGGCCGAATCTCTATTTTTTGCTTCGAAGGTATTTCTTATTTCTTCTCTGTTTTTGTTTAATTATACTCGTCGCTTTAGTAGTTTTCGTTTGTTATTGATTTTTGTTGTGATTTCACCAATTCTCTGATTTTCTTCATCTATTTGGGACCGTTTTATTTGGTCGATTTGTTGTTTCTGATTGATTGCTATGAATGATGTTGCTACAAAATAGGAATTCGATTCAATAAATTCGTCGAATGTCTGATTCTTCATTTTTTGATTGCCTTGGCCGAGATTCTATAAATTACTGCCTTTGCGATTGTTTTGTTATCGATTGCACGTATTGTTATTCGACTATTTGAAGGTTGTCGATTAGATTCGTAGGTTTGTTTGTTAGAACACTAGAGCTACAAATCCGGCATTGGCCGAGATTCCTTGATTCACTGTTGAATTGAATTAGGCTTGTTTGGTTGATTTTGGTTTATAAGTTAACTGCTGATAGCTGTTTTAGTTTAGGATCTGAAAGCCAACAGCTAGGCAACTAAGAGTGCACTGCACATGGTTTAAGTTGCTGGAACTGCTGGACAACAGCATATTCCAGTTAGTTTTTGCCTTTGTTGTTTGTTTAATTGTATAAAGACCACCTTTAGACAAAATCAGGTTGGAATAATCAGAGATATCAGTACTTCTAACTTTGTTAAGTGTTTTAAAAGCTGGAAATGAGAGCTCACATGGAAAGAATGATTCAAAAGTTAAAAGTACCCATGTGTTTGTTAGGAAAGGCATTGAATCTGAAGTGTAAAGTTCTAGAGTTTTGGCTATAAAACACAGTGAACACTCTCTGGAACTTGGGGGGATATACACACACACTGATAGTAAACAACAGTGATATACTCTCTGAAAACACACACAGTGAACACACACTGGCAGTAGAGATTCTGTTTTGGCAGAAAACACATACATACTCACTGTTTCAGAAATACAAACCAGCAGAGCATTTTTTTTCTTTAGAAACACACACTCCATAGAGAGATTCACAAATACATAGAGAATTCATACTCACCCTCACCCAGATACAATCATTGGCAAATAACACATAACAGAGAGATAGAATCTGGAGGAAATTGAGAGCTTAAAAGTTTTGAAGGGTATAGAAACAAATCTGAGGAGTTTCTAAAGGGAGTGGTCTGGGATCATTCTTCAGTTTTGAGCATTTTTAGAAATCAGAATACTAAAGTAATTCTCTGTTTCCTTTTCTTGTTCTATTTTGGATCTCAAGTGTTCAAGCTACTTGAAAGTTTTGTGTCTTCCGTTGGTTTATAAATTGGTGTTGGGTTGCGGCCAAATTCTAGTTTGATTTTAAAAGTTGGGTTTTGAGTTTGTACTGGGGTTTCAAGTTTGTTGCTGCTCGGATTTTGCTGCTGCTACTGTTTTGCTGTTTGCTGTTACTGATCTTTCTTCCTCCATTTGTACTATCACATTCCAGGTACACATCTTTTGAGCTTGATCATACTTGTACCAGAAATGAATTAGAAATAAATTGGAAGACCACTTTGAATCCTTTGTTTGAAGTCGTTACATAAATGATTTTGTTTAACTACTTATTAAGGACCGTTAGCTAAAATAGATATCGTACAGTTATTCATTAGAAGATTGAAGGTGCATTATTCTTGTATGTTTATTCAATACGAATTGAAACAAAACTTGCTAGACTCGTATTTGTAAACTTGGATTATTTTGGATTATTGATAAAAAAAATAGATATCAGTTTTCATTTCTATTTAATTAGTTTTTCTATATTTTTAGTATACATTTGGATTTGTGTAAGTAAAACTAGCCAGCTCGGATTGAGACTCCCTTTGATATTTTGCATAGGTAATTTGTTAAAGTCAAGTAGTTTAAGCATAATCAAGAGGTTGAGTCGGTTAAAGTTTAGCTATTAACATAAGATGTTTGGAATCATTTTTTTTTGGATTTTTCTTTGCTTTGATTTTTCTTTTGAGGTCTATTTATAATTAAGCAAGCAAGATAAGTTAGACAATACCTTTAGATAACAATGTTAGTCACTTTAATCATATAATGTCGATTTCATCAATTAATGTCAGATTAAGGATATCGAAATCCAAAGTAGGCAACTTCACGTTTTAATAATTAACCAAGACGAATTAATTCTATTTTGTATATTTTGGTCAATTTTCCTACTAGTTCACATCTTTTCATTCAATCCCCGACCATAAGTTAAAAGCTAGGAAATAACACATCATTTGGTATGATTCTTTAACTGACAATAATTTTAAGAGATATCCTGTTAAATAAATTGATTTTTTTTAGTTTAGTTTTTACAATGTTTTCTTTAATCAGCATAGTTTCAAAGTAAGTAATTCGGATACTCTTTTTTTTATTTTTGTCAAAAATCCAAGTCCGTTTGTAATTAGTTTTTGTTTTCTTTGGATCCGGTTTCAAATTAAAAGAGCGGTTTGAAGTTTAATTAGAGCATATAATTTATAAACATTTTTTAAAATCAGATAATTTTAGCCATTTAGAATAATTGAAGCGACCGTGCTAGAACCACGGGATCCGGGGGTGCCTAACACCTTCCCTCGGGTCAACAGAATTCCTTACTTAGAATTTCTGGTTCGGCAGACTTCATTTGAAAAGTCGTAATTTTCCTCGATTCGGGATTTAAATAAATCGGTGACTTGGGACACCTTAATTTATTCCAAGTGGCGACTCTGAAGTAAATAAAATAATCCCGTTTCGAATATTGTCACTTAAATTGGAAAAACTCCCTCGCGCTCCTACCCCCGGGTAGCGGGCGCGCCAAAAGGAGGTGTGACAGTATGAACAAACTTTGTCCCAAGTAAACTCAAACCATAGACAAGTAAGCCATGGTAATAGAAATAACAAACAAATACATAGAGAAATAACAAGTCAAACCAACCAAGTTTTCAACACCCAACTTTGTTTCAAGTAGATCTCAAACCATGTACAAGTAGAAAACAACAACAGAAGAAACAACCAAACACACATGGAAGGCACAATCAAGCCAAACAAAGGGACAATCAGTGCCCACAGATTACAAACTCTCCTGCCGTCTCCTTTCACAATGCCTCGTCAATGATTTTATAATTGGTACATATATCAATTTCAATGGAGATTTCGATCGCTTTCCACCCGTATTACCTCGGCCACCCTTATTACCTCGGCCACCCTTATCACACCAACCCATAGTTATCATTTTGTGTCGCGCGCAACCCGATCCTACCGTACAGTTTCAATCGACAATAATCACAACAACAACAAAGGACAATTCACAAAGACCACAATAATGACAATAAGCATTTCATAAAGATCACAACACCATTTCATTAAGGAGACACAAAATGATTCACAAGTGTTCCCAAAACCATCAATACTATTTTCGTCGAATTTCACAATTCACAATATTTCATGTTACAACAATACTTCTCAAGTCACCACCACAACAATGTTACAAGTGCTTCTATAGCCAACAATAGCAATTCCATTATGTTTAGCAGTTCATAAGTATTTCAAATCATTGCAATAATTACCCACAAGAAGCCAAATATGTCATCACCACTATTGTTAGAATTTCATCATTTACGATTTCTTTCTATCGTTTGTTTCTCGATTCTTACCATACAACACTTAATCAAACCAATCAAACACCCAACAAACCAATTACAAGAATTTCACAAACAATCCACATAGCAATCACATACCAATTATTCGTACACCAAAACAGGGCGATTTCACAAAGATCAAAGTTATCCATACATACCTGGAGTCGAATTCCGCTTTTTCCTTTATCTTCTACTTGCAATTCACCCAATTTATCTATGTTGTCAACTCCTCTTTTGCAAACCCTTACTTCTACCTAACTCCTTTTTACTAAATTTTAAACATAAAGAACATGCATGAGTGTTTTGACTTCCATTTTCAAGAGTTAATGCATAGAGACCTTCCTTTCTATTAAAATTTGAAAATCAGGGAAAAAAGGTTAGGGATTTTACCTATAGAAATGGAGATGAAGGCACTCGCTTTATAATTTTCTGGACCAAGCAAATTTGAGGAACAATTTTGAAGAGATAAATATTTCTCTCAAGAACCCCTCCCTTTCTCTTTCTTATTTTGTTCAGAAAAATGGTTAAAATGAGGGGTTAGGGCATTATATCAAAATGGGGGTCGGGTTTTAAATTTAGAAAATAGAAGCTCGGGGTGAAATCTGCGATCGCATCTACAATCGCAGAGTAAACATGCGGTCCTCATAATGGACCGCAAAATTGCTCCCCAAAAACCAAATGTTTTGACACCGTCTCCGACAAGAATGCGGTCCGCATTCATGTTCTGTGGTCGCATAATGTGTCATAGAATTGACCTCCGCAAATCCCTGAGGAACTTATGCGATGATTATGCGGTCCGCATTTTGATTGTGCGATCGCATAGTGGACTGCATTTTCAACCTTAATTTTGACAACCCTTCTGTTATACTCTGCGGTAGAAATGCGGTCCGCATATCTGGTCTGCGACCGCATTCTGGACCGCAGAAATGACAATTTCTGGAAAATTAATTCTTTTGATTTTTAAAGCTTAGCTCACTACCAAGGGTCTACACATTCCTAACACAATATTGAGACCTTGACACTATGAGCTACTAGGTTTTATGCGCACACTTTTACGAGGCCTTACATCAGCATACAAGGTTTTAAGAAAAAACCACATGCCTTAATACCCATAAGTCGATGTATTCCCTCTTAAGCACACTAAAAGTACCACAGCCAAAACTCCTACTCTAAAGTGATCTTCTATGAATCTAAAGTCGTTTCATCCACCTTCCTAATACTAAAATGTAGAACCCATAAGGATAGAGAAATACTGCGAGTCTCGACACCATCCAAAGTAAATCTCAGTTTTTAGCCATATACCAATCCGCAAAATTCTCAATTGCCATGATAAATCTTGAATCCATTAGGACCTTTTCTAGAGTCATCCACTCTGCTCGAATCTCAATTGCACCGACCAAAACCAGTCGAACGACATGCGCCCCATTAGCTCAATAATACCCAAAAAAGTAATATATAACTCTACGCACCCAAGTGAATCCTTTTTCCTCAGTACATCACATCTACCACGAACAACAACCCGGGCCATTCTAAGATTACTATATATCCATAATATGTAGTACACCATACATCCAGAAATTTCCTTGCTTGAGTCATCCTCCAAACCAGCCTCTACAAGTCATAACCAATTCACAAGTATGCCTTAGACTGAAACCAATACAACATGTAACCATGCAATCAAATTGCCGGTAACAGACTCCCTCACTTGGCTCAAAGCCATTGAGTAAAATATCTGATAACTTATAATAACCATACCACATTAATGACATAATACCGTAGTGAGATTCAACACAATCCTTCACAAGCTCTTGCAATAAAATCTATAAAAATACTTCAAACCATCCGTTAAGCCTGCATACATCCCCATGATAGTCAGGTCAACTTCTCAACTAATCCAAATTCAAATCGCAACACATGTAACCCACTGGTAGAAAGAAACCCTCCACATAACATCATAAGTATCACACATCCGTAGATGACCCTGCAGGTTATAATCCACCAACTTAGCCTCAAATTGGCATCCCTCTATATCCTTCCACAACCACAACTATTATGAAATCACTTAATCTTCTTGAGTTTGATCTCATCAACTAGACATAAAATTCTACTTCGTTCCACAAATGAAATAACATGAAAGAATCTCCCAAAAACCCTTCATAACCAAGACTGTATGACACATCCACAAAAATCGAGCATCTAATAATTCTTTTCACTTCCCAAGCAAACTCTTCCCATCACATTCAAACAATCTAAACATACCCTGCATTCACATCATACTCATTATGTAGCAATCCAACCACTCACCAAGCCCACTAGTACCACTCATAGAGACACCACTGGACATAGAAGTCCAAAAGTACATGGTTATACAACTGAAACTATCGAGCCTAAGTTGCGGTTCAAACCCGACCTCAAGTCCTCCGGACTGGCCCATCACCAACACATAGAAATTACATCTTGCACCCTATCCATGAATTCACAAGTCGTCGATGCCAAGCTGATACCGAATACTCATATGTGTATACGAATGCGTGGAAGAAATTCAAAGAGTTACGCTTCAAGCTGAATAAATACCGTACGATAAAGAAAGAAAGTTGGAAAGTTTATTCTAATGCCCTATAGTCTCTCGAAGATAGGTATGTATGTCATCATACCGACTCGCAAGACTCTACTGGACAATTTCTCATGATTTGTAGAACCTAGGGCTCTTATACCAATTTGACACGACTCAAAATCAAACTAGCTATGAGGGAACCTAACACAACCCGCTAGGTAAGCCAGTTAATATCAAAGTAGTTCAAGTGATATTTATTAAGAGAAGAAATGATACAACTGAACTATTATATAAAGAATTCCCAAGGACTAGTAGTATAAATCATGAGCTTCTAAGATTTAGAGTTTTGAAAGCTGGTTTAAAATAAAATACACCATATATTTGAAATATACATGAACAAATCTGAAATACTAAAGCTATCAAGACAAAGAGGCAGCTATGATTGGAACGTAGGTACATATTCAGATCCACCTCTCACCATTCGCAGCAACATCATCATCCAACATCTGCGCGCAAGGCGCAGAAGTGTAGTATGAGTAGAACCGACCCAATGTACTCAATAAGTAACAAAACTAACCTTAGGTCGAAAGTAGTCACGAGCTGGGACAAAGGTCATAGTTTAACTTTAATAACCAATAACAGTTCATAACAATATAATAAAGATGGTACAAGAAATAACTCAGCTTGTTCACAGTTATGAAAAATTGACATGCCTTTCAAGTATAATAATAGATCCCAAATCTTTCATCGAAAACCCCCAAAGATATTAGAATTTCATCTTGTACAGATCAAGCAAAAACACCCAAATACTATTTGCAATGGATATCGAATAGAAAGTTTTATATTTATTAAGTTCTGATCCCATCTTCTCTGAAAAATCCGAAAGCTCTTCTTTGTGGAGATAATACAAAAATATCAAGTTGGCGCAGTCGTCTTTATCTTTATTTTAATACTTATGGCCTCTTGAATTATCTTTTTCACTATTACTTTCTAAAATTTGTTTTTTGTGTAATATGGCTTTTATTATTATTAATTTTTATTATTGATAAGAATTCTATTGTTAAAACCCTACGAATCGATTAAACCTTAGATTCATACTAGAACCATGATGATTCAATAAAAAAACCTAACCTAAATCAAATCAGGGATTTTCTAAGTAAGAATCCTCGGATTCACTTATTCCTTGAATAAATATGATCAAGTTTGAAAACTGTGATTTTTTCAAAAAAAAAACCTTTCAAAAAAATGAGAAAAATACATCTCTATGCCTACATGTCAATATATAGGTGAAATCATGAATGTCACCAAAATCAGGTAGCAAAAAAATGCATCTCTAAGCATGTAGATCAAGTATGCATGTCAAATGCAATGTATCTTAGTGATGAACTCATGCACTCACGCTTTCAGAGTACTCAATCTCACTGTCTCACACATACCGTTCATCATGCTCAATCACTTGACACGCTTAGTCTTTCAGTATTGTATAGGGAAGATCCAGCCCAAATGTAATAACTGCTAACAACTGCTCTCACCGGGGATGTGTAAACTCCGGCGGGGTTCCTTCAGCCCAAGCGCTATAATTCGCATGGATAATTCATATGATATAATATCAATATCTGGATCCGCACAGACAACTCATGTTATGCATGAACAACTCATGTGCTATAGTATGAATATCTGGATCCAGGCGGACAACTCATGTGCTGCACGGATAATTCACGTGCTATACTATCAATAATCTCACAATCAGGCCGTCGACCTCACTTAGTCACCAATCTTTAAAATCTCTCAGGTTCACAATACCCATGCTAAGCAGCCCGAATCAATAATATGAGATATGACAATATATAATAACAAAGACTAAGATATGATATGTAATGATGAATATGATGGAGTACATAACTGCAATTAAACAAATAACTCAATAGTGCCAGCATATAGTCTAAACATGATTTCTAGTATAAATTTAGCTCAAGTGCTCTAACACATAGAGTACGGTACAAATGTTCAGATAATGTAGCTACACAATTCCATGGAATCAACTAAGTTACGGTTACTTTGATGCACGCCTACACACCGACACACATGTCACCTAGCATGCGCATCACCTCAACATCAATCACATAACACATAATTTAGGGTTTATACCCTCAACACCAAGTTTAGAAGTGTTATTTACCTTGATCAAGCCAAATTCAATGTCGAGCAAGTCGAACGATACTTTCAAGAATGCCATCCCGCGCGTACCGACCTCCGAACGGCTCGAAACTAGGCAAAAGCAACTAAAAACATCAAATAAATCCTAAGAAACAATTTCAAATATAAAGATCGAATCCTTAATCAAATGCCCAAAATCGACCAAAAAGTTCAAACATGGGACCGTGCCTCAAGACCTGATGAAACTGACAAAATCCGACAATCCATTCAATTTAGAGTCCAACTATAGTGGTTTCACTCAAATTCGATTCCAAATATGTGTTCAAAACTAAAAAATTCGCTTTAAGAAGTTTTAGACAAAACCCCCAATTTCCACATTAAATTTCATCAACCAATTGCCAAAAGTAAAGATAGATTCATGAAATAAAATCAAAATCAAGTAAAGAACACTTACCCCAATCCATATGGTGAAAATTTCTTCAAAATCGTCTAAATCCGAGCCCCTAATCTCAAAATATGACAAAAGAACCAAAACCTCAATTTGTATAGCTTCTACCCAGTAGTTTCCACATATGCGGTCACAATGTCGCATCTGCGACCTCCGCTTCTACAGATCAAATTTCTGCGAAGAAATCCCTGAATCATAAACCACTGCTTATGTGATCTGATTCTGCTATCGCGCTCATGTGCACATTGAATCGCATTTGTAGTTGTGCAGATCCATCCAAGCATCCGCACCTGCGATCCTCATGCCTAGCTTCCCCTTCACACTTCTACGAAGAAACCCATGTATTGCGAAGTCTCTTCTGCGACCAATTGTCCTTAGATGTGGCCACACCAGAACCAGTAGCCTTAGCCAAGTGCAACATGCGATGAAATGATTCGAACCTCGTCCGAAACTCACGCGAGCCCTCGGGGCCCCGTCCAAATATACCAACAAGTCCCATAACATAACACAAACTTACTTGAGGCCACAAATCACATATAACAACATCGAAATAACGAATCACACCTCAAATCAAACTTAAATAAACTTTGAACTTTCAATCCGCAAAGCTCGCGCCGACACTTATCAACGTTTGGTTTTATTTATTATGTTTGCATTTAAGGCAAAAACCCTAGAAAAAAAGTATTTACTACTTATGCTAAAATAATAATTAAGACTTTTCAGTATAATTGTGCTGAAAAAATGCAAATCTGTGCATACGCCCGAGTCCAAAATCACAATCTACACCCAACGAAACCATCAAAACTCCGTTTCGGGATCAAATTCACAAAAGTCAAACTTGGTCAACTCTGCCAACTTAAAGCTTCAACAATCGATTCAGAAACACCTGAAAAACCAAAACCGACGATTCACACAAGTCATAATACATCATACAGAGTTACTCATGCCCTTAAACTGCCAAGCGAATTGCAAATGCTCAAAACGACCGGTCGGATCGTTACAACGTAGCTTTGGGCTTCACATTGAGTTTGTACTAACTTTTCTTAAAAAAGTTTAGTTGATACCTAATATTTGGATAACTTTAGATACATACAGTATTTTCTTCTTCTTTACTGTTATTTTCTTCTTCCTTGTGCTTAGATTTTTTTCTTCTTCTTCTTAGTTGCAAAATTAGCTTTTTAAATTTGTTGTTGTTTTCAACAATTTGATGATTGAGATTTTTTTTTAATGATATTTGAAAGTTATGTTTCAAATTTGAGTAGATTTGGGCACTGAATCAAGTATTGGATTATTGAAATTCGAAGAACAAGTTTACGTTTCAGAACTTAAGATTCAAATTTGAAATTGCATTCTATTCGAATTTCTGAAGTTGCCTTTGAAAGATAGAACTACTTTAGATTTGATTTCTGAAATTGCATTGAAGAAATTGAACTACTTTATATTCGAATTTCTGAAGCTCTATTTGAAGGATACTAAGAACTTCAGATTTGATACATGAAGTTTCATTGAAGTCAGATCATAGCGGGTACAATTTAAAATTATTTTGTGGAATATAGATATAATACAAATGACTATATATGAAAATGGCCCTTGGATGTCACATGATTATACATAAATTACCCTGTTTAAATAACAATGAGGGGTTCTAACCTAACCCTTGCCTTTACTATGCCAATGCCCGTCAGAAAGAGCCAGACCAAATATTTGCAATGCAACTAAAGCCCTCGAACTATCAATTCCCTCTGAACCCACAAAGAAAGTTACTACATTCTTGTAGTCATGTTTACAGCAGTTTCAACAAGCAAGAAACAGCTCCAAACTCGAGCCGGTTACAGTTTGTTCGCAAGAAGAAGCTGCTCAGTGATCTCAGCACATGGGGTATTGGAGGCCCTGCTAATTACTTCGTCCAAGTCCTTAACCAAACCCAACTTGTTTCTGCTGTCAGGTTCCAATACTATTTACATTTGATTGCTGAGAGTCGATTTTACTAATTTAGGAAGTCAAACTAAATTGAGAACTATTTAGTTCCCGGAATTACCCAAAAATATTATAAGTTGCAGTTATCCTGATACTAAAATGATACCTAATTATGTTTTAAAATATTGCTGAAGTTTGCTTGGTTTGAATCTTGGGGAAGGAAAAGTGTCACTTTGGGATAGATAAGTAAGTAATTAAGTTTTAGTTATATCAGACTTAGATAAAAAAAAGATTCATACTGTTGATCTGAACTTGCTTGGGATTGGGCGTAATAGTTGTTGTTGGTGGAATACTTTAGTTTGAGATGAAGCCTTAGTTGAATGATCATTCACTATTAGTTTACACTTTACCCTAATGAAATAGTGCAGGTATTGCGATGAGCAATCGATGAGATATATAATATTGGGTAAAGGCTCGAATTGCCTATTCGATGACATGGGTTTTGATGGTTGTGTCATTCTTAATCGGATCGAGTTCTTGGAGAAGATAGAAGATGGAGTATACCGGGTAGGAAGTGGGTACCCGTTTAATCGTTTGGGAGTTTTTTGTGCAAATGAAGGTTTTTCAGGGCTTGAATTTGCTGGCGGTGTTCCTGGTACTGTTGGTGGAGCTGCTTACATGAATGCTGGAGCAAATGGCCAGGTAAATCATCATTCTAAGAACTAAGGATTAGTTATCCCGCGATTGTAGTGCATGGAAAGGGTGGCATAACTAATCTCGGGATAATTAAACATGAGATAACTTGTTTCTCAACCAAACGACCCCTAAGGTCTCCCCTCCCCCGGTTAATATTTGTTGTATAAGCTCAGCTAGTTGGGATTGATCGTTGTTGATTAGGTTTAGCATTTGCCAAGAGCTTTTTTGGCTTGGTTAGAGATTAATATGTCAGTGTAAGGATAATACCGGAATGAAACAGGTCCAAAAAGAGCTTGGATATAGAGAATACATATGGAGATCTAACTAGTTTGGATATAGTGATTCCATATAGAGATATAACTACTTTGGACTTGAGGCGTTGTTATTGTTAGTGCAACTTCTGTATCTGTTACAGCCTTCAGTTATAATAGGTGATACTGAGATTGCACCTTGGTTGTCCTTGATATAAAGGAAACAGCTGATACTATTGATAGCGTGGAAATCATCACAAATGAAGGTGAATCTAGGATGCTAAAAAGAAGAGAGCTAAATTTTGGCTATAGGTCATCACCATTTCAAGAAATGAAGGACTTGGCATCCATTACTGCAGTTACATTCCGGCTCAAGTTCTCCAAAACTGCACGAGAAATGCAGCAAGAATACCTGGCTAGGTAACTGTATATAATGTGATGTTCTTAATCGTAAACATGTCACTATCAATTGTTAGATTTCAAGGAAAAAAATGGTTTCTTTGCAGAAGATGGAAGACACAACCTTTGGCGCAAAGAAGTGCTGGTTCAGTTTTTAGAAATCCATGTTCTATGGGCTTTTCTGCTGCAGAATTGATTGAGCAAGCTGGATTGAAAGGGTTAAAAGTTGGTGGAGCTATGGTCTCAAACAAGCATGCCAACTTTTTCATAAATTGTGGTTCTGCTACTTCTCAAGACATGCTTGAGCTCATAGGCATAGTTAAGGATGCAGTGAATCAAAAGTTTGGAGTAGAACTAAAGGAAGAAATCTTGTACATACATCCATCTTAGAGACAAGTTAAATTTATCGAAATTGGATTAACAGTATATCAATGTTGTATTACAAGAATACAAGCTATATCAATGTTTTATTGCAAGAATACAAGCTTCTACTGTTGTGTTTCATTGCTGAAAACCTTTACACTTTGCTGATAGTCACACACAGGCTGATCATTTATAAAGGCCTACATCCTTTGTTAATGAATCCTATGCTGTCTCTTTTCTGGGCTACTTGTTAGAGCTTTGGTGATGAAATGAGTAACAATTCCGACGGGGCAAAACAGCAAGCACAGAGACACAGAATGGCGGGTTTCAATATCATTCTGCAATCCATCATGATAAACCTGCCTGTTTCAAATGAAAATGTCTAGTTATAATGTCTGACAGTGGCATCCTTTCTTCTCCCAAAACGAAAGTAAATGGGCATAGCGCAATCATAAAGATAGACACCAAGAGACTGACCTTGCAGCAAAAAGATCTACGGCCAACAAGTGAATCCATGCAGAAGCTAATGTCATCTCGTTGGAGAACATCTTAGTTATGCCGGGCAGCTGAATGGGAACACAAAGTGTTAAGATCCTGAGCAGGCAATTAGTACAAATTATTATGTAGTTGAGCACAGACCTCCGGAAGCCAGTATTTACTAGCAAACATCAGCTGAATTGTATCTGGTGTCCAAGAGAGGTATAATAGATATGCGTACAGAAGTCCGAAGCCAATATAGGGTATGCTGCTTTTCATCATTTTTCTGGTCTGCATTTGAAACTATGTTCAATTACAACTTTACTTTTAAATGAAGCAATCAGTTATATCTTTTTGACCAAAACAGCTCATAATAAAATATCAAACCAATGCAACCAAGTGGAAATCATATATTAGGATACCTAGGATACCGACAGACAGTAGCGGAGCCAGAATTTTCATAATGGGGTGTCAAAAAATAAATAATTAGCTACATCGAAAAGTCAAGGGAAATCAACGTACAGTAAATATACATAAAATATCAAAGCAATATAGTGTAATTTTTCGGCGAAGGGGCGTCGCTTGACATCCCTTGGTTCAATGTGGCTCCGCCATTGCCGACAGATATAGCTAGTAAGCATTTAATTTATAAAAGCATATTGAATTCATAATTAGACTGCCAGTGTGATCTCCAATATGCAGAAAAAAGAAAATGGCATAAGGAGTTGAGATTGAAAATACTCTGCAGATCTTACAAGTTTAGCTTTAGGAGCCACAACCATGAGGGTATAAAACGGAAGAACCGCTGCTGTCCCCAGTGTGAAAACAGTAGAAGCAATTTCAGAACTTGGCAAACCTACAGAAGAGGAACAGAAAATCAAGGAATTACACCTTCAGGAGGTTATGAGATGGCATAAAAGTTGTCAATGTCAGGACTTAAACCATACAATAGAATCAAGGAAGAATGTATGCAAATATGAGGATGAAGTTTACTCTCAATGTACCAGTAACAAATGGAGCAACAACATTATTAGGCATAGATTTAAAACTAGTTAGCCATAATCAAACACACAAAACCAGAAATAAATGAATAAATAGGATGAAGTGGGCAAATGATTACAAGCAGTCACCGTCGAGCTTTTTCTTTGCGGAAGAGTTGTTTGAAGGTTAAGTTGAATAATGACTCTTGATCCTCCCAGAAAATTAGCTCCACTTCTAAACTTGGTTCCTAATTCCACTACTCGTTGATTTACAATGTCAGATTTCTTTTCTATAAAAGTATAAGGGGTAGGCTGGTTTCTCCTGGACATCAAGGCAGGTGCCCTGTAGTTCATCTGCAATAAGTAGTTAATTTCACGAAATGAATTTAAAAACTCTTTATTGGTAAATGAAATGACTGCCCAAAAAGCAGTAGAATTTCATTGTAGCCTCCAACTTCCAACTTGCTAACTATGTTGCGCGAACTCTCCAAAATAGCTGCCGCACCCATGTCAGATCCTCCAAAAATAGTGTACATTATTTTTGGAGGATCCGACACGCACCCACCGATATTTTTGAAGAGTCCGAGCAACATAGCTTGCAGCTTGCTAGTGTTCAATGAGTAGCAAAGCCTCATTCTTCAAAGATATACATTTTTTCGTTTTATTTGCACGATATAATTTTCCTAGAAAGCGGATTCATTTGAACCCCATCAGATCATGCAGCTCTGCCCCTGGATCATATGCCTTCTGGTATTAAATTTTTTTGGGCTATGCTAACTGCCACGTGGGGATTTTAAAATACTACTCCCTTTATTTCAATTCAGATGAAACAGTTTCCTTATTAATTCGTTCAAAAAAATAATGAATCATTTAGAAATAATTCTAACTTTAAACTTTTCATTTTACCCTTTTCCCCTTAAAGCTTTTATAACCACACAATGGCTCCACAAAATTTTTAAAACCACAAATTTCAAAAATCTCATTTGTTTTTTCTTAAACTTTGCAGAAAATCAAACTGCGTCTACTTTGTTTTTCTTATTTTTCTTAAACTCCGTGCCAAGTGAAACTTTTATCCTAAAGCAACAAAAACACCAATTGACCATGGCATATCACAGCTTAAGGGAAACAAAATTAGGGAACATAGAGTAGTGTGATACAGAAGCAGAAAGAAAGAACATACCTTGAGTGAGATGTGAGAGTAGAAGAAGCAAGAAGAAGAGAAGTCCATACTTACTTAAGAGTTAAGAGGGGAACAAAAACAAGAAGAAGAAGAATCAAAAGAAAGTGACGTTTTCATGCGTTATACATGTAGAAAAAGGACAATAATGGAGAGCTGTAACAAGAAAAGTTTGGATTGAATAAAGAAAGAAATGGGGTCGTCATTCATGATTTCATGGCCACTGTGAACGCACTCGTTAATTAGCATAATAGTGAAAGTGGCCATTTGATATGTTTAGTGAGAATTTGCCAAATCCAACCACACACCTCTATTGGACGGAAAAGTTGTTAAAGCACTTGTGTCGTGTTTCTTTACACCTGTTGACAATTGGATTTTCTTAATCTCATGATTTTAAGTTTATGTCTCATAGTACACGAGGCGCACATGCACACTGGTGGCTTGTCGGACTTGTTTTTGCTTCCTTCAGAGTTTGTTACTCTTGGAAAATGTTATTTTGTGTCTCACTATAATTGATACTAGTTATATGAGTCAATTTTCTTATCTCATGGTTTTGTGAACTCAGATTTTTATGGATCCATAAATATAAGATTAGAGTCTATAAATTTATGAAATAAAAAAAAAACATAAAAAATATACGGGGTGCATTATTTGGTCATCCCCATTTAACCTATACCTATTTTTTTAAAATAACTTGTACCCACTTCTTAAATAATTTTAACTCCTTTTTCCTCTTTAGTTTTCTTCTTCTCAACAAAAGACTAGCTCTGGCCTGGGGTACGAAGTACTTCAAAGGTAACTTTCCAAGATTGGTAAAAGCTAACCATCAGATTGATCCAAGCGACTTTTTCACAAATGAACAAAGTATTCCTCCTCTTTCTTGTTAGTACAAAGGAAACCTAAGATTAATGTGAGTTTAAACTTTTGCTATAACAATTCACATCTCATTGTTCAGGTAAAAAAATGTTCAACTCACTTTAAAGTGAACTAGAAAATCACTGAGAACTATGAAAATGGTCACGGCTTGCAGAGCATATTCGCTAATGCAAAAACTACTTTAAGTTCAAGGTCATAAATGTAAATTATGCGAAAAATTATTCGACAATTTTGCATTCTGAGAATGAAAATTAATATATATGAAATCTTTATAGTAAACATACAATAAACTAAATAACTTTAGCTCTATAGCTGATTTTTTTTGGTTACAAAGATAAAAACTTCACTTCTAGAGCTGAAGTTTTTATTTTATAACTGGCAAACTTCAGCTTTAGAGCTGAAGTTTTCCGGTTACAAAGACAATAACTTCAGTTCTAGAGCTGAATTTCAGTCCCGGCTACTAAAATGCTGAATTTTTCGTGATTGTCTTTGTTACTTCAGCCCCGTGTGCTGAAATTATGTGAAAAAGCGGGTACGCTTGCAATTTTTTTTCCACAGTGAACACAAGTTAAAATGTGGCACAAAAAATGGATATAAATGCAAATGTCCCCAAAAAAAACTCATACAACTAATGTCAGAGACACAAAATAAAACTTCTGGTTACCCTTTATGTCACGTTTATTTTTGTTTGACTAAAATGTGTAAATCTGACTACATATTTAATTATAAAAACATTCTTTCTTAATTTTAATACTAATAATTAAGATGAGTTATTTTCTCAAAATTTAAATACGTAATTTATTATTATTTAAAAATGATAATCTAAGAACTAAATAAACTAATAATTAAATATTCATATCCAAATTGTATATTTTAATTTACATGTGTTATAAACTAGACCTCCCTTGCCAAAAAAAAAAAAGACGATTCAGATTCAGACCTCAATTAGACAGGTAAACTTTATAAACAACCAGATTTATAACTGGCTGTTCAAAAATAGCTCAATTTCAAAAGTAATTGAAATTTAGTCACTTTTTATATAAAGATAAATTTGAGCGAAAATACTGTTCAAAACCCGAAAAATACTCCAGTATATTATGCTGGAGTTCCAACACAAGTATACTTAAACTCCAACATAAGTACACTAGAATTCCAGCATAATATACTGGAGCTCCAGCAAGTATAATTGTTCAGTATAATATACTGGAGTTTGGAGCACTGATGCTCCAGTGTCCCGCAAATTTTACACGGGTTAGCAAAGTATACCGGTCCAGCATAATATGCTGGAGTTCGTACACAAATGCACTAGAACTCTAGTATATTATGCTGGACCGGTCTCTATTGCAGCAAAATAGTGATTATTTTTCATTGACTTGGTAAACACTCGCTATTTTTGATTGAACAGTCCGAAAACTAGCTATACCGTGCTATTTTTACCAATTAGACGTAACAATCCTGGCCTTAGTCATCGGTCCAGTCAGATCTACCTACGGAATAAAAGAATATATTTTTAGTCCGGCATCTGTACTGAAAGTCTGTCTAAAACAATAAAAAAAAATTGAGAGGCTTTTGTTTGTGTTACATAAGCTCACCCTATTTCTTACTTTGATATGTAATTATTCCTCCCGATCCACAATAAATGATCAATTTATTTTTTATTTTGATCCAAAATAATGTCCATTTATATAATAAAAAAAATTAATTTGTTTTTCAAATATTATCGTACGTATCCCTAAAATGTCATTTATTCCTCACGTTTGAGAAGAGAAGAGAAGTGCTATTATAGCTATGCCGTAACATTTAATTAAGGGTAGTTTAATCACACTAACTATTTTTGTCTATAATTTAGTATTTTCTTTATAGATGTGTCCAAAGTAAGATCACTTATTGTGGACCGGAATGAGTATACGTTTTAAATTAATCCGATTTAAAGCAAAATTGGTTTTACACTTGAGGGGGTTTGGTTTGGGGGGGGGGGTGGACTTGGAAGAGAAGCTTTTCTATTCTTTAACTATTGAGAATGTTTGACTCAAAAGTTATCGGTTACTTTGTGAGCTATTAACAATCGGAAATATAAGAGGGATAAATCGTAATCAAATATAATAAACCCAAAATGGAATCAATGTGATTATAGCATCGAAATGTTTGCAAGAATGAATAAATTATGAAGATAATCGACGATCACATTTGAGAGAATAATAGAGAGAGAATGATAGAGAGAGAGAGAGTGATAGAGAGAGAATGATAGAAGTTGTATTATTAGATAATAACACATGATCCTCCACAACAGGGAAGCCTCTCCTTTATATAGAGGTGGGGCTTCCTTACAAAAGTTATGATCGTCATTGGATCGCTGACAACCTTAAAGAGGAGTCGTCTAAATACATATGTCACCGTTTATACCCTTATGTCTATATTATGACCTTGCTGTGAGAAACGTAAGGGAATGTTGTACCCTCACCATTTTGTGGGCGTGGGGAAAGCCGCACTCGGCCCCCTACGGCCAAATCGTATTTTAGCCCCATACAGAGAACAAGATCCGACTTCTTTTCGGTACAAACTTCTATACCGAAGTGAAATATTGGCGTAGCAGCAATTCCGTGAAGGATATTCAAATTTTTAAAAAGTAAATATTATTTTTTTGTCGATGAATAGTATACCAAAATGGTTAGATCAACTACACAACATTAGCTAAACAATAAAAGAGAGATAAGAAGGCTTCGTGCTCAGTATTCTCTAAAGATGCATTGCTTTTTATTTCAGATAAAACATTCAAATATTCAAAATTGGTTCTTTAAAACAAAAAATCGAGGGAGAGGAGGGGCATTAATCTCAGTATATCAATAGATCATGTTTCTCTTTGTATGTTGAAAATGTATTCACCCTATCATGTAAATCATACTGAATAAATGTAGTTTCTTTTTTTCAGCTCCTCCCCTTTGTTTCCCTAAACCATCAAAATAATGGACAGAACCAAAAAATATATAGAACAAAAATTGGAGAACAAACTTAGGAAGTATGGTCATCCAGCCAAGAGATTATGTCATTAAGAACTCGAAATATCATCTCATCGGGCTCACCCTCTAGTAAAGAATGATAAGCATCCTCATAAAGGGTCAGTTTCTTGTCCGAACTACTTGCCTTCTCGTACAACGCTTTGCTGATGGATGGATCAGTAACAGTATCATTCTTTCCATGCAAGATTAGCAATGGCAGAGAGACCTACAAAATCATAGAAACTGTTAGTAGTTATTATTTAAGACTTCTAACCTATCGAAGAATAAGGTTAGAGAAAAGTATATAATACCCTGGATTGCAAACAGCATCACTAGGATAAAAAGCAACAAAAAGTAATAAAATTAGGTATATTTGAAGTAATTAGCATAAGCAAAGGTTGCCAGTAGTATTCTCTTGCTCGTTTTGCCCCCATTGTGTGGGCAGGAATGAAGATAATCGGACCAAGGTGAGAGTGATCCATGTAGTGGACAAGATGCGAGAAGTTAGGTTTAGATGGTTCGGGCATGTGACGAGGAGATGCATAGGTGTCACTGAGAGGTGTAAGAGGCTGTTGATTGTGGGTTATAGGAGAGCTAGAGGTAAGCCGAAGAAGTATTGGGAAGAGGTGATTAAGTAAGACATGACTTATCTCCATCTTACCGAGGAAATGACCCTTGATAGAAAGGTGTGGAAATCGAGTATTAGAGTAGTAGGTTGTCTTTGCTTCCCATACCAGTAGCTTCATTACTATTCTTTGCTTTTTCCTAGATTGCGATTACTTCTCTTTCATGCAATTTCTCTTTCATCCAGAGGTTGAAGGTAGCAGAGATGCGGATGCTGAGGTGGATGTGCGGGCACACTAGGATAGATAAGATCAGGAATGCAGAACTTCGGAGGAAGGTGGGCGTCGCCCCGGTGGATGACAAGATGCGGGAAGCAAGGCTCAGATGGTTCGGCACGTGCAGAGGAGAAGCATCGATGCTCCAGTGAGGAGGTGCGAGCGGTTGACCGTGGTGGGTATGAGAAGAGGTAGAGGGAGACCTAAGAAGTATTTGGGAGAGGTGATCAGGCAGGACATGGTACGTCTGCAAATTTCCGCGGACATGACCCTTGATAGGAAGGCATGGAGGACAAACATTAGAGTTGTAGGATAGGGGTAGTGGTGCTTCCCTTCCTGCATTCTGGGGGTGTGGCGGGGTTGGATTAGGGTTGATCTTAGATGCCTTGTAGTTTATTGTTGAACCCACAATATTCTTGATATCTATCTTAGATGCCTTAATCTCTGGTTACTGTTATTGCATGTCGTTCATCTTTTGATTTTCTATTTTATGCTTCTATTACTACAATAACTTTTACTGGAATTACTAATGAATTCTCTTCTCTTTTCTTTCTTGTTTTCTATGTTTTCTTTTATTTCCGTCGTTCTGAGCCGAGGGTCTATCGGAAACAGCCTCTCTGTCCTTCCGGGGCAGGTGTTGTATTATTAGAATGATATTGTTCTGCATATTTCCCTTCTTGGTTCCTGCATCTCTCTTTCTAAATTATTGTGCTTATGTTTGCCTCAGCCAAGGGTCTATCATGATCAGGCTCTCTACCTGCACAATGTAGGGATAAAGTCTGCGTACACAATATCCTCCCCAGACCCTACTCGTAGGATTACATTTGGGTTTATTGTTATTGTTGTTGTTCCTGCCTCTCCAAAAATCTCTCATTTTCAGAAAGGTAATCGTGAAAGAGACTCATACTTATGGACACTTTTTTACAATATTTGTCAAGCTAAATGAGCTTGAACTCTTTCTGGACTATAAGAGCAGAAAAAGATATACCATCTAGAATGAATTATAAAGTCAAACCAGTTATAATAAGCAGAAACGGTTAATAACTCCAGCAAAGGTATGCGCAGACGATAATAGAATTTCAAGTTTCCAACTATGGACTAACTTGCATATTCAAAGGCACAAGGTCCTATTTACAATAAACAGTTAATATGGGGGTAATATTCTATACTACAAAAAACATAAGATGAAACATGTGATACCTTATCTAGTTGTTTCTCTATCTCTTGGGTGGTATGCAGTAACTCCACTGCAGTTCGTAGACGGGGTTTATGCTTGTAAGCAATGACATTATAGGCGGCCTGCACACAGAAGAAAACATAGTACATCATAACATGAAACAGGTTCGTGTAATTATTATGTTTAAGAATCAAGTTATTCGAATTGGAAGCTAATTGACATGCCCTTAGGCAAAAACATGTTTAAGTTGAGTGAGATGTGAATGGTAACTAGACATTCCTAAACAAACACAGCAACACTAACCTCTAATATCCTGTATCTATCACTCTCTCCCATCCTCCTAAAGCCATCATACTTTGATTCGCGCACTATTACAGAGCAGAAAGATCACATACCTGTTCTCTCTTCTTCACATCTCGGAATGCTAACTCTGCTAAGTCCTGTTGCGGAACTAGCTTTTGCTTTGGAAGAAATTTTGCTATACCGATTAGAATTTGTGTTACTAACCACGGTGGAACCATGTCATCTGCAAGCTGTACAACAATACAAGTCATCACTCAAAACTATGGATCTGAGACAATAAGCATCAATAAGAATTGAGAATCATCTCCATAAACTCACTTTACACATAGGTGCAACAAGAATAGCGCCATTCCATGCATCAGGCTGCTTCAGGTGCACCTTCAGAGCTACTGCTCCACCCATTGATTGCCCAAATAGAAAACTTGGCAGGTTACATATCTCTGCGTTTTCTGCGACCAGCATTTAACTGTCAGTTGCTGTTTCAGTAGTGTGTCAAGAAGAATAAGATGTAATTAAGTTGTTTTCCGATTCCCCATTTTGGGACCTCTTGCCCAAAGCAAGTCATAATATCAGCATGTATATGAGACATCATTTGTCAGGACTCAGGAGACAGTTCTAATTGGTTAGAGTCTCGAACCTATCAAAGAATCCAAGAGGTTACTGATAAAGAAGGTAACTGAGGCAAGTTTAACCTTTCACTTTTGAGTAACGCTCGATGACATCATCAACTAACTTGTCAAAACTTGGTATGTAACCATGAAGACCTTCGGAAAGACCAAATCCAGGATAATCCATGGCAAATACTCCATAACCAGACGATGCTAATTTTCTTGCAATGCCTAAAAAAAGGAGAAACTTTCAGGAACAATCTTTCCTTGAACACTAGTCCGAGATTTAAAAATGTGTTTGACAACCACAAACCTTCAACAAAAAATGTGCATGTATCACCATAACCATGACAAAAATATACCATAGCTTTTGGGGGACTTGTCTCTGGAAGCCAACTTTTGGAGTAGATTTCCAGTCCTCGAGAATTAACCTCATATGACTGCAGCACAAAATTTCAAACCGCTATGTCATTTAAATCAGCTATGAATATTAAACCTTATGCTAATATAGGACGCTAAAACTGAACCATGTACTGACATAAAAGACTCTTCTCAGGTCGCTTGGTACAATAAGGAAGACAAATATCCTGTCATTTTATTCATGGGAAATCGAGTCATTCTTCTCAAATTACCCCTTTCATTTCATTTTGAAGAGATTGAGATAAATACCCCCATTATTCCATTTTGTTTCACAAAATTAAAACTTAGTAATAAAAACAGACCGTCCCACAGTTATTCTATTCTATTGGAAACCGTACAGACTACCCTCCCCAGACCCCACCTATTGGGAACAGATGGGTTTGTTGTTGTTGTTGTTGTATACGCACATACAATTTACATGAGACATTAACCACATTTAAAGTAATAGATCTCTCATAAATTAGTCAATGTTTTGGAAACCAAGTTCATATGATGTCCTAAAATTAACATATTCATATACATGATCCTCCATAATCATGACGAAATAAACCCCTCGTTATAACTATCCAGTCCATCAACATTTCTATTTTTCTGAATTTTATGAAGTTCTTCCGTTCAAGGTTCAATTTTCTAAGATATGTTATCGGAGGATTCACAGTTATCATTACAGACAATGAAAATTTAATGAATGACAAAAGCAATTAGGTTAGTACGAATAACCTATAAATTCTATAGTTGATCACTTCAACGACTAATCACTTCCTATCCAAGGATATTAATCAATAGAAAGTGAACAATAAAGTGAAAATTAGGTTAATAGATAAATAATAGAGTGAAAGGCAACTAACGATCAAAAAAAGTGTGAATGGCAACCACACCCAATTAATTTCTTAATGTGTCATTCTTTCATTCCAATAATAGATCTCAATTCACCAAACAAGAAGTAAAACCAATATTTTACTAAAAGCTCTGATTGTGGAATCCGTATCCCTTCGGACAAATATCTCATATTAGCTAAAAGAAGAAAATTGGAAAGAAGGCAAGTTCATAATCTAGCTGCACTAGAAGTACACAGAAAACTAATTACACAAGAGATCCTTTTGTTTATGCTAAGAAACAGGATGCTTCGACAAGAAGCCATCAGAATATTTTCAAAAAGTGTTACCTCCATCATCTTCACTCCAGCATGTGGTATCTGTGCAAAAGCAAAATAAGCAATCATTAAATCGACATTAAAAAACAAGTAAGCAACATGCCACTTCCTTGAAGGATTCAGTTCCATATGAGCGCTATCCGTGATTACAGAAAAACGAAAAAGGTAAAGAAAAGCGTTCATAAAAGTATCAACTGTCTCAACTAGCTTAATGTAGAAGGTGATAATTGCACGAACGAAAACAGGTTTACTTAAAGAAAAGAAATAGGGAATGGTCAGTCTCGTATGCCCTCTCAATCGCTAAAGGTCAATATGTGAATTTCAATGAATACTGAACTGCTTGAATCCCTTCTCTTGGAGATGATCTATTTGTAGATACTTCATTATATGCAAGAGTACATAGGCATTGGAAACTGTTTTTTACTTTTGACCATTCTGAATGCTCTATCTGCAATCCACCAAACTTATACAATTCTATCAAGAAAAGGGGGGTAATTTAAACAGGACGCGCAGTCTATAGAGCAAGATTTTAGGTTCCGCAATACTGGTTTAATCCCTTTGCAGTTGACCTTAAGCAAAAACCATGTTGCCAATAATCAAGCTCTTAGTCAAATTAGGGGCGCCTTCTACTGACATTAACAAAACATGACAGTTTGTTCAGTGACTTCAGTCAATTAATCAATAAATCGACTATGTCTCGATTATCAAACACTTTATTTTTTATAAGTAACTACGTCTCATTCCGAATTTAATTTGCTTATAACTACACCTCATTCCCCAACTAGTAAGGTCGACTATATGAATTCTCTTCCGTGCAGTCAGATGCAATCAAAATCCAAACTTCAAAGCTGACTTTGAATCTTTTTCTATCATAAACTATTTTCTATTTTACTTGAATCATAAAAATACAGTTATTCAATAAGCAGGAGTTGCAATACCTTCACCAAGCAGTCTATAGAGCAAGATTTTAAGTTCTATACTACTAGTTCAATCCCTTTGCAGTTGAACTTAGGCGAAACCGTGTTGCTAATAATCAATCTCATCGTCTTAAATGATGGGCGCCTTCTACTTACATCAGCAAAACATAATAGCTGGTCCAGTCAATTATTCAATCAATCAACTATGCCTCAATTTAAAACATTCTTTTTGACAAGTAACTATGCCTCAATCCCAACTTATCCTTTTTCGAATAAGTTACCAAACATCGATTGCAAACAAGTTGGGTCGACTATATAAATTCTCCTGTATCCAATCTATTCAATCAGATACAATCAAAATACAAACTTTGAAGCTGACCATGAATATTTTTCTACTGAACCCAAGCAACAACAACTAATTCAAGCCCAGGCAAATTGGAGTCGGCCATATGCATCCTCAGTGTCTATGTCGCTCCATTTAACCATTTTCAATTTTACTTAAAATCATAAAAACACAGTTATTCAATTAGAAGCAGTTAGAATACCTTGAACAGGCAATGATCAATTGACAACTGAACATCCTTAAAAGCATCCCTAGCACGACGCCTGGCATCCACGTTGTCCATATTAGCATCAATTATTTTCTGCAATTCCTCACTTATACCTTGAAACTTCACTCGCTTCCCCATTACTGCTTTCTCACTCCTCACTGAATTGGCTTTCTTCGTTCTGAATGCTACACATACCCCCAAAAAATAAATCTTGAAAAAGGGCCAATAAAAGAAATTGAAGAAAGAAGGAAACAATTATTTGCATACCATCTATTGAATGCCTCCTAAAAAACTTCCCAGGCTTCAAAGCCATGACATTATTACAGTAATCAATAGAATTATTAATAATAATAAGGTTGTTAGTAGGATTTTTTTAAATTTGAATTGTAGTCTTTTCCTTTGTAAATTGACAAATTGAGAGTGAAGGATTGGTGGAATCTGAGACTGATGCTGTCTTGAGGATTTTTGGTAAAGAATTGGATTTTGTAATCAATGGCTGAAAGGTGACTGTAAGCTGCTATCTAATTTCTTTCTTTAGTAGTGTCTCTTTTTGATAAGTACAGCTGTAGTATAATTGTTTAACCTGTTCTGAAGTTAACAAAAGGAATATACACCTGTTGACTTAAATCCCTTTTCTACTTTAAATTGTGTGTATTGAGTACTCCCTCCCATAAAAAATAAGTGATTTAAATTGCGGGACGTTCTATTTGGACGCTATATTTTAATCTGTAGTCGTTTTATATTTCTATTTGCACTCACTTATTTTTTTGAAAACTTTAGCTTTCCCTTCTTCTCCCCTTCTCCTCTTTTTCTGTTATTAGCTTTTTAAACACCCATAAATCAATCAATACAGTTTCTACATTTTTGAATTCTTCCACAAACAAAAAAAGAGTTTATCTGATAATTACGGAAAGTTTCATTTCCACTTTTGTGTGTTTTTACTCCTCCCGGGAGTAGAGTCAACATTGCTAATCTTCTAATACTCCCTCCGTTTCAATTTATGTGAACTCATGTGATTGGGCACAGAGTTTAAGAAAATAGAGAAGACTTTTGATCTTGTGGTGTAAAATGAGTCACCTTTATTTTGTGTGGCTATAACTAAATTCATAAAGGTAAATTATTTCCAAATAAAAAAAGGGGTATTCTTTTTTATACGGACTAAAAAAAAAATAGGTTAACGTAAAATTAAAAAGAAAGGAGAATCATTTTGATGTTTACTTTAGTTGGCTTATCATACAAAAGAGAAAGGGGAGGCAAACGTTGCAAATATCTAGTGCTGATTATTGATTTTGACAGAAGAGCGCAACTCGACGAGACATCCTTAACTAAATGAATTAATGGTAAGTGTTACAGTGTTAAAAAATTAGAAAAAAAATTATTAGGAGAATTAAAGAAATCTGGAAAATAGTAGAGAATCAGAAATATTCCGAGTCCACAAGTTTCTTATGTGTCCTTAAGGAATTTTAACACCCTCACACGTTGCCAAGGTAATGGATTAAATCCTCACAGGATAAAACGGAATAAACTTTCATGCAACAGTGACAATACAAATTGCAGGATACCAACGAACTCAAAAAACGGAGCAAAATCACACTTACGAATTTGAGAGAGAGAGACTGCGAATTAGGATGCAGTATATTCAGAAAGAAAGAAGTTCTCGAGTATTTTTAGTGTGTAAAAACTGGAGCCATGTCTTAGAATTTATAGGCAATTATCAGAAGAGGTGACTGGAAAAGGTGCCTTTTCAGAAGAATACACTGCTTGCCACGGTTTTACCGCGGTCAGAGAGGCTCTCTGAATCTGCCTGCTGCGCCAGAGAGGCCCTCTGAACCTTCAACAGGGTTCTGGCGCATTTTCAGAAGTGATTTGGCATTTATTTAATTATTAAATAAATAAGTAAATTTTGTCCAAAAATAATCTTATCGATTATTTTGACAAATCCAAAACCAAAGCCAAAGCAGAAGCCGAGCGAGCGACGATGACGGCGCGAGGGTTCATTCTTTTCAACTCCTTTTAAGAGCTTTAAGAAGTGATTCTATATATAAGCATACAATTGTGGTTGTCCCTCACGAATGAGGGACAAAGTGCAAGACAAAAGTTCACTTCTTTAAGTTTTCATGTTCCCTCCATTTTATTTCCCTTCATTTCCAATTCACACTTCTTCTACTTTAAAGCCCAATGGCTTAAAGTCCAACAACCCCCCACATGAATGGGAATGGATGTATCAAATCTCATAGATGAAAGCTATGTGATTTTGCAAGTAAGGATTAATTGCATCTGGATAAGTAGGTTTCCCTTTGAACTTTTCGTAATGAACATATGTTGGATATACTCGGTCAATCGTTAGATTTGATATCTTTGAATCGTCGAACTTAGTGTATACCTAGACAACCATATGTCACACAACCAACCCTTAACCGTTTTTTGGTTCTCATTGTTGTGTTCGTTTTAGCTATGAATACCGCATGGTTTCATAAGTGCGTAGAGAATTGGCCTTACAGAATTCTCATTGAAGCGGTTTTCACTTCACACTTACATAGGTGATTCCTAAACGTGTAATCCTTTAGATTGACACTATTTGATAAATACCTCATCAAACTTAGGTAATCATTAAAGAATGTGTAAAGTTCTATCCTTGTTACTGAACATTGTCTTCATCACGAGAATGGACCAAAGATTTTATTTTGACAATGTTGAACCGGTCAATCGATCACAACTTTGTTTGAGCTCCTTGAACCTAGATCTCGGAACATCCAAAATTCTAGGTAGCGTTACCACCATGTTGACTTGTCCTCGGCCATAGTCCCATTCCCTTAGATGATTTCTCAACTCCCTCTCTTGTTAAGCCTTTTGTAACCACATTATCCTTTGATCTTACATAATCAATAATGATAATTCCACTAGAAAGTAGTTGTCTAATGGTGTTATGTCTTCGTCGTATATGACGAGACTTTCCGTTATACATAACGCTCCATGCCCGTTCTATTGCAGCCTCACTATCGCATTATATGCAAATAGGAGCCAAAGGTTTTGGCTAGAACGGAATGTCTTCTAAGAAATTTCGAAGCCATCCATCTTCTTCACCAGCTTTATCCAAATCTATAAACTCTGATTCCATTGTAGAGCGATCAATGCACGTTTGTTTGGAAGACTTCCAAGATACTGCTCCTCCACCAACAATAAAAACATATCCACTTGTGGACTTTATTTTTGTTGAGTCGGTTATCCAATTTGCATCACTATATCCTTCAATAACCGCAGGATATTTATTATAGTGCAAAACGTAGTCTTGGGTATATTCTTAATATCCAGAACTCGTTTCATTGCTACCCAGTGATGCTTGTTGGGATTACTTGTGAATCGACTAAGTTTACTTATCGCACAAGCTATATCAGGTCGTGTACAGTTCATGGTGTACATTAAGCTTCCCAACACACAAGCATACTCCAATTGAGACATACTTTCACCTTTATTCTTTATAAGATGACGATTTAAGTCAATTGGAGTTCTTGCACTTCTAAATTCCAAGTGTTTGAATTTTTCAAGTACCATTTTCACGTAATGTGGTTGAGACAAAGCTAGACCCTGAGGAGTCTTCTTGATTTTAATTCATAGAATTACATCGGTAACTCCTAAGTCTTTCATATCAAACTTACTAGCAAGCATGCACTTAGTAGCTTGAATGTCGGCAATGTCTTTGCATACATGATTTGGAACATTCTTAATGTAAACACATTTATCACATTCATTAATCTTAAATCCATTCGACAATATTGTTTGGTCAAATTTTGCACGCTATTGCTTGGGTGCTTGTTTTAGTCCATAAAGAGACTTAACAAGTCGACACACCTTTTTTTTTTCTCGGAACCACAAACCCGTCAGGTTGGTCCATGTTGATTTCTTCCACAAGATCACCATTTAGAAAGCTATTTTTATATCCATTTGATGGATTTGAAGACCATACAAAGCAGCTAATGCTATTAGCATCCGAATGGATGTAATTCTTATTACCGGCGAGTATGTGTCAAAATAGTCAAGACCTTCTCGTTGTCTAAATCCTTTGACAACAAATCTTGCCTTGTATTTGTCAATAGTACCATCGTCTTTCATTTTCTTCTTGAAAATCCATTTAGAACCCAATGTTTTGTTACCCGGAGCAAGATTAACCAATTCCCAAGTATGGTTGCTCAATATGGATTCTATTTCATTATTGATAGCTTCTTTCCAATATTGTGCCTCTGAGGAAGATATTGCTTCCTTGAAGGTACGAGGCTTATTTTCTAACAGAAAAGTCAGAAAATCTGAACCAAATGAAGTGGATGTCCTTTGACATTTACTTCTACTCGGATTTTTAGGCATACCATCTATTATTTCCTCCCGTAGTCATTTTGACTTGTGGCAGGTCCCTTCACTTTCCTTTTTTTATGGAAAAATAGTTTCAAAGAATTCAACATTATCTGATTCTATTATTGTATTAATGTGAATCTCAGGATTTTTTTATTTATGAACCAGAAAACGATATGCCTTGCTATTGGTTACATATCCAATAAACACACAATCAACTGTTTTTTGGACTTATCTTAAACATTTTAGGTTTAGGAACTTGTATCTTATCTAAACATCCCTACACTTTGAAGTATTTCAAGCTAGGTTTCCTTCCTCTCCACTTCTCATAAGGAATGGATTGTGTTTTACTATAAGGTACGCGGTTGATTATTCGGTTAGCTGTAAGTATAGCTTTCCCCCACAAGTTCTGTGATAAGCCAGAACTTATTAGCAATGCATTTATCATCTCCTTCAACGTTCGATTCTTACTCTACGCAATTCCATTAGATTGTGGAGAGTAAGGGTTAGTCATTTGGTGAATAATGTCATTTTCCAAACATATTTCTTCAAAAGGAGATTCATATTCGCCACCCATATCACTTCTTATCATTTTGATCTTTTTGTTTCGTTGTGTTTCAACTTCACTCTTGTATTGCTTGAAAGCATCAATTGCCTCATCTTTACTATTAAGTAAATAAACATAGCAATATCTCGTGCTATCGTCAATAAAAGTAATAAAATACTTTTTCCAACCGCGAGATGGTGTGGACTTTATGTCAAAAATATCTGTGTGAATTAAGTCTAAAGGACTTGAATTCCTTTCAACGAACTTATAAGGATGCTTAGCATACTTTGATTCCACACATATTTGGGACTTATAAGGAAAGCAGGTGATGACCCTTTGGGTCGTCACAACATGCAAGTCTAAAAATATAATATGGACTTTCTCGTGCAATCAAATTATCAAAACAACATAAAAAACTATGGATTTAACCTCAAAACTCATGATTTTCTAACTTTTCTACCGGACGTCCAAATCACATCAAATCAATTCCGGTTCTCACCAAATTTATACAGATAGGACTTAAATATCACAACAAAACGTGTACCGGGCTCCAAAATCAAAATATGGGCCCGATACCTACGAGTTCAAACATTAATTTATTTCTTTATTTCCTTTAAAAACCAGCACAATAATTTTCTTCAAAAATTATTTTTTAAGAGGGACCTTGGAATCTAATTCCGGACATACGCCCAAGTCCCATATATCACGGACCTCCCGGGATCGTCAAAACATAGATTCAGGTCAGTTTACCAAAAATATTGATCAAGGTCAACTAAAAA
Source organism: Nicotiana noctiflora (assembly GCA_032618575.1). Classification (NCBI taxonomy): domain Eukaryota; kingdom Viridiplantae; phylum Streptophyta; class Magnoliopsida; order Solanales; family Solanaceae; genus Nicotiana; species Nicotiana noctiflora. The sequence continues at coordinate 384,059 of JASVEL010002599.1, forward strand.
CCAAATTTTAACTCTAGAAATTACTATTTATTTCTTCATATTTTCACATAAAAGCTTTCCGGTTTCACGTCAGGGCTGCGCACGCAAGTCAATACACATAATTTAAAGCACTCGTGACCTTAAACTGTCGAACCGGATAAAATTGCTCAAAACGACCAGCCAAGTCGTTACAGATATTAGGCGCCATCACATTTCGGACGGTGGAAATTCACAATGGTGGCCCTTTAATATTTAATATTAATAAATTCAGCTACTATGTAATGGTCATAGTCGTACCCAGTGAGAATAATACACGTAAACTCGAATGGAAAAGCTTAGAAAGCCGTTTTTCTTGTTTATTTTTCTTTATTATCAATTTAGGGAGAGAACCTATGATTTATTATATTCTATTATGGGGTGAATGCCAAATCTACTTTAGTACATCATATACTAGCATAAATATTCATTTCCGTATATTTTAGACCTATAAACCTTTGGAAAAATTAATGACTAATTACTTAGAGTTTGAGTCGTCAAAAGAAGTATATTTTTGGGTTAAATACCGCGTACCAAAGTATATATAGTGGCTGAGGCGGAGTCTATAATATGAATTTACACGAACGCAATAATGTTTGTTCATAATTTGTATATGTATTAAGAAATTTATTAAATATTTATAAATATTTAATTGTAATTTCAGTTATTATGAAATATATTAAATTAAGTCAGTATAAGAACCCACAAATGTTAAATTCTAAATCGATCTCTCTATAATGAAATAACACCTATCTTTATCAATCAAATAATGGTTTGTGAACTCTCAAGAACCTTGCCTAGCTTGTAGCTTCATTAATGTCTCTCCCTAGCACCTTAGTGTTGCTTTTACGATCGCTTCATAGACATATATGTCTACTCGGTTAGTAGCAATAATATTTAGTAGAACTAGTGACCCTTGCCACAATATGAAGAATGTGTAAACGTGTAAGGTGAAATAAAAAAGTATAAACTTGTGCAGCTAACAATTACATTTTCCTCCTAACAAACCTATAACATTTATTTAATATACCAGGCTGTTAGAATTAAAGCATACAGAAAAAAGTAGGCACAAAATTGAATAGGGATTTGTATATAATTTTTGGCAGCCGAGAATTTAAAGATAATTGCGATCAAGAAATTGTTGCAAATCTTACAGTATTTCTTTGAGCAATTGGACTTTTATTATACGAACTAAATATCATTAAGTGACCTGTGTGTTCTGAGAGAAAAACTTCTTTAAAAATAGAACATATCTTATTTTTTTGAGAAGATTTCGTAACTAGGCAAAGTAGAAAACATAATTGCAGATTTTAAGTATTAAAATGAATATTCCAATTGTAGCCATGAAACAATTACCATCTTAGCAAATCCTTCCAGAAATGGAACCCTTATTTTAAGCCTAAAATCTCGCCGTAACAATATTTTTATTTTCAGTGCCTATATCAACATAATTTATCCATTCCAAAAAATTCCTAAACATATTAAACTTAATTAATACTAACTATATCCATTTCATTAACTTATTCTTCTCTCTTCACAAACATTATTTCTTATTTTAGATAATCATCAAAAGTTAGAAGAAAAAAAAAATAGAAAGGACTAGCTTTGCAGTAGCATAAATAATACTCTCTCTCTCTCTCTCTATATATATATATATATACACGAACCTGCCATAAAAATATTGTTGCGTTAATTATACAAAAAATATAATTATTATATACACATCATATAACTTTTCATTGTAAAACTAATCCACGAAATATACCTATTATATACATAGTATATAATATTAAATACTAATTATGTATATAAGTATGTATTTTAAAACCTACCAGAAAAAAATATTGTTGCGTTAATTATATAATCTATATAATTATTATATACACATCATGTAACATTTTATTGTAAAACTAATCCGTGATATATACCTATTAAATAGCACATAGTATATAATATTAAGTATGCGATATATAATGTATAATACATATATAGACGATATATGCATATACATATATATTTCATCAAACAATATATATGACATATTGATTGAATAAATATATTAAAGGTATATCCTTGAGCGAAAAAATATAATTATGCAGTATAAAATTAAATATTAGAAAAAATAAAAGAAATTCACATGATTGCTTTTTTCAGTATCTTTAAGATATTTGGGTGAGTATTTATTTATGCAGGTGAAAAAAAATTATGAAATGTAGATTGAGTTTGGATTGTGTATGAGAAAAAAAATAAAAAAGGACTTTTTCTTAGAGCACCTATTCGAAATCAAAATTCAAAGAAAATGACATGTTTAGATTAATGATGAGATAGAATGATGTAATAAATTAACGTGGTTTAATAATCCCTTGAATTGTGCTTAGTTTTTACCGTTAAGAAATTAAATACTATGTAAAGAATCTTTAAAAATGCTTTAACTGTAAATAAATGTGCTATTTTTAAAATAAAGTAAAAGTAATGTTATTTATGTAAAAAATCTTTATAAAGGGACTAACGGTGTTAAAATTTCTATTTTTTTTTGGTAAATTCAATATAAGTGTAAGTTAAACACGTTTCAAATTATATGAGGGAGTTAGAGGGAAGAAAAGACTTTTATAACTTGTGATCTTGAAACTTTAAAAAGTGAAAACTTTGTGGAGCCATTATATTTGTGTGACGATAAAAACCTCTCATTAAGGATAATATAAATTATATAAAGTTAAATTATTTGTAAATATATAAATGTGTCATTCTTTCTGTAACGGATTAATAAGGAAAGTGTGTCATATAAATTGAAATAAAGGGAGTATTATATATATAAACTTTATTAACCACCGCTAAATAAAACATGTTTTTTTTTTTGGTAAATAATTTTCTTATCTTCTCCTAAACGTGATTGAGAAAGTCTACATCGAGCACCCAATTTTAATTTATTGGAAAAGATTAGCCTTTTGGGCCTATATAGCTAGTACACCCATAAGGGGTGCTAACTAATAAGCTGGCCCATTAGGCAATCGAATCCTAACCCTAGGCATAGCCCATGCAAATACCGTTATGGATATTTGGAGACTAATACACATAACAAAAAAGGACTAGGGCTAGTTGTTATTTGCATCAAATTCAAGAGGGTTACGTTTTAGGCTATGGAGATAGGGGTTCCATCCACTATATGAGGATTCATGACAACTAGTGATTAGAGCATGGTTGTTATACTCGATCCTGTTTCGGATAACTACCATAAGACTCCTAAACTAACAATTGTATTATTAGTATCAGAGCCAAGGGGCTTGTTTTCTGCTTGTGTAATTTGTTTTTGCATAATATATGAATTCAAGAATTTTTACATGTTAAATCTATATCTTGCTTGCATTATTTTATGTTCAAAAATGTCTGTTTTGTGTGTAAAACCTAGGAATTATAAAGATCTCGCCGAGAGCTTTCCAACGCTATATAGGACATAAAATTTGGCATTAGAGTTTGTGAGTAATTAAGGTTCTAAATTATAGGGTTTCATAAAAAATAAATTTAATCCTAAAAATTCAATACTCCATGTTTCATACATTTTATGCAAATCAAGTTGGGTAATATTTTACTTATTTTATAGCAAAACCATATAGTCAAAGATAATTATGATCGAAGATTTGGGTGGATTTATTTAGAACAAAACTAATCAATTTTTGATCATACAAATTAATTTTGAATGTTTTTCTTAAAATTAGTTATCCAAATAAGTCTTAAATACGCTTAAGACTTTAATCAGTATTTTAGATGAAGAATGTTAGCCAAAATTATTATTTTAGGTCAAAATCTTGAACAAATTTTGTACAAAAACTTTACTATTCTCACAAAATTTTAGTATATTTTTGATGATTTCTTGAGCAATATAATTGCTTGAAATCAACCATAAAACACGCTTACAATAAAATTTTCTATTATAATTGGATAAAAATAGCCAAAAATTAGAGAAGATTTATTTTGGTCTCGATAAAACTCGTTTTCAGAATCTGGATCACGCCTCAACCGGAAGAAGGTTGGTTGCCCAACTTGGACGAACCCCACTCTCACCTTTGAGAGTGTGTAATGTACTACAATTATTAAGAAGAAATTAAAAGAACAAGCATAACAAGATTTTGTTCAATTGTCAACCAATAGATTCAGTTACAATAGACATAGAAGAACTCCTGTTTCCACCTGGAAAATAGAAGAGAAAAGAAATTAGGAAGATTAACGAAGAGAGAGAAAGAGAGAAGGAAGAGAGAGAGTAGTAACTACCAGATTTCCAAAACTGTAACTGCCTCCACCTAATCTGTTACTTATTGACTAGCTAGTATTTGTAATTGCAATTGGATTGCTGATTAAATTGGCTACTGTTGGGCTTGTGACTTATGATAGGCCCAATACTGATTAGGCCCATGTGAGTAAGACCAATACTGAATAAGCCCATCTAAAGGCTTTTTCACCTTACCCTATCTTTTCCTAATTTCCTCCGCCTCTCCTCAACATAACACTCCCCACCTCTTCAAGACAGACCTTGTCCTCAAGGTCTCTGTTGTGCCACAAATTCCGGAAATCTATGCTTGATGTAGCCCCAATCTTCCCATGATGCTTCCTCTTTACCCAGATTAGCCCATTGAATCAACACCTTCACTTGAACCCTATTATCAACCTTGACCATTCTTCTGCCCAAAATGGCAAGTGGTTGTATCAAGACTCGACCTTCATCATCGCAAGTGGGAGGCTGTACCTGAGATGGCACTGCTGGACTGATCCGCTTCTTCAATTGAGACACATAGAAGACGGGGTGAAGCTGAGATCCACTTGGGAGTTCAAGCCGGTAAGTTACTGTACCAATCTTCTATAGAATCTTGTAGGGACCATAATAGCGAGTACTTAATTTCACATTTTTACGCACATCAATTGAAGATTGTCTGTAAGGTTGAAGTTTAAGGTATACCAGATCTCCTACTGCCAAGGTCCTTTCTGACCTTATTTTGTCTGCATAAAATTTCATCCTAGACTAAGCTTGAGTGAGATTATCTTTGAGAGTTTGTAACATGTGTTGTCTTTGGGCTAAGGTGACTCCTGCTACATAGTGACCACTGTGAGGCAGTGACCCTAAGAGTAATTGAGTCGGAGGGTGGCCATAAAGCGCCTCAAATGGTGTCATCTTGATAGAAGTGTGGTAATTATTATGTACCACCATTCTACAAGATGCAGCCATTTAGCCCACTGCTTGGGATTTCCAAATACCATAGCTTGCAAATAAGTCTCTAAGCACCTGTTGAGTCGTTCAGTCTGACCATCGGATTGTGGGTGATAGGCGGAACTCATGTTGAGTTTAGTGCCTAAAACCTTGAAGAGATGCTGCCAAAAGTGGCTAGTAAAAATGGCATCTCTGTCAGAGACAATAGTCTTGGGAAGCCCATGTAACCTGTATATCTCCCTCATAAACAACTCTGCTACATCTTGTGCTGAATATGGGTGTTTGATAGCTAGGAAGTGCCCATATTTGTTAGCCTATCTATGACCACCAACACAATATTTTTTTGCCCAGAATTAGGTGAACCCCCCATAAAACCAAGAGATATATCTTGCCAAGCCTGCTCAGGAATAGGTAAGGGTTGAAGTAACCCTGGATAATGGTTGTGCTCAGCCTTAGTCCTTTGACAAATATCACACTCACTAACCCACTTAAGGATTTTGGCTTTCATGTTTGGCCAGTAGAACAATGACTGCACCCTCCTGTAAGTTTCTTGTTAACCTGAATGTCCTCCTAAGGATGATTGATGCAAGGATGCCAATATCTGTTGCTTCAACTCTGTATTCTGTCCAATATATATCTTGTGCTTGAATCTGATAATGCCTTGGTGTAGTGAGTAATCAACCTTGCTGTTGGGACTGACTATTAACTCATTTAAAATCTATAGATCTATAGGATCATTCTCATAACTCTAGGAAACCTCCTGTAACTAAGTGGCCTAGGATGTAGAGATAGCTAATAGGGTAGAATCTTCCTCTTGTCTTCTTGAGAGGGCATCTGCAACCTTGTTCTCCACACCCTTTTTATGTTGAACCTCATAATCCAATCCTAGTAGTTTAGTTAGGCCTTTCTGCTGCAAGGATGTGGTCACATTTTGCTCTAACAAATACTTGAGACTCTAATGATTTGTCTTGATAATGAAATGTCCCCCTTGTAAGTAATGTCTCTATTTATCTATGGCTGAAAGTACTGCTAGGTACTCCTTTTCATAAGTGGAGAGTCCTCTGTGTTTCATGGCTAATGCCTTACTGAAATAGGATATAGGTCTGCATCCTTACATGAGTACAACTCCCATATCTGTTGCACGTGTATCAGTTTCAATAATGAAGGATTTATTAAAATCAGCAAGAGCCAATACTGGTACAGTAGACATGGCTTGTTTCAGGTGTTGGAAGGCTTCTGTTGCTTTTGGACTCCACTGAAAGGAGTTCTTCTTGAGAAGATTTGTTAGGGGTCTACTGATAACCCCATAGGACTTAACAAATCTTCTATAATAGCCAGTTAACCCCAGAAATCCCCTTAGTGCTTTTACAGGCTTAGGAATAGGCCAATTGACCATTGCTTCAATCTTTGAAGGATTAGTGGAAACTTCTTTGCCTGAAATAATGTGGCCCAGGTACTCAACTCTGTCTTGTCCAAATGAACATTTGGACAATTTGTCATATAACCGCTCCTTGCATAGAACCTCCAGAACTTTTCTAAGATGTAATGCATGGACTTCTATTGAAGAGCTGTAGACTAGGATATCATCAAAAAAAAACAACACAAAATTCCTCAAAAAGGGTTTAAAAATGTGATTCATAAGACATTGAAAGATGGCAGGTGCATTAGTCAAGACAAAGGGCATGACTCTGAACTCATAGTGGCCTAAATGAGTTCTAAAAGCAGTCTTATAGATATCAGCGTCTCCTTTTCTGATCTGATGATAACCAGCCCTTAGATTAATATTTGAGTAAATACAAGACCCATGTAATTCATCCATTAAGTCATCTACCAAAGGAATAGCGAACTTATCCTTGACATTCATTTTGTTTACTTTCTATAATCAATACAAAATTTCCAGCTTCCATCTTTATTTTTAACTAAAAGAACTGGGGAAGAGAAGGGAGAATGACTAGGCTGTATAGTACAACTAGAGAGCGTTTCATTCACTTGTTTTTCTATTTCATTTTTCTAGAAATGGTTGTACCCGTAAGGTCTAATACTGACTGAAACTGCTTTAGGTTTGAGGGGAATGAAGTGATCCTGCTGCCTTCTGGGAGGAAGTGCTTTTGGCTCAGCAAAGACACGTGTAAAATCTTTCAACACTGATTCAATCTCCTCAGGTATGGATTCTGTTACTTTTTCTTCTTTGGCTGTTAAAGTGAACATATGTGCCCACAACACTTGACCTTTCTTCAGTAGTTGCCTTACCCCTGAAGCTGACATAGCTTGGAGGCTCCACTTTTCAGTGTATCCCTTCAAATCTACCATTTTCCCATTGACACTGACTTGTAACATGTACCTAATGAAGTCAAATAGTATAGGGTTATGTTTCCTTATCCAGTCTCCCCCAAGTACTATATCACAACCACCAATATCCAACAACCTGAGTTTGTAGTCAAATTCTACTCCTTGAACCTTCTACTTGAACTGAGGACAATAGTGGTAACTCATTAGGTGACTACCATTAGGAGCAGTCACACTCATAGGGGCAGCTTCTCTGATCACACACCCCAATTGTTTAGCAGTGTCACTGGCCACAAAGCTGTGAGTACTCCCACTGTCAGCTAAAATGATCAAACCCTGCTTCCCATACATTACTTTGAGTTTGATTGTGTTAGATGTAACTGTTCCTGATAAGGAATTTAAACTAATGGCCTCATCAATCACCTCTTCATAAGGTTCTTCCAACTCCTTAATTTCCTCCAAACTGGACCCTTTTAACATCTCCTCCTGTTCAGTAGTACAAGATAAAGTATTAATTTGTCTATTCTTGCACACATGGCCTGGAAAGTATCTCTCCCCACACTTGTAGCACTCTCCTCTAGCTTTTCTAGCCTCAAACAATTTGCTGCCTGATATAGAACTGTTAGAAATCCCCTCCTTCTGTCCCATACCAGAACTTTTTACCCCTCCTGCATTAAAATTAGTGCTGAATTGCACCCCTTGTCTGTTGTTACTCCATTTTCCTTTTTTGTTCATTGAATCCAACAAATCTTCTTTATGCTTAGCCTTCTCTACTGCTTGACTCAAGGAATAAGGGTCTAACATTTTAAATGTGTGTCTAATTTCTTCTTTAAGTCCTTCAATAAAGAATCCTAAGAAAAATTCTTCAGGTATAGTAGGATATTTGATCAACACCCAAGCCTTAAGGTCTTCGAACCTTTCGAGATACTCAATCACAGTCCCTATATGCTCAATCATTTTGAATTTTCCAAGTAAATTCAGATTGCTATTATCAGAATTATTAAACCTCTTTCCAATTTCCTCCACAAAATCAACCCATCTTACAATTCCCCTACTTAATTGATATGAAAAGTACCAAGACTCCGCTCTACCATTTAGGTGTAATACAACAGTTTCTAATTTGTGTTGAGGATCTTTTATTCAATTATAATAAAAAGATCTCTCACATTTTCGTAGCCAAGATCTGGGATCACCTTCCTCGAAGTAAGGACAATCAACCTTGTTGTTGTTCATGTGAAATCTACTGCCAAAGTTTTCATGAAGATCTTTCATCCTTGCTCTACCCGATCCAAAATCGTGAATTTCTGCCGGTGCACTTCCCAAGAGCCCATCCTTATTGATGAATAGCTTTTCCATCATCATATCCATTTTGTGGCCCAGAGCATCCTTTTTGTTTCATTAGTCTCTAGTTTCTGATTGTTTTCAGTCATGCAATTCTGTAATTGTTGCTATAATTTCTTCACACTTTCCTCTGTAACTTTAGCTTGCGTTTCTGTAATCGTCATGGTGCAAGGATCAAGCTCTGATACCAATTTGTAACGTATTACAATTATTAAGAAGAAATTGAAAGAATAAGCAGAATATGATTTTATTCAATTGTCAACCAATAGATTCAGTTACAATAGACATAAAAGAACTCACGTTTCCACTTGGAAAATAGGAGAGAAAAGAAATTAGGAAGATGAACGAAGAGAGAGAAAGAGAGAATGAAGAGAGAGAGAGAGAGAGAGAGAGAGAGAGAGAGAGAGAGAGAGAGAGAGAGAGAGAGAGAGAGAGAGAGAGAGAGAGAGAGTAGTAACTACCAGATTTCCAAAACTGTAACTGCCTCCACCTAATCTGTTATTTATTGACTAGCTAGTATTTGTAATTGCAATTGGACTGCTGATTAAATTGTCTACTGTTGGGTCTGTGACTTATGAGAGGCCCAATACTGATTAGGCCCATGTGAGTAGGACCAATACTGAATAAGCCCAGCTAAAGGCTTATTCACCTTACCCTATCATTTCCTAATTTCCTCCGCCTCTCCTCAGACATAACAGAGTGTTTGGGGGGTGATGTGCACAAATAGCCACTAACAACTCATGTCTTTATTTTAAAGTCATTATTTTAATTGTCTTTAGTCTTTAGCCACTGGTTTAATAAATTTTGACTGCCCGGACAAAAATACCCTTCTTCTCATGTCCTTAACTTTTGGACTTCAAGACTACATGTCCTTAACTTTTAAACTTGAAACTCTAAGTCCAAGACTTCAAGACTACATGTCCAAAACATTTTAACCTCTAACACTAATTTCAGGACTACATATCCTTAACTTTTAAACTTGGAACTCTAAGTTCAGGACTTCAAGGTACATATCCTTAACTTTTGAACTTGGAACTCAAACTTTAAGACCAAACGTCCTTAACTTTTGAACTTGCTTGTCCTTCACTTTTGAACGTGTAACTGTAAGTTAAGAACTGTGTGTTTATAACTTTTGAAATCGTAAGTCAAAGTTAAAGAGATATTGTCCTTAACTTTTGAAGTTATAACTGTAAGTTAAGGACTGCTTGTCCTTAACTTTTGAATGTGTACTGTAAGTTAATGACAGTTTGTACTTAACTTTTGAACTTGAAAATCAAAGTTAAGGACCTATTGTACTTAACTTTTGAACTTGTAACTATTGTCTGTCCTTAACTTTTGAACTTGAAAATCAAAGTTAAGGACCTATTGTCCTTAACTTTTGAACTTGTAACTGCTGTCTATCCTTAACTTTTGAACATGGAAATCAAAGTTAATGACCTATTGTCCTTAACTTTTGAACTTGTAATTGTAAGTTAAGGACTACCTGTCCTTAACTTTTGAACTTCTTAGCCTAAGGTTAGGACCTATTGTCCTTAACTTTTAATTTGTTTTAACACAAAATAAATTATATGCAAACACACGGGATTGTGTCAAATACGAAATTTGTGTCAGCAATACGTCATCATTGGCATCTTTGCTTATGACAAGAATTGTGTCAAATACGAAATTTGCGGTAGAAATTTTTTACGAGTCCGGACATTTTGGGATGTGGCAAGGCGAGGTTCTAGATGTCATTTTTCAATTTGGGCTAGATCCTACTATTGAAGAAAAGAGACCAGATGGTATTGGAGAAGAAGATTGGAGAATTATCAACCGTGTTACTTGCGGTACCATTCGATCCTACCTTGCTAGAGAGCAGAAATATCCATACACAAAGGAAACTTCTGCAAGTAAATTATGGAAAGCATTGGAGGATAAATTTTTGAAGAAAAACAGTCAAAATAAATTGTACATGAAGAAGAGACTGTTTCACTTCACCTATGTTCCTGGTACCACGATGAATGAACATATCACCAGTTTCAATAAGTTGGTCACGGATTTGCAAAATATGGATACAACTTATGATGATGGTGACTTGGCCTTGATGTTGTTGGCGTCACTTCCTGACGAGTACGAGCACCTTGAAACTACTCTACTCCATGGAAATGACGAAGTTTCTCTCAGAGAAGTTTGTTCGGCTTTTTACAGCTATGAACAAAGAAAGCGGGAAAAACAGAAGGGCGGAGAATGAGAAGCACTGTTCGTGAGGGGTTGTCCTCAAAATCAAACGAGGACGAGGAAAGGAAGATCTAAGTCAAGATCTAAACCCAGCAAAGATGAATGCGCCTTTTGTCGAGAAAAGAGGCACTGGAAGAAAGACTGTCCGAAGTGAATAATAAGGTCAATCATAATAATGGAAAGGCCATTACGGATTCAAATGTAGCTGATTGTGATGATTCGGTTTTCTTATTAGTTACAACAGAGCCGTCAACATCATCGGACATATGGTTGATGGACTCGGCTTGTAGCTATTATATGTGTCCCAACAGGGATTGGTTTGAGGACTTTCAAGAAGGAGAATATGGAGTCGTCCAAACAGCGGATAACAGCCCTCTTACCTCATATGAAATTGGCTCAATATGATTAAGGAACCATGATGGAATGATCATAACATTAACAGATGTTCGATATGTTCGGGTTTGAAGAAAAATCTCATCTCTATGGGAGCCCTGGAATCAAAAGGGTTTAAAATTATTGCAGAAAATGGAGTAATGAGAGTATGCTCCTGTGCACTAGTGGTAATAAAGGCCAATCGGAAAAATAATAACATGTACCGTTATCTCGGTAGTACAGTTATTGGGATAGCGACAGTAACGTCCAGTGACAACAAAGAGGCAGAAGCAACCAGGCTGTGGCACATACGCTTGGGACATGCTGGAGGAAAATCCTTGAAAACTCTATCAGATCAGGGATTGTTGAAAAGGGTAAAGGCTTGCAATTTTGAGTTTTGCGAGCATTGTGTCAAAGGGAAACAAACAAGGGTTAAATTTGGTACAGCAATCCATAATACTAAAGGCATTTTGGATTATGTACGCGCTGATGTTTAGGGCCCTTCCAAAACACCTTCATTGGGTGGGAAGCACTATTTTGTAACCTTTGTTGATGATTTTTCCCGAAGAGTATGGGTGTATAGAATGAAGAGCAAAGATGAAGTGCTGGGAATTTTTCTCAAATGGAAGACGATAGTGGAGAATCAGACAGGCAGGAGGATCAAGTGTATTCATACAGACAATGGAGGTGAATACAAAAATGATCATTTCAATAAGGTCTATGAAAATGATGGCATCGTCCGACACTTCACTATCAGACATACACCACAACAGAATGGAGTGGCAGAACGCATGAACCGGACCTTGCTGGAGAAGGTACGGTGTATGTTGTCCAATGCTGGCTTGAGCAAAGAATTTTGGGCTGAGGCAATTACATATGCATGCCACCTCATTAATCGATTACCATCTGCTGCTATTGATGGCAAGACACCATTTGAAAAATGGTATGGAAAGCCTGCTGTAGATTATGACTCTTTGCACGTATTTGGCTCAACTGCATATTATCATGTGACCGAGTCAAAATTGGATCCAAGGGCAAAGAAGGCTATTTTTATGGGGATTACTTCTGGAGTCAAAGGACATCGCTTATGGTGTCCTATGACAAAGAAAGTAATATTCAGCAGGGATGTTACCTTCGATGAATCTGCTAGGGTAAACAAGGTAACAAATGAAGATACCAAACAAGATAATGGTACTTCTAAGCAGGTGGAGTTTGAGGGAAAATTTATTTTTCCTACACAAGAAGCAAAGGAGGAAACAAATGAAGATTATCCTCCGGAAGGAGAGCCAATAGAGGAGATTCCAACACAGGAACCTCAACAACAACTTGAATCAATAGTAACCAGCAAGCCAAAAAGGACAATAAACGAAACCTGTTCGTCTTATAGAGATAGTTGCTTGTGCAACCGCAATTGTAGCCGATGATGTTCCTACCACTTATAAAGACGCAGTCCAAAGTTCAGAAGAAGATAAGTGGAGGATTTCCATGAATGATGAAATACAGTCCCTTCATCAGAATCATACATGGAGATTGGCCAATCTCCCGAAGGAAAAGAAAGCAATTGGGTGCAAATGGGTATTTGCAAAGAAAGAAGAATTTCCTAACCAAGAAGATGTTCGCAACAAAGCAAGATTGGTGGCCAAAGGATATGCTCAAAAGGAGGGAATTGATTACAATGAAATATTTTCTCCAGTTGTAAAACATTCCTCCATTAAAATTATGTTGGCTTTGGTAGCATAGTTGAATTTGGAACTAGTTCAGATGGATGTAAAAACTGCGTTTTTACATGGAAACTTGGAGGAGGAAATCTATATGACTTAGCCAGAAAGATTCAAAGTTGCTAGAAAGGAAAATATGGTGTGCAAACTTGAAAAATCGTTGTATGGATTGAAACAATCTTCTAGACAATGGTACAAACGATTTGACAAGTTTATGTTGCAGCAAGGGTACAAGAGGAGCAAATACGATCATTGTGTGTATTTGCGCAAGCTTAAAGATGGTTCCTTTATATATCTTCTCCTATATGTTGATGATATGTTGATAGCTTCCAAGAATTCGAAAGAAATTGAAAAGTTAATGATTCAACTGAAGAAGGAGTTCGAGATGAAGGATCTGGGTGAGGCGAAGAAAATTCTTGGCATGGAGATATTAAGAGATAGACGTTCAAAGAAACTCTGTTTATCTCAGAAAGAATATTTGAAGAGAGTATTACAACTTTTTGGCATAGGTGACAAAACAAAGCCGGTTAGTACTCCACTTGCTCCCCATTTTAAGCTAAGTACTACTATGTTGCCATTGGATGAAGTTGAACGAGAGTATATGTCAAAGGTACCATACGCAAATGCTGTTGGTAGCTTGATGTATGTAATGGTCTGTAAGAGACCTCACATTTCACAAGTTGTTGGAGTTATTAGCAGATATATGCATAATCCAGAAAGGAGCATTGACAAGTTGTGAAGTGGATTCTGCGGTATATTCATAATACTGTAGATGTCGGGTTAATTTTTTAGCAGGAAGACAATCAGTGTGTAGTTGGATATTGTGACTCAGATTTTGCGGGTGATCTCGACAAACGAAGATCAACTACTGGTTATGTGTTTACTTTTGCAAAGGTACCAGTTAGTTGGAAGTCTACTTTGCAGTCAACAGTTGCTTTATCTACAACAGAGGCAGAGTACATGGCTATTACAGAGGTTGTGAAGAAGGCAATTTGGCTTCAAGGATTGCTAATGGAGGTTGGTGTTGAACAAAAATGTATCACAATTTTTTGTGATAGTCAAAGTGTTATTCAATTAGCGAAGAACCAAGTTTATCATGCAATGACGAAGCACATTGATGTTCGGTATCACTTCGTACGAGAAATCATAGAAGAAGGTGGAGTCACGGTGAAGAAAATTCATACTACGAAGAATCCTGCTGATAAGCTCACAAAAGTGGTGACTGCGATCAAGTTTCAACATTGTTTGAATTTGATCAACATTGTTGAACACTGAAGATTGAAGATGAAGACACAACCAAAATTTGTTATAGAGAGAAAATTGAATATGTGAAATTTTTGCCAAGGTGGAGATTTGTTGAAATGTCAAATAATTTAGGATTCCCACATCGGTAGTTTACTAAAAATGGGTAGGATTTTTTCCTATAAAAGAAGGCCTAATGTTTAACATTTAAACACACCTCTCATTTGTCTTCTTATCTTCTTAAGGCATTTGTATCTTCTCTTTTCAGTATTATTTCACTTGTATTTGGAGTGGAATAAAATATTGGTTGTGTCCGAGGAGTAGGCAAAATTAGCCGAACCTCATAAATTCTGGTGTTCTTTATATTATTGTTTTATTGTCTTATTTATTATTTGGTGGCTGCCATAATTTTGGTATAATAGTTGTGACTCATTCATACTATATACATTTGGCTTCCGCAACAGTAAGATGATATCAATCCAAATTTGGCTCAACACACTAAAAAGCAGTTAAGAGGATCGTGAGGTACCTGATGGAACTTCTGACTAAGCTTGCTATAAGGGTAATGATATGTGCTTAACGGATTCATTGATGTCGATTATGGAGGAGATTTGGACGAGAAAAATTCACCTCTGGATATGTTTTTCTACTCAGTAATAGTGGTATATCATGGAGTAGTAAAAATCAATCATGCGTAACTTTATCCATGATGAAAACTGAATTTTCTGCTCTACCCTCAGCCGCATAAGAAGCTATTTGGTTAAAAAAAATTCTTGGTTTATTTGATTGGTGACGTAATAAGTGTTAATCAAATGACTATTTATTGTGATAGTCAAGTTGCGAATTGCAAGCACCAAGGATCCAAAATATCACTCTAAAACCGAACAAATTGATATCAAGTTAATTATAAGAGATATGGCGGCACGCGCGGAAGTAAACGTATAATATATTTGCAGAAAAAGAATGGTTGCAAATCTATTGACCTAGTCAATTCTTAGATATGCGTTTATTGTACTTAGTCAATTCATAGATGTTTATTATTTTTTAAATAATATAAAATTTTAAATTTGCATACACTTATTAATTGAATATTTGCGTACATTCTGATTATGAATGTTTATTGTACATTCGTATTATAAATGCTTATTTTTTTATATATATATATATTATTGAAATGTATGTCGAGTAGATAGATGTCAACCTTCACATAGAGGTGACCGCTTGATTCATAGCGCACGACTTAAAAATCTTCAGCATCGGATAAACGAATGACAAATGTCATTTAGGCCTCGTTTGATTTTTTTTTTTTTAAGATTAAGATGGATGAATCTCAATACACATACGAATATCAAGATGTGTATTAAGATTAAGACATCTGAATCTGAATACACATTTGAATATATTAAGATGTGGGTTAAGATTTAAATAGAAATAATTAAGACTATTTGATTTTAAACATCTGAATGAATAAAATTTATCTTTATTTGAAAATTAATAAATATAAAATTCAAATGAAATACTAATTAATATAATATTCTATGAATAAAATATATAGTTTTTTTTTTAAATATGATAGTTGTTGGTGGTGATGGATAAAGGGTGAATGTCGACTAGAGGCGGTGGTTGGTGGTAGTTTTGGTTGATGATGGTGGTTCATGCTAGTAGCTAGTAGTGATTGGTAGTGGTGGCGATTATGATTAAGGATGCTGGTGGTGGGTGATGCTAGTTAATAATGGCGGGTGGTCATAATAGTTGTGACTGAGGAACGTGGCGGGTGGGTGGTGGTAGGTTATAAGATCGACAATACCGACTGTGGTTGTTAATGGTGATGGGGTGGTCAGTTCTGGTAGTTAAGATGGATGAGTGTTGATTGTGGGTGAGAATAATGGTGGTCGGAGTGGTGGGGATAATGGGTGGTGATGGTTGATAATGTGACGACTATGTTTGAGTATGATGGTGGCATGGTGGTGGTAGGGGTGGGGTGGTAGCATGGTGGTAGTTGATAATGGTAGGAGGTGGTTAATAATGAATATGTGATAGCATCTTAATGAAAATAAGTCTCTGTTATAGATCTTAATCATACCGACCTATTCAGACTCATTAAGTGGTTTTGAAATAAATAAAAAAAACAAACACACTTAATGACTAAAATTTGAATAATTAAAATTGAGACTTTAGAACGAAACACACTTAATGATTAAGATTCAGACCTCCTACAAACAAATGAGGCTTTAGTGTTTTGTGAAAATAGGTTTCGCCTAATTAATCTACCTTGAGAGGCCAGATGGGAGTTCGCATTTATTTAGTAGATCAAGGAACTCCGTTCAAATATACATATGGTGTCTGAGTATCATCTATATAACATTATCTTGTGTGATAAAAACATAGTCTCCCGATCCATGGGAAAGGAGACAATATTGTGGCACAAGTTTTCATATTTCATATATGTAAATATATCGGCCAAATAGGTTAGGGTAAGTTTTATTTCAATTTATTGTTGTGTGAGAATCCCAAATTGAGTACCCTTACGACTCCTGTCAGTGCTTCAAAGCTTGGTCTGATGTTTGCTATCTTAGTATGTTACCAAATGATCATGGAAGATTCGGTTCGGTCAGAGGCGGACTTACTTAGTGTGAAACGGTGTCACCCGACATCTTTTCGTCGGAAAATTTCATTATATATATATATATATATATATATAAATATAAACTACATGTAAGAATATTTTATTCGAATATATGTTCTAAAGTGACGCTGTTGAACAAACAGCCATGCTTAGTTCACTGGTTAAGCGTCTCTTTCCTTTAAGAGAGGTTACTGGGTCGATACTCAATTCTTATATAGAATGTGCATGCTTTTAAGTTTTTAAAGCTCTTTTTTGTGAAAATTTCGATGTCAGGCAGTATAAGGTAAAATAAGATGGACCAGGATTAATACGTAAATCAAATATAAATAATAAATTCTGAAGTGCATTGTTCATTCTGGAAATGAATTATTCCAGAATACTTGAAATCCTAATTTTAAACACTATTCATCCCCCTCTGCAATATTTTTTAATATAATAATATAATAATCATTCATTTATTCACTTCTTTAAATATCGATATCGCTTACAAAATATTCTGTGTACGCCCTTGAGTTCAATAGAACATAGCTAGAAAAGTGAACCTCTTGTACAAGGGTTTGTTTTTTATCCAGTCGTGTGCCAAAACCCAACAAGTTACCTTTTTCCCATTTTACTCTTACCGCCACTGCAAAGGCATTTAACTTTAATTACCCATTTAAGGTTAAATGACAAGAGGGGTTGCTCTGATGGTAAGCAACCCCCACTTCCAACCGAGAGGTTGTGAGTTCGAGTCTCCCCAAGAGCAAAGGTGGGTAGTTCTTGGAGGGAAGGATGCCGGGGGTCTATTTGGAAACAGCCTCTCTACCTTAGGGTTAGGGGTAAGGTCTGCGTACACACTACCCTCCCCAGACCCCACTAAGTGGGATTATACTGGGTTGTTGTTGTTGTTACCCATTTAAGGAATAAAAATAAGGACAGTTTAATCAAATACCCCTTATGATTAATTATCTTAAATGATTTTCTTGATTTGTATGCCAAAACCTTAAAACACAAATAAAAAAGGATGAGAGAGAATAGTACCTTAGGAATAATAATAAAAATTAGTACAACCTTTACAGACATATAGTAGTATAAAACCCTAATGACACCCTAAACTAACTGAGTTGATTTTTTTTTTTTTGGGGTAAATAAACTAAATTGATATTATTTTGTCGGATTATTTCTCTTTCGATTAACATGTTACGGTAAAAAAACAAAAAAAAGAAGAAAAAGAAAATCACTATATATAGCATACTACTAACAGAGACCCAAAGTCTATAAACATCCTGATATATTTTCTTTTGAATAATATATATAGGTTTTGTTTTAGAGCTTGACAATCTCTGGAATGTGCACTGGATATCTATCAATGCAATCTTGCCATGGTCCATCAGTTGGTATTTTTATTGTTCTGTTACATTTCCAAACAGCACTGTTACACTTAAATCCACTCCCAAATGCAATCTGCCAAACTCTATCACCTTTCTTCATCCTCCCTTTAGCTTCAATATAACTCATTTCATACCATAATGAAGAAGATGAAGTGTTACCAAATCTATGCAATGTCATTCTTGATGCCTCAACATGTTCAGCAGACAATTGTAGGTTCTTTTGAAGCTCATCAATAACAGCTCGACCACCCGCATGAATACAAAAATGTTCAAACGCTTGTTTAAAATCCGGAATATAAGGTTTCAACTTGGGATTAAATATTTTCCGACTAATAAGTGTAAGGAGAAAAAGGAGTTGCTCTGATGCTGGAAGAACTACAGGACCAATTGTAGTAATGTTGGATTTTAAAGCTTCTCCTGCTATAACCATAAGGTCTTTTGATAAATTAATACCAACTTTCCCTTGTGGATCTTCTTGTTCAAATACACATTTAAATGCCTTATCATCTGCACCCTTATGTGTTCGAACCACATGCATTAATCTGTACTTTGCTCTGTATCTATCGCGTCTTTTGTTGGACAAGAGTATAGCTGCACCGCCCATACGAAACAAACAATTTGGTAGAAGCATTGCTCTCTCTGAACCTTTGTAATAATTAGGTGTGATAATCTCAGTGCTTACAACTAAAGCATTTGAATTTGGATGGACTTGAAGAAGGTCTTTAGCTAAATCAATTGAGATTAAACCAGCACTACATCCCATACCAGAAAGATTGTAACTTTTTATGTTACTTCTTAACTTGTATTTGTTCACTACCATTGCTGATAAAGATGGAGTTGGTGAAAACAAACTGCAGTTGACAATAAGAATGTCGATATCCTTTGGCTTGAGTCCTGTTTTCTTCATTAGGTCATCAATTGTTGAGAATATGACCAGCTCTGCTTCACCTCTAGCAGCTTCCATAGTTGGTGTTGGAGGGATATAATGAATAGCAGGAGGCAAGCACGTTTCTTCTCCAAGGCCAGACCTGTTAGAAAAAAAAAAATAGAAAATTTACAAAGTAAGAAGAAAGGCTTTGAGACGTGGAGAATAACTTTAAAGAGATAATATATATTATTTTAAAATGACTCAAAGATACTTTTAACATGACGTGATATTTATTCGCTTTGGGTCAAGTCCGCATGATATTCTCCAAAAGGTCTCACACCATTAAAGATTCCTACACTTTATATGTATTCCACCTTTTTAACTATCAATGTAAGACTTTGTTCGCACACCCAACAATAACCTTAGTTAGTTTTCGAAGAAAGACATAAACTTGTAGAGTTGAAAGAAAACTATTCAGAAAAGAAGTGTTATTTCATGAACAACATGGTCTTTCAAATGTAAAACCTAAATTTATATGTATATTAAAATTCAAGTTTCAAGTACGATTTAAAATATCATTTTTTTTTATCCCGGTACAAAAAGCATCCTACATTCACGGTAGGGTCCGGGAAAGGGCCGCTCCAAGATATCTGATCTAGACATCCTACCCTAATACAAGCATTAGTGGCTACTTCCACGCCTTGAACTCATATTTAAAGTATCGTTTATAATATATTAAATCTCCAAGCTAATTCTTGTTGGATAATCTCACTTCATAAAGTCAGACATCTTTATAACATTATCTCTATATTACTGTACATTATTCCCTATAAAAGTCACGTTTTTTTCGAAACAGATTATTATATTATGTTATAATATATATTTTCTTTAACAATACTTCACTATAGCAGCCAAAAAAAAAAAACCGTACAAGTGAGGCTATATTACAAACTATGTAACAATACCTTTCAAGAATACGCATTTGGAACTCGACACTCTTGGGATTATCCTTCAAAATGAGCCTAGAATGTTCCATGAAAGTTGAAAATGGGACTCGGCAGGTAACCGGAGCTTTGTAACATGAATAATCTACTAGATAAATTGATCGAGGTTTGGACATGAAGTAAACAGTGGCTATGAATATAATGAGAAAAGAAGAGCATAGGATTTGAAGAAGATTAAAGTTGAGTGAATTCCAAATACTTAGCAATTCTTCAGGGCCAAGTCTTAATACCTCTATGGTAACACCAACCATAATAGGCACAAACAAAAATGTTAGAATATGATTAACAAGGTATTGATAGCCAAGTTTGACATATTTGAGCTTCACTGAATTAGAGAAATTTGGGACTACTTCTGCCATTTTGCAAACAAAACAACTGAAGATGAATATTGGGGTTGGAGCTAAGAGAAGAAGGAGAAGATTGTTGAGATTTAAAGAGTAGAGGGAAAGGGAAATAAATAATAAATGGAGGGCAGATGAGAGGATTAAATGAAGAACCGCTCTCTTAGCTGGAGTTTTTTTCTTTTGTGTCCTAACCTCCTTGTGATCATTAATCTTCCAACCACTCTACTTTTTTATTTTATATATTTGTCAATTTGGTTACTATCTTGTTAAGATCAAATTACTAGTAGATCAATTTTACGACTCATTTCAAATATTCTTTTAGCTATATGATCTTTTATTTTATTTTGAAAGAATTACGTCCCATGTTACTTGGCTTAATAGCCTAACAAAAATGGCCCATATTTGAAGCACATACCTTATATAGTCCATGTTGTATATAGCTTGAAAGAAACTTTTCAGCCTTTAGCCCACTATTAAAGACATACTTTTAGAGTTTTTATTATTTTCTTCTTTAATTCTTCAATCCCCTCTCTCACTGCCTCTACTTCGTTCTCTCTAACCTACAGAGGTCTCTCCTCCTCTCTTAACCTAGCCCATGCTATTCCCCTCCTTTACCCCCCATGCAATTCTGCCATTAATGGCTCGAAGAAAGCTCGAAGAAAGACTCTGTCGTCCATGGTGGCAAGCAGAAGAACGAAGAAGATTTTTGAAAGAAACGTGAAAATACGCACAGATCTAAAAATAAATAGCTCTCAAACTTGATTTGCATAAACAAATAACCACTAATTTTGGAGGATTTTGAAAATTAAAGTTCTGGTAATTTTGGAAGATTCTGAAGTTTGAAGTTCTGGAAAATCATAATTATGTAGCAGGTTGTATCGACACTGTATAATAGTGTATAATTGTATATATGGATATACAGATACCTTTTATACACTATTATACATATTTATACAAGTTATACAGTATTGTATAAATGTGTATAAATGTGTATATTTGTGTATAATGTTGTATAAATATATATTTTTTCAGTTTATAAGGATGTATATGCATTGTTAGCGTGTAAGAGGTCTCTACAGAAGTTTGACACTTCCTTCTTTCTTCTTTTTCGTGTATGTGCTATATGAAACAGATTTGTACGTGTTGGAGGTATTCTACAATCCATTTACCAATTTTTTATTTTTCTTTTATCCTGCTTCAGCAATTGTACATAATGGTGTTTGAATTTCTTACCTTCAGATAATATGTATTATTCAGGATATGATTTTTGAGTTGCATTGTGGCTTATTTGAATTTTTTTTATCAGATGCTTAATAATCAAAGGAAATCAATAGAATAAAAATAACTGGTTGTATAAAGAGGGAGCAATAACATTAGTTGATTGTGTGAAATAAGCTATTTTTCGGGAATTAGCCTAATATTTTAGAGCTATAGATTTGCAATGTGATATCTAGGTTATTAACTTATTATGTTGCCAGTCAGGTGTGAGTTGTACTTATGTGAAATTATCCCTTTTATTTTATAGGAAATTGATATAAAATATAATAGTGGAGTAAAAAATATTGGTAAATAAAACATAAAGTCCTATAAGATTATTACTCTATATTATTCAAATTGTAACTGTCCCTACTTTGAAACCACATTAAGTTTTCAAAATTATAACTCATTTCTCTATACATGTAGCGTCAAATCTATGCGCAAATACATTAATACAAGGAGTTTATACACCAGCACATTAATAAAAGGGTTTTACTTCTGAACCACTAGAGAATTCTAATTGTTCATCTTTACGAAGGATAATCTAAACAAATACAAGTTCAGAAACGAAAAAACTTCAAACATTATAATGATGTATGGTCATTATCATGTGTTATGAACCTTTTGACCTTGAAAAAACAATAATTGTGTATGAATATTTACAAGCAGTAATGGTGATGGAACATGCATGTTCTGATTACTTCATAATAATGAGAGTACGTACCCAAAATCACACAGAAATTAGTAACTCCACAAATAAGAAACATATTGCTAATAAAATAGTAGATTTGGTAATTTATCAATATCAGTTTTCTGTGAAAGCAGATTAGCTTCAGCCAGATATTGAATAGTGCCTTAAGGAACTATTACCAATTTCAAGGTTAGGCCTAGAGCAACGGTAAAGTGATAAACAATCACTATAATTGTGTTAGGATATGTTGCATACATCACATATTCTTGAAGTGTAACTCTTTCATGAACCCTACCCTACATAAAGCGTATAATGCTTCGTGCATCAAAGTACTTTTTTTTTTAAAAGGAAATAGAAGTATGAAGGCTGTCATGAATGCAGTCCATATTAGCCACAAAAAATTACCTTAATTTATTAATTATATAAAACAAAGTTAAAGAAATTTCTTGCTCTCTTTAAATTTATAGGACCATATCACCTAAGCCTAGCCTCGGCGTGAAAACTGTCAGTAACTCAACATATACGTTGAGAAATTCAAGAGCGTACGTCTGAAAGGTTCCACTCATATAAATATCTTGGTATGTAGCTCTGGGTGCTTCTCTTTAACAAACATACCGACATCACGGGCACCCGTTAAGCTCGGGAAAAAATATGTATGTATATGTATATGTAGGCTGTATACATGGAGAAACAGTCATATATTTTATTAGGCACTCTTAGTCTCAGAAGTTTGTTTGGGGCATTGGTTGCATTTATGACTCAAACTTGCTCTAATGTCTGGACACAGGGGATCAATTCTCAACTCCAACAATTATTTAAATTTTTCTTGAAGGATCTATAATAAGCCCAGATTTTTTTTTTTTTTTTGGCTTTTTCCCTTTAGTTCCAGATCTTTTTTTTTTCAATTTTTTCTTTAGTTTCCGTCCAAAACCCCCTTTCTTATGATAAAACTTCTCCCTCAAAAAATCTCTATATTAAAAATTGAAGCTTAAGACTTATCATAATCATCAAAGTCTTAAGAGAGTTGTACATCAAACTTTGTAGTTAATAATTCGCATGAATCATGACTATGATAAAAATAATAGTGCCCCCGTCACTTCGAAATTCTGTATCCGCCTCTGACCGACATGAAGGTATTTGGGTACTTCTGCAATATTCTTAAAAGAAAAAAAAATAATTTAACATGAATTAGAATGACGGCTTGCTTAGTTGATAAAATACCTTCACTCACAAGAGTCAAAATTATTAAATCTTTGGTGTGAATCACGCTAGAGGGAAAGAATAAAAATATCATAAATCCTTCTAAGTTAGGAGGGATTTTAAAAAAAAAAATTTAGAATGATGTTCCTTTTGATAACAAAAATATGTGGTTTAGCCAGGTGTCCACTAGCAGTTGGAGTAGTTGTAAGTTAGAGTCATGACCATTGACTTCTTTTTTCCATATTAAACTTGTCTCCAGGTCCTTCCCACCTTAATTTTGTGGAGCTTCATTTACGGTATTCAGCTAATATCAACGGTGGTTAACACAAATATTTTATGTTATACATAATATATTCTGACACAGTTCAAAGAACTTCTATTATATTAGTCTAGCTTACTACTAAATGCTTTTATATATATATATATAATACTGATCTACTTCAGTCTTCTTCCATTTTTAGAAATTTTGGCGTAAACTTTTTCTTGAGTAGGGGTGTTCATGGTTCAGTTTTTTCCTAAAAAGAAATCAAACCAAGTAAGTTGGATTTTTAAATATTAGAATCAAACCAAATTAAGTCGGTTTTTTCTCGATTCGGTTTATGTCGGTTTTTTAGTTTTTTTTGGTTATTTATCATTTTTTTAAAATATAAGGCATACACTACCAACACATATTTTGGATATCACATTTTAACGTAACACTATCAAATCAATTGCCCTTTGAGAAATCTATTATTTACCAAGATATATTGATGATAATTGAATCAAATAGTGATGAATAATTTAAGGACTCAATTAAAAATATATTATTTTTAGCATAAAATATATTCTTACACTTAACAAAGAAAAACTACCAATCAAACTATAATATAAAGGTAAAGAGCTGTACTAAAAAGCAGACGATTAACATTTACTATAAAAATTTTGAAACTTTGGATAAAAGTGTATATATGTATGTATGTATGTATGTATATATATATATATAGGTGTAATTCTATATTTAAAATAGCTACTCCTA
This sequence comes from Nicotiana noctiflora, assembly GCA_032618575.1. NCBI lineage: Eukaryota > Viridiplantae > Streptophyta > Magnoliopsida > Solanales > Solanaceae > Nicotiana > Nicotiana noctiflora. The sequence goes on from JASVEL010002599.1 coordinate 408,822, forward strand.
TATTCGATTTGGTTCGGTTTTTTTTATTAAAATGAAAAAACTAACAAAATTTGATCGGTTCGTAATTTCAAAGATTTTTATGAACACCCCTATCGGTGAGTAGTGGTTTCGATATTAGTTGCTTCGCCCTTCATATGTCATTTCCTTTTTTTACTTCACCAGTATTTCTTTGTTGATAGGTAGGAGGACTCCGAGGAGGATGAGGGTTCCTACTCCTGATTTTGTCATTCGGGTGCCTTGACCGAATCTTTGCCTGCTGCGACTGTAGGCGATCCATTTATATTGTTGTTTCTTCTCATACACCGGCTCTGCGATGGCTTAGCCATCAGGCGGCTGCTCCATCAGCGGAGACTCCAACTTTTCTTTGTATTTAGTAAACGAGTCGTCTCAGGGCGAGGAAGAAGCAGCTCCACTCAAAAGGCGAAGAATAGTGATTGGCGAAGAGGTAATAGAGAACGAAGAGCCAGCGGGGGGGCGACCACAAGCAGGGCAAGGAATATCGGAGAGAAGGAGGCTTTGGACGTAGAGACTGTAGCCCTTTAAATATGAAGATTAATTCTGTGGAGGGGGGGGGGGTAATCAGAGGCAGTTGAGGTCATTTAGAAGAGTGATTCATCAATGTCATAGAGGCTGATGTTCCTTCATCTACCGAGGATAGGGAGAAAGAAATGGCCATAGATGACTATGAATCCATCTCCGACATCGATCCCGAAGAGGAGAGGATGTTCTATGAGGGGTTTACCCGGGTGGAGGTGAGAATGAATGGATTTTCTCGTTCGACGGTTATCCATTTGGACTGTGTCCTGTTGACTAACACAGAGAGCGTGGTCTCTTCTTTTGTCCCTTTTTGTTCTGGCACCAAGAAAAAGACTCTACAGTCATTTAATGAGGCCGATCTATCGTTAGGTATATATGGAATGGCTTTGAGAGTGAGTTTTCTGTTTGCTATTTTTTGACTTTGCGTCCTTCCCTCTTTTTATTTTTACTGGCTTTTTTCGTCTCTTCATTTTAGAGATCGAGAGCGCCCTCCGAGAGGAGAAATGAAAGATTATTCAAGAAAATAGTTTTAAAGTATCGTAAGTATCGTGATAAGTACCATGAGATGCGTTCTGGTTCAGTACAGACGGCCATTTCCAATCTATTAGTGATGAGTTGGGGTAGAAAGATGGTAAGCTCGTGAGAGTCATTGAAAGGTGCAGCAAGCTCGGGGGGAGCTTAGATCCAAGGAGGACGAGCTCGAGATGAGCACGGGGGTCACGAATGAGTGTGTCAGCCTTAAAGCTCAAGTGGTAACCCTGCAAGCCAAACTTGAGCAAAGTTCAATCAGAGAAAGTGGTAGAGTTGGAAAGGGTCGGGAGGTTAGGATGACGGCTTTGGCAAGGGTAGCGGCATTGGAGAAGGCCACTCGCGTCCTTAGATATGAATGGGCGAGTGAAGCGGAAATGGCCGTGCTCAGGGAGGCACGGTTTGATGAGTGAATTGGTGAGCTCGAGAGGGAGGTTTCGGCCTTAGTGATTAAGCTGCTGCTCTTGAGGCCGAGAAAGCGCAGTTGTTGGCCCGACCATCCTCCCATAATTCTGATTTTCTTGATGTTCCACGAAACTTATACGAGTTGTGGATCCACATCGAGGCTCAATTGGACATTCTCACAAATTTGATAACGGTGGGGAAGGTTCCTGAGGCTTACTTTGAAGATGCTTGTGTCAAGGCATGTGCGGCTAGAATTGCTTGTGGTTGTGACCCAACTACTCTGGGGGCCGACGATGGCGAGAAGGAGGAAGAATTAGAAGATCTTGAGCAGGATGTTTGGTACGAAGATGAATATCCTCAAGGCGATGCGGAGACAGTGCTGCTAGGCTGGGTGGTGAAAGCGACAATGATTAAGGTGGCGATGACGTGGAGTAGCACTTTGTACTTAGTCTTGTCTTTTTTTTCTGTGGGCGCCTTTCTAACCCATTGTAAGATACTTGTTTCAATGGAATAATCACAACCCTTTTTTATACGGTATTGGGACTTTTATTTTTCTTCAAATAGTTTCTTAAGAAGAATTATGTCGGTATGTTCTATTTCGAACACGGTCGAGTATATCTTTGATTGAATCTAGGTGAAGTTCCATGTCGTCATACTTAACTCAAACGAAGTTAACTTGTAAATCAAACTCAAGTCAGGTCAAGTATGAGTTGAATTTGAGTGTGATCGAATTGTGAATTGTGATCACTTCTTGCTCGGATATTTGGGCGAATGCACCTACTTCCACCAATTTTGAAAAATAGTCTGTTAAAACCAAAACAATCGTACATTACCTCGTCCTGCTGGGAGGGGTCCGACGATATCCATTCCCCATTTGATTAAAGGCCAGGGTGAGGTGATTGAGTGGAGGAGCTCGCTCGCTTAGTGGATCATATGGGCATATTATGGCATTGCTCGCATTTTTTTACGAAGTCGGCGGCCTTTTTTTCATTGTGGGCCAGTAATGGCCAGCTCGTATGAGGCATCTGACGAGATTTTGATTGCCTGTATGAGCTCCCGGTGACCTTCGTTAACTTCTTTTAGGACACGCCGCTTCTGGTTTGGGCCTAAGCATTTTTCTAGGGGGCCACCATACATTCTAATGTATAAGTTATTATTGATGACGTTATACCTTGTCGCCTACATTCGAAGCTTTTTCACTTTTTTTTACTGCCTGGAAGCACTCCATCCTGTAAATATGTGATAATCTAGTTGCGCCAATCCCAAGTTAAGTTTATGGTTCGTACCTCGATTTGATCAATCTACAAGTGGAAGACACGTTGCCTTCTCCCATTAGGCTTTTGGTGGCTGTTGCCGGTTTGGAAAGGTCGTCTGCTTTGATATTTTGTGCTCAAGGGATTTGTTCGAGTTGGCATTCATCGAACTCGGGTAATAGCTTTCATATCTCGGCGTGGTATTTTTATAGTCTTCGTTCCTTGATTTGGAAAGCCACAGTGACTTAATTGACAATGATTTGAGAGTCGCACCATAGGATGACTCTCTTTTCCTCGTACTTGAGTGCTTAGCTTTAAACCTGCAATCACGGCCTCATACTCGGCATCGTGTTAGTCATGTCTGGTCATCTTATTGACTGGTAAATTAATTCACCTGGTAGGACCTCGAGCATGAGTCCCAATCCCGTTCCCTATGTATTAGAGGTATTATTTGTATACAATACCCATATGTCATGTATTTTGGGGAAAGTATGGGCAATTTCTGTTTTGACTTCCGGCATTACTTTTGTGTTGAAGTCGGCGAGCACGTGCAACTTTACCGTTGTTCTTGGTTGATAGGTTAAATCGTGCTCGCTTATTTGGCCAATCTTCATGATAGCTTGGGCTTGTGCAGAATAATTTTCAGGGGAAAAGTCATTACTACCGAGATGGGATGGCATCGGAAATAGGGTCTAAACTTTTGTGAAGCTACGACCAAAGCTAGGGCCATCTTCTCAAGGACTGGATACCTCGTATCGGTGTCAACTAGAGTTTTAATAATATAATAAATGGGAGATTGCGTACCTTGGTTTTCCCATACTAGGATCGTGCTCATGTCCACGTCAGACACATCCATATAGATGAGGAGACACTCGTCGTGTTCCACCTTGGTGATTAGTGAAGGAGAAGATAAGTAAGCCTTTAATTCCTTCAAGGCTTCGACGCACTCGGAGTTCCATTGGAACCCATTGTCCTTCTTGAGTAGGCTGAATAATATATGGCATCTATCGGAGTATCGTGAGATGAACCTTGACAGGGTGACTATGTGACCAGTCACTTTTGTACTTGTTTATTACTAGTGAGGTTCTTCGGTATTCCTTCTATAGCTTTTATTTGGTAGGGGTTGACCTTGATGCCACGTTGTGATACAAAGAAGCCGAGAAACTTTCCGAGGTTACTCTAAAGGTACATTTCTTGGGGTTTAACTTTATACCATATTGTCTGAGTTTGTTGAAAGCCTCTTTTAGGTGGTTTATGTGTTCCTCCTTCCTTTTCGATTTGACCAACATGTCATCGATGTAGACTTCCATGGTTTTACTGAGCTGCCAATTGAACATTTTTGTCACCCACCTCTAGTAAGTTTCCCCCGTATATTTTAGTCCGAAAGGCATCACTCTATAGAAGTAAATTCCTTGATGAGTGATGAATGTGGTTTTCTCCTGGTCTTCCTCCTCTATGAGGATCTGATTATAGACCGACTACGTATCTAGGAAGTCATGTAGCTCCCTGGTTGATATGAGGAAGAGCGAACGAGTCTTTTGGGAAAGCATTGTTTAGGTCTATAAAGTCCACGCATATCCGTCACTTTCCATTCTTCTTTTTCACCATGACCATGGTGGCGACACAATGAGGATATTTTGCCTCTCTGATGGAGCCATTTTTCAACTTCTCTACCTCTTCGCGAGTTGCGTCGTTTATGGCGGCATTGAATTTCCTCCTGATTTGTCTCGCTGGAGAATGGAATAGGTCGATGTTCAACTTATGTGTTTCTATCTCTTTTGGGATACCTGGCATGTTTGCATCGAAAAAAGCAAACATATCTACGTTATTTTTTGAGAATTAACGGAGTTTACCTGGTTCTTAGAGCTTGTAGCCGATAAAAACTTTATTGTTGTGGTTGTGATCATTGAGTTGGACAGGGTGGAGGTCCTCTATAGATCCTGTAGCTACTATGACTTTTGGATCTTTGATCACATCCTTCTCGTCCTCGCTGGACCTCGACCCTGTTGATTGCTATGCTTCTTTAGCTTTACCCTTCAATTGTTGGGTGTGTGTGTAGTCTTGGGCGATGCAGTAGCATTCTTGTGCAGTACATTGTTCTTCTCGGATGTTGAATACCCCATGGGGGTGGGAAATTTGAGGACTTGATATAAGCTGGATGGGATAGCTTTCATGGCGTATATCCAAGGTCGACCTATGATAGCGTTGTATATTGTATCTTTGTCCACGATATGGAACGTGGTCTCCAAAGTGACGCCGCCAGCTAGGACGGACAGTGTGATTTCCTGGACGTTGGCTTAACTACATTGTTAAAACCTATCAGTGTGATGCAGGGTGGCACTATCATATCCTCGAGCTTCATTTGTGTGAGAACACGAGGGTGGATGATGCACGTACCACTCCTGTCATTGACCATAATACATTTTACAGTATCTGAGATGTGTAAAGTAATGACAAGGACATGAAAGTGAGGGAAAACCAAACTTTAGGTATCTGACTTATCGAAGTCGATACTTTCTTCGAGTTCATTTTATCGTTCATGAGGGACCGACCGTTTGAGTTTTTGGGTTGTGCTGAAATTCACCTTGTTGATTGAGGCGTCGTCTCCCCCTATGATGATCATTTGAATGGTTCGATCTAGGAAGGGTGGTTTGGGTGGTATGTGGTGCAGTTCGCATCCTCAGGGAAGTTGGATCTCTATCGGTTGCTCATCAGTTCCTTCAAGTGCCTTTGGTGAAACAAGTTTAGGAACTCTTCTCTTAGGGCGATACAAACCTCGGTTTTGTAACCTCTCTCTTGGTAGAATTCATAGAGGGCATTTGACTTTCTGGTACTCAGATCGGATCTCATCTTCTGCGGCCACTTCACTTTTGGACCGAGTTTCTCCAGGGCATAGACTATTTTTGAGGGGAAAACATAGAAATTGTGAGAAGATAATAATGGGCATACCTCTCTCATTTAGGTGAGTTCCTTTTCATGGCCTAGATGGTTTGTGGCGGGGAGGCGGCATGAGGGTGCCTCTGATGTAAGGTTGATGGATTTCCCTATTAGCTCAAGGTCCTGCTTGATCTATCCTATTGTCATTTCTCTGATTCTTTTTGGACTCGGCTAGTATCGAGGTTAGGCGTTGGTTCGGCCTATTTAGATCATCTTCGTCAGCTCGAACTTTGGCGCAGTAGGCATTATGAATTTCATCCCAAGTGGTTGGCGGATATTTCATGAGGCGGCTCAGTAGCTTTTTGGTCGCCATCAAACCACTCTTGTTCGGCCCGTTTTGGAAGGTTGCCATAGACATTCCTTCCGATATGTTTGGTTTGGTAAGTTGATCCTTACTCGGCTGAATTGAGCAAGGAAATCCATGAGTCCCTCTCCGGGTGATTGTTTGATAGAGAATTTGTCATTTACTCGTGCATCTGCCTTTTTTGCTCCAACATGGGCTATTATGAACTTTTCGGTCATTTCTTTGAATGTTTCAATCGAGCGTGCAAGCAGACGTGAATGCCAAGTCAATGCGCCCCCGGTGAGGTCTTTACCGAACATCTTTAACAAAATTGATGAAACTTGCTCATTGGCGAGGTCATTTCCTTTTACTGTGGTGATGTAATGAATCACATGATCTTCGGGGTCCGTTGTGCCATTGTATATTTTCAGAAATGAGGGTATTTTGAAGGTTTTGGGTATCGAAGAGGTGCAGTTTCGTCGATATATGGCTGCTCGACAAGCCGATCGACATTCCTTTTTGGTAGGAGTTTTGGGTGCCAGGTATTTGTTTACCCTTTCTTGATGCTCCTTCAATTGGTCGCAGAACATTTTGTTCTCATTTTCCATCTCCTGCATTTTCCTCAGAATGGTTGGGAGGGTGTTGTTACATGCATCACTAACATTGTGAGTAATACCTGTTATGGGAGGGGCGAGGGGCGTGTTGCTCGTCTACCACTGACGTAACGCTAGTTCTTGCATCTTCTCGGTTCGACCTTTGAGCTGGCTTGCCGAGAATGCTGATCAACGTGTTTGTCAACCACACCTCGATAACTTTTCTACTACTGGTGGTGCCCTTCCGTTGTGGACGTAGAGACTCTTTTACCGTGTGAAGTTGTGATGCTGCTATAACGAGGGGGCGAGTTGTCTTCATCCTCCGCCGGCGAGGGGTATCTGGTGTTATGTCTTCATCCTCCGTTTCGTTGACTTCGTTGATGGTATGAAGGAAGTTAGTGATGAGGTCGTCTATTGCCTTCCTCTTTTCTTCTCTGTTGCCTACCAAGTTAGATTTGTGTACACAAGTGTGAAGTTTTTTCTTGCTTTTTAGATTTAGAAGAAACCAAAATTTTAACTAGAAAATCCCAAAATATGGCACCAAATTAATTGACCAAAAAGCATGGAACTCTTTGTTAAACTAATAAAATAAAAGGATAAGAGATTAATCTTCGTTAAAGATAATATCCCTCAATCTAAAATCAATTTACATAGATAATGTAGGACCACATCGAAATAGATTAAATGAGAATATAATAAATGTGGTTGTAGTTGATGCGATGAGAGTAAGGAATAACTAACGATAAATGGCACTAAATATAAATAAGAAGAATGATTTATCCAATATTGAATTAGGTGAATGATTCCTCTTGGTGACAATGATGTAAGACAAATGAATATGGGAATATAAAAAGTTTTCTCGGATCTAATGTGAGAAATGTGGAATAAACACCAAATCGATAATCTTTGAAAAGGTAATATTTGTATTTTTCTTAGGAGTCGACTTTTCAACAGAGTTCTTATCATATAGTAGAATATTACGTGCTTTTTTTTTCTTTCTACCTTTCTATTTGTATGAGACATGCCTCCAACCTACCCTAAAGTACAGTTACAGATAATATGCAATGGAATATTCTCCTACATATCTGATTATAACTAGCCATTATGTGCAGACTTGAACGTTCGACCTCGGCCCCGATTAACAGCTCGCCAATAAGTTTCTTTAATCTTGTGTACGACCTTGACACAATCGCCCCTTAATAACTTATCCTTGTGCCAAGTTTCCTTAGTCAGGTTGTGACCCGTACAATGACTGCATTTCCTTTCTGCTCGGTTTATCATCCCGCAGTTTAATTACTAAAGCCGGAGCCTGTTAGGGTCCGAAGAAATAACAACGAGAAATGACTGCTTCAAGAAATACATAAGATGTGAAGTACATTACTGAAATTACGTAATTAGTCAATTTCAAGATGTTTCTCCAGTACCAAGTGAATGAGTTAAATCGTTTCCTGGTCCTTGCTAATTTAATTTAGTTTTCTCTTCTATTTCCTTTTCTTTATTTGGTTTTTTGAAGTACATTGTATATACGGGTTTTCATATCAATCCATTTTATTGATCCCCGTACATTTTAAAGTGAGTTAAACATATAAATGTCAAAATTGTAAGCACTCTATAACGTCAACAGTCATATATTGAAGGGACTTAAGAGAATGGGAGCTAGATCAATGTACAATTTTAGTAGTCGTATAATTTTTCCTCTTTTGGCTACAAAGTACGTTACCTCTTAAAACTAACGACAACATGTATTTAATAACCGGCAAACGTTGTTAGATTTCGTTGTCAAATTTTAAGTTATGGACTTGATTGCATCTCAAGTTGAAGGAAACTTGTCACAAACACTATCTACAATTACAACCATCATTGCCACAATTTTCTCATTATTAGTAGTGTTGTTATTGTTATTACTATTGTTATATTTTCTAATATTCTTTAATTCAATACACTACCCTAAATGTTATTGCTTATTCAACAACAACAACAACAACAACAACAACAACAACCCAGTATATTCCCACAAGGTGGGGTCTGGGGAGGGTAATATGTAGATAGGCCTTACCTCTACCCGAGAGGGCAGAGAGGCTGCTTCCAATCGACCCTCGGCGCATTAAAAAGAAAGGCAAACGTTATTGCTTATTCAATTATTGTTATTATTGTACACGGATAAAATCGGGATTAATGAGCACCCTAATTTCCCGATTAGTGAAATAAAGTAGGGACATAATTAGATGAAATCGAAATTGAAACTTGGGATTTCTCGTATCAAGGCCTGAACGGAGTATGTGCCATCGGGCTTGATAAAGAAACGCTTCCCCGACCCCGGAACGAGCTCCTAGACCCCCGAAATCACAAATGGTTATGCACGACTAATAGGGGTCGTGATATATGTACCCGATCGGATACAACAGTGTGAATATCGCCCGATGTCAATAGTGTATCAGAAATTGATGTATAAAGATTATTACCTTTTTTAGAATTGTAGTAAAGGTAAACTCCCCTACTATATAAAGGGAAAGTTTATTATTCAATGGACATTGTGTAACAAGCATATGAAGACAATACAAAATTATTTTGTCTACTTCTTGGTTATTATAAAGTTCTTATTTTAATTGTAGCCCTTCATACACATTTGGTTCCGAATAGTGGGCAGAACAATTGTCAAATTAGAATCCAAGCCCGAACTCAACTTCACAACTAGTTTAGATATTATTTTACCTCTAATTCATCTATAATATTCTTTGATCATTTATATTGAATCAATCCACGTAACTTTAAAATCACGTATAAATTCAATTGTTATCCATTTTTAAGGGTAAACAATTTTGTAACGAAATTTTAAGAAGCAAGATATAGAGATTTGAGTAAGTCAAAAGCCATTATGGAGTTCGAAGATCAAAAAGTGAAGGAAACGGGGGAGGGGGAGGGGGAGGGGGAAACTTTTATAGGAGGAGTTTAGCGACGCTTCAGATACAGAGGCAACCAGCCATTAAACAATACGTGTCCGAAATCAAAACGACACAAACGTTTCGTCTTATCCGCCATTGCAGTTATAACGTACGAAGGAAGGAACCGGGGTTCATCTATCATTTTACATCGTTTCGGTGAACCTAGCTACTCTCTGAATAATGAGGGGACTATTTATATACGGGTAAAACTGGGGCTAACGAGCACCCCGATTTTTCGGTTAGTCAAAGCAAGGACCTAAATGCATGAAATCGTAATCGAAGCTGGGTATTTCTTGTATTAACTCCCGAACGGAGTATGCGCCACCGGGCTTGATAAGACAACACTTCCCCAACTCCGGAACGAGCTCCTAGATCTCGAAAAGTACTTCGAACGGTTACACATGACTAACAGGGGGTCGTGATATCCACACCCTACTGGATATCACAACGCGAATCTCGATCGATGTCAGTAACATATTAATAATTGATGTACAAGGTGTTAAGAATAGAATTTTATTTGGAGTGAATGTCTATAATTCTATTTGGAGTGAATGTCTATCTTGTGGAGAGTTTTACTTTGTGACTAAGTCATAATTTCTCCTATAAATAGAGGGGTCTTACCCCATTGTAAATCATTCCAAAATTCAATAAGAATTTCCTCTCTCTCTTTCTCTGCAATATTGCTCTTGTTCTTTTATTATTTCATAACACGTTATCAGCACGAGACTCTAACCAATTGAGTAGAAACTTTGGGAATGAGCATAATGATTGTCAATTGTTTCATGAACTTCCTTCATGATTAAAATTCTTGATTTAAGGTAAGTATTTTACTTTTCTCTTTCAAATTCTTGAAATTCTATAATTTGATTTTATATACAAGCAAAGACAACAAAGTTTGATTATAACTCTAATGGAGTTTTTAAGAAATTACACCCACGTGAAGTGGTAAAATTTCTATGTCTTGCCATGATCAAAGTGATAGATGATCATGCGCACAAGAAGTGAAAACCCGTCTCATTGAATTTTCTCCATTCTCATTCCCTTAAGAGAATGTGATGGCAATTTGGTAAGTCTGAAAGAAGATAAATTATTACCGTGAAGGTATCAATGGATGTGGACGTGGCAATAGACGAAATTATAATCGTCATCATTTGTGGTAATGAGAACAATAAGGATTCTCAAAATAATCTCACACATTGTGAAAATATTTGTCATTGATTTGACATGAGATTTTATAAAGCACATACAGATGACTATGGTCCATTCATGATGTGAATGAGAAATCATCTGATTTATGAATATATATTCGTTTTTGGAAAAATATAAATGTGCTAGTAGTAGTGATTACACCACACTCACCTCTAAAAGGGGGTTTGAGATGATATAAGAAAATAATATCATTATTATAGCATGAATGACCATTGGTCACGTACCTATTGTACGCCAAAATATTTTGGCAATGTGATTATTAAAGGACAACAATAATGCAAGAAACATATCTTGCATATAATTTTGGCCATGACCATAATGGTATAAGTTTCTCTTTGAAAGAGATGTTCACCATATAGGTGTTAATGATTATGTGGTACTATCAATTAATTGAGAGCTCTGGAAGAGCCAATTACCACTATTTTGGAGAAACACAATTAATTACCAATAAGGTATTGTGTTGTAGTACGTCTCAAAGAAACATATTTAGTTTTCAAAGTATTCGCGAAAGCGGTTGATTATATTGAGACAATAAATAAAGGAAAGATTTAATATCTTCTATTACTACAACTTGTAGCGGAATAATATGTATGTAAAAAGCTACCCGCTTTATCTCCAATTTGTACTACATAAACAAAAGAATACCACAATAAAGTGGATATTTTATTGATATAAAACCCATATCATAATAAACTTGGAGTTTATTCATAATTGCACACATCATGGTGTAAACCTGAAGTTTATCAATATTGATAATTTATTCAGTTGGCAAAATTGGTTTTGCCATATCAATTTAAGTATAATGTGCAAAAATAAAAGAGAATTTATATGGGTAAATATTAAAGAACTAGAAAGTTCTTTACGAATTCTCTTACATTGCTTGTTCTCATTAATTAATTGACCAACTAAAATTGGGATTGAATCCCATGAATGCTGGAAATATCAAAGGTGAATATGGGCCCATTCACCCGCCATGTATACCGCATAAGATGCATCTATGAGATGGTTACATGTGCAATTATTATTAACCCGCAACCTGGCCGGTGTGTGCGAGGTAACGTGCTCAATAATTTAATTTAGAGCATATTTCAGATTTTCTATTCAAGAAGTTCATCTTGATAAGTTGGTTTACATCACAGCTGGTTTAGCAAAATGATTTATTGAGTGCCTCCACTTAATAGCTAAACTATTGCTTATGAGAACAAAGTTATCTATATCAATTTGATATAGAATATATACGAAAGTATATTACATTCTCCCATCACAAGTGGTTCAGGGTCAGGAACCAAATAATTCCATCTTATTATTATTGATGTGCGGAGTATATTTTGATTAACACCATAACACACAAAGATGAGTTCTCAAAGTTGAGGAAACAAGTTAGTTTTTTCTAACATGAGGGGGAGACAAGATACAACAGTTGAGAAAAGTTACGAGGAATGAATTATCGTTTCTGCATCTAGATCCTCAAATAAAATAATATGAACTTGAAGTTCATAAAAGGATAATTCATATGCAATTTATTGCAAAGCATGCCAGACGCATTTGCTGACCCAAAGAAAGTAACTATATTCTCACTGCAAATGCTCATATTATAATAAGTCATACAAGGACAAAGTCTATGGTAAGCTTAAAGCGTATAGACAATCGGTTTCAAATAAACTTCTTGATAAAGAAGATGAGCAAACGATCATAATAAAGGAGGCAAGTGATCTAGAATATCACATGACATTATACTTCATAATATCTCATGAGAGATTCATGTACCTGAATATATGAATGAAGAGATCTCTATGTTATGTCATTATGAAAATACATTGAAAGTGATATAAAATCCTTGTCGACGTCAACCTTCAAGAAGCTAGTGTACAAGATCGGGATGCGAAGGCTTAAGGATGTGAATTGATGCTCTCATCAGGGGGAGTTAATGCGCATTGCACTCTTTTTCCCTTACAAGGTTTTGTCCCACTGGGTTTTCCTTACGAGGTTTTTAATGAGGCAACCAAAAGGCATATTATTAGATATGTGTACTCTTTTTCCTTTTCTAGATTTTTTTTCCATTGGGTTTTATTTTAGTTAAGGTTTTAATGAGGCACATTACTTATTGAGTAGACATTCAAGGGGGAGTGTTAAGAATAGAATTCTATTGGGAGTGTTAAGAATAGAATTCTACTTGGAGTGAATGTCTATCTTGTGGAGAGTTTTACTTTGTGACTAAGTCATAATTTCTCCTATAAATAGAGGGTCTTACCCCATTGTAAATCATCCCAAAATTCAATAAGAATTTCCTCTCTCTCTTTCTCTGCAATATTGCTCTTGTTCTTTTATTATTTCATAACACAAGGAGAATTTTTACCTTTTTTTAGAATTATACTAGAAGTAAAACTCCTACATAAAGGGGAAGTTTATTGTTCAATGGACATTATAACATGCATGTCAAGGCAATACAAACTTGTTTTCTTTGCTTTTTAGTTATTAAAAAGTTCTTATTTTAACTATAGCCCTTCATGCACGTTTGATTCCGAATCGAGGACAGAATAATTGTCAAGCTTAGAATTTAAGCCCAAATTTAACATCACAACTGGTTTAGTTATTGATTTTACCTTTAATTCATTTATCTAACATGCTTGATCATTTAAATTGAATTAATACATATATCTTTAAAATCGCGCATAAATTCAATTGATATCCTTTTAAAGGGTAAACAATTATCACTATTATTTGGATTATGTAAATCGTTACTTACAAAGCAGTTAATTGCATGAAAGCATGTATAAGCTGGCGTAAATTGTTGAATTACATTACCTCATTACTTTTAGAGGAGTGCATTCTATACTCTCATGTGTCAGCCTAATTCTTGTGTGATCATTTTAATTTTAAAAAATATATACTTATATTTGCTTAATCATATCTAAATAAAAATATTGTAGCCGTAAATATTTAACTAATAACTAGGAATAAGTCTATACCATTGGGTGGATGAATGAATATTGATGTCTGACCACTAGCGTTCTTCAGCTCAATGGCTTCGTTTTCACTTCAATAATAATTAGTTAAATATATACTTGAATGTGCCACGTATCTGACTGCAGCCAACTTTAATTAATTCGTGTTTTCATTCAAAGGAAGAAAAAACCAAAATTGCTCTTTGGGGCTTCTTGATAAACTTTGTGCACCTCAAATAGACAGTTACATCAACATTTTCTTTTGCGATTGTTATAATAGCATGTCAAATGCACTATTTATTTTTCTAATCGAGTATAAATTATATATTAATTATACTTATTAATACACATATTATAAATATGCCAATTATTTTTAATTGAAAGGATTAGGTGGACGGCTATTTGAGTTAATTCTTTTTTTCCTTTATTTTTCTTGTTGTCATTATTTCATTTTATTCCATGAAATGAAAAAAAAATAGAAAAAGAACTCAACTAATTAATTTTACTTTGTTTTCCAACATTGCAACTTTCTCCTATTAGTCTAGTGGAGCTCAATAATGATGTGTTTGGTAGGAAAGGATAATATTATTTTAAATTTTTTATATTTGATTGGTTTAAATGCTATAAAAAATATCTTCCTCGTGAACTCATTTTCTTTTAATTGAAGAAAAATACTTTTCCTATCAAAAAAATGAAAAACATTTTCCAAAACTCTTTTTCAATATTCTCTACCCTATTCCCTATCCTCAAGGCCAACCCCCACCCACCACATACATCCCACCCCTGCTCCACCGACTCACAACCACCCTAACCCCTATCCCTCACCTTACCCCACCCACGCCAACCTTGCTCACAATCCACCATAAATAAAAATATTATTAAGAGTACTTTCTTTTCATGTTGTCAATAGAGTACTTTTTTTATTTCAACAGATGAGTCTTTTTGTGATGTAGAAAAAAATATTTTCTTCTATTTCAACAAAAAGAGTACATTTTTTTTTCGTGATGTCTAAAAAGTATTTGGTTTCCTTCCATTTCAACAAAATGAGTATTGTCTTTTCATTATATAGAAAAAGTATTTTCTTTCATTTCGTCATATTGAGTATTTTCCTTTCATAATGTAGAAAAAGTTTTCTTTCATTCAACATAATGAGTAATGTCTTTTCATGTTACAGAAAAGATACTTTCTTTTTCAACAAATAAGAAGTATTTTATTTTTAGTTATCGAGCTCATATTTTAATGTTGTTCATATATGAAAAAGTAAAGTAGCACATTAGTTCATTTGAATTTGTGTGAATTTTAAAAATAATAATTAAATTCTTGAAGAAAATAGAGTTCCGGAGGGGGGGAGGGGAGGGAGAAGCACAAGAAACATGTGGATTTTGGGGAAGGTGGATTGAGGAGAGTAGCATAAAAAGTTATTTTCCCAAAGAAATTTTATAGTACTCTCTAGTTAAACACTTGAAATTTTCACTCACCAACCAAATATGAGAAAATAAATGATCCATTAAACCACTCATTTTCCATGAAAATATTTTATAGAAAAATATTTTCCATAAATTATTTTTTCCTTCGCAGAAAACACACCCTAAATAAAAAGAATTTTTCATATACTCCATATTTCAATATATGTGTGTTTGGCTCGAAAGTTAATCGTTACTTTATAAGTTTGAAACAATCAAAAATTAAGAAAGGGGCAAATCGTAATCAAATATAATGAACCTAAGTATAAGATCAACGTGATTTTGGTGTCAAGATATTAAAAATGAAGAACTTTTAAGAATAATTGCTTGTCACGGTTGAGAGAAGAAATAGAGAGGGAATGAGAGGGTTGTATTATTAGATAATAATACTTGGTCATTACAATAGGGAAGCCTCCCTTTATAGGTGGGGCCTCTATACTAAAATAATAAACCGTTGAGGGGTGGTTGACGTCCTTTTAAAGGGGACGTCCAAACACAAACGACATCGCTCATCTTCTTACGCCCGAACTGCACCCTCGCTGTAAGGAACGTTTGAGAGGGGTCGTACCCTTATCACTTGTAAGCGTGGGGAGGGCTGCATTCGGCCTCGTATGATTAAGCCATATTTGGCCCTATACAGTTAGTCCCTCCGCTTGTTGGAGGCATACGCGATGTACGTCTTCAATGGGAGGAAATGTTTATCTGTTGTGGCGTTGTTAATGCATTGACATGTGGTCTACGTTTTTTAACCGATGGCACTGCCGACATACATCATGATTATACCTGCTCCCGAGATGGATCAGGGGGCGATTTGACATTTTGGTTTCTCGCCCTCTTTTTGACGCCTGCCTCTTCGATTTCCATGTATTTGAGCCCTATAAATAGGGGGAAGGTTCAATTTCTGTTATATTTTGAACTTCTCAGACTCTCACTCTCTTATTTCATCTTCTCTAAGGGAGATTAATATTTTTTGTTTTGAACCTTTTGAGTCTTCTTTGAAGTCAGTTTCATTAGTCATTGACATCCTCATTCGTAGATAAATACTCATTATGGCAAGACGAGGCCAACAAAATAGGGGAGATAGAGATAAGTCCTCTTCTAAGGTTCCACCATCTTCGGATGGTGGGAAAAAGACCCAAAGAGCCCTCGCCCCCCTCAATGTAGACAATGTCCTTCCCCGAGAGCTTTATGCTCGAAGGGATTTTCCTACAAGATGCCAAACTCCCCCAAGGAATCGCTTCGCGTTCCTTCAATCACATTTGGACGCCCGAGGAGGACTTTGTTAACGTACACTGACCAGGGTTATGTGTCTTTTATAACTACCCATTCATGATTGGGTACGACCTCCCAATTTACCCTCTGACGGAGAAGCTTTGCCATTTTTATAACGTATGTCCGGCTCATCTTACTCCGTATACCTGAAAGGTGTGTCACATATTGACCACTTACGTGACTCGGGCCGGACTCGACGTCTCGGTCCTTCATCTGCTGCAGTTTTTTAGCACCAGCTTTATGAGGGGATCGATGCTGCAGTTGAAGAGTCGTAGCACAAAGGGCCTGGTCGTCAGGGCGGATGATAAGCCCAATCGCCGCTTCTGGCTCAAATTTTTCTATATCCGGACGGAGGACCTGGTGTCGACCCCAGGGGGATTCCCGGAGATGTGGAATCCACATTTAATATTTCTCGCAACTCTTGTTTGTTCAGTCCTTGTAACTTCTTCCCTCGTTTTGTTTTGCAGCGAGGGCTTCTCTACCCCGACCTGTCGCAGATATAAGGTCGTGGGTGGAAAGAGTGATTCCTTTTACAGGGGAGTGTCGTACATGGTCAGCATTCCTCACCCGATACGGCCCGTCAGGTATTGTGCCGACTTTTAATTTGGAGATTTTGTTTTACGTGTTTGTCGCTTGACTTACTTTACTTTGGTAGTTTGGAGCGTTTCCCGAAGGAGAACAAGGCGGAAAGTTGCAGGCCCCTCGGCGGCGAGGATTGATTCTGAGAATGAGTATATGCTCTAGGAACCTTCAAGCGAGGACGTCTCTGAGGTTGCTCAACCTAAGGAGGAGTATGTGCCCCAGGAACCTTCAAGCGAGGACGTCCCTGAAGTTGCTCAGCCTGAGGCAGTGCCAGTGGTCAAGTCCATGTGCGAGACAACTCCTTCGCCTCCATCTCCTGGTCCTAAAAAGGAGGCTTCCGAAGGCGAAAAGCCGCCGAAGCAGAAGAGAAATCAATTTCTACTTGGAAAGGGAATTGCCTTAGAGGGCAGGAGGGCGAACGTGCTAGAGTCGAGGCAGGTCTTAATGGGCGATACCATTCACTCGGGGAGGCCAGCCCCTCAGAGGGGGGTTTTACCTGCTATCACCCCCGCTGATGAGGGGAGGCAGGTCTTAAGTGTTGAAGGAGACGGCACGTCAGCTGCTACCGAGGTGGTTGCTGATGAGGGGAAGGCAGGTCCTGAGTGGCCCCCCGCAACTGAGGACGTGCGTAGGGGGATTACGCTCGAGTGTAGATGGTGGTGGGTGGGCCTAACCGTCGGATCGTGATCCCAATCGGATATAACCTATTGTTAAATAGCGAGCAAGCCGCGGTGCAGCTTTGCAGGTATGTCTTGCTCTTTTTGTTTCTCAGAATGAACCTTAGGTGTATACTGACTTGTTTCTTTTTCTTTAGACCCCCATTTTGGAAATGGAGAGGGGCCGATTTGCTCGGTATAAAGAGTATTGCGCCAAGCACCAGACGTTGGCCGACTTATAACCCAGGACCCGCAATTTCAAGTTATCCGCGTAGGCCTGGAGCAGTCGGAAGCTTAGTTGCGGGAATGTGTGACTTAGTTGGAGCAAGTATATGAAAATTTAATGACCTCCCTGGCTTGGAACACGGAGCTGGAGAACCTTCTTTGGTTGAAGGCGGACGAGTTAGAGGTTGGCCGTGAGGGCAATGGCGGAGGCCGCTAATTTGCGTGCGAAAGTCGATGCCCTAACTATCATGCTCAATGCCAGGGTGGCTGAGGTTGACACTCTTAGGCAAGCTGCAGCAATCGAGTTAGCCGACAACGTGTCTAGCAAGGCACACGATTTGTGGGTGTCCATCGAAGCTAAGCTGGCAGTATTTTGAAGATTTACATGTCGCTGGCCGGGCCACTGAGGCAGAGGTTGAGGACCAACGCCATTTCATTCGGGTTGCCCGAGAAGCTTGTGGGTATAGTTTCGATTCTCCGGACCGGGTGGGCTATACCTTCGAAGACGTGAACCGTCTGACTTCTGGGTCCTGGATTTCTGTGGCGTTTCAGGCCGAAGGCGGCCGTGGGCAAGACGATGCGTCAGCTGGCAATAGTGAACAAGGCAGTGGCAGCTAGGATGTGCATTTATTTTGCTGCTACAATTTTGTAGTCATGTAAATAGGACCCTCTATAAATATATACTTTCTTTTTGGAGGAAATGAAAGTTATTCTTTTGATATATATTTTTTGCTTCTTTTGTTTTGTGCACTTGTCATAGTAGTATGCATAATATCGACCATTGTCGAGTTGACTCGTCGTACTTGAGCTGAGTCAACTTACTATGACAATGGCCTTAGCCATTTGCTCGTTTTGAGATGGTCGTGACCATTAGTGTGATTTCGACCCTGTCGAGTCGATTTGTCGTAATCGAGCTAAGTTGTCTTACTATGACAATGGCCTAAGCCATTTGCTCGTTTTGAGATGGTCATGACCATTAGAGTGATCTCGACCATGTCGAGTCGATTTGTCGTAATCGAGCTGAGTCTTCTTACTATGACAATGGCCTTAGCCATTTTCTCATTTTGACATGGTCGTGACCATTAGAGTGATCTCGACCGTGTCGAGTCGATTTGTCGTAATCGAGCTGAGTCGTCTTACTACGACAATGGCCTTAGCCATTTTCTCGTTTTGAGGTGGTCGTGACCATTAGAGTGATCTCGACCGTGTCGAGTTGATTTGTCGTGATCAAACTGCTTACTATGATAATGGCCTTGGCTAGTTGCTCGTTTTGAGATGGTCGTGACCATTAGTATATTGGAGGTGGCCGTAGCTTTTCATACATTGGAGATAGACGTAGCCTTTCATATATTGGAGATGTCCATAGCCTTTCATATATTGGAGATGGTTGTAGCCTTTCATATATTGGAGATGGCCATAGCCTTTCATACATTGGAGATGGTCGTAGCCTTTCATACATTGGAGATGGACGTAGCCTTTCATATATTGGAGATGGCCGTAGCCTTACATATATTGGATATGGTTGTAGCCTTTCATATATTGGAGATTGCCGTAGCCTTTCATATATTAGAGATGGTCGTTGGTCCAGTCCCTTTGGCATGCATGTTGTGCTGGCTTGCAGAATAACTGACGTGTCAAACTTGCTTCGTGAGCATTTTCGAGCATCTCCTTCGTCGCCTCGTTAAAATCCTTTTCGAGAAAACCCAATTAGGACAAAACTCGGGTAAGGTAAAAAGAGTATGACTCGGGGGGTTCTCTTTAGAAATGGAAATACTTGAGGTGAGAGATATTCCAATTGTTTTGGAGTGTCTTCCCTTCCATTGTCTCCCGTTGAAATGACCCTTTATCTGCTGCCGCAGTAATCTTGTATGGTCCATCTTAATCGGTGCCCAGTTTTCCCTCGCTTGGGTCCCTAGACGCCAAGGTTTTGGATTGAGGGCGTAGTTGCCTACTTTGAGTGGTCGAATTTTATCCCTCTTGTTGTAGTATCTTTGGATTTGCTATTTCTGGGCTACCATCCTGATGTGGGCCTTTTCTATACTTTCCTCAGCTTCATCGTGGTCTTGGAGTTGGTTCAAGTCTTTTTCCGCTCTACTTGTGTGTAAATACCTTAGGCTTTGTTCGCCTACTTCAACCGTATGACATAGTCGGTCCCGTAAACCAGTGAGCATGGCGTTTCACCCGTGGAGGATTTAGGGGTGGTCCTGTGCGCCCATAATACTTATGGTAGCAGTTCTGGCCATAGCCCTTTGGCGTCTTCAAGCTTTTTTTTCAGTATATTCATATTGTCTTGTTGGATGACTCTGTTTGAACATTGGCGGTAGGATGATATTGTGTGGAGAGTATTCGTTTGATGTGCCATTTATCGAAGAACTCGGTCATTTTTTTACCGATGAACTGTCGCCCGTTGTCGCAGGTGATTTCCTTGGGGATGCCGAAGTGGCAAATGATGTTCTTCGATATAAAGGCGATGACAACATGTTTGCGTATTTGGGCGTACGCACCTGCTTCCACCCACTTGGATAAGTAGTAAGTTAAAACTTATAGAAAGTGTACCTCTCCTCGTTCTGTAGGTAATGGACCGACTATGTCCATTTCCCACTTTATGAAGGGCCAAGGGGAGGTGACTTAGTGGAGGCGTTCTCCCGGTTGGTGTATCATGGGGGAGAACTTTTGGGATATTTCGCATCAACGGGCATACTCTGCAGCATCTTTCTTTATGGTAGTCCAGTAGTAGCCGGCTCGTACTAGACAGCGCACGAGTGCGCGGTTGCCAGTATGGGCGCCGCAATGGCCTTTGTGTACTTCTTCCAATACTGGCGCCAATTGACTAAGACCCAGGCACTTGGTCCCCAAAGGTCTTTTTGTAGAGCTCGTGGTTTATCATGTAATATCGGGCGGCCTGTACACGGAGCTTCTTTGCCTCTTTTTTAACAGGTGGTAGAGTCCCTTCCTGCAAGTAGGATAAAAACTGGTCGCACCAGTCCCATGTTAAGTTTAATGAGAGTCCCTATGCATGATCGATTGCGGAATGGAGGAGGGTGACGACGCTTTCTTTGTCGAAGCTTGTGGTGATTGCAGCTAGTTTTGCCAGGCCGTCCGTTTCACTATTCTGTGCTCTGGGGACCTGCTCAAAGTGGCACTCGTCGAGTTTGGCTATCAATCTATGGATCTTCGCCCGGTACTTTTGCAATATTTGTTCCTTGATTTGGTAAGTCCCAGTGACTTGGTTCACCACGAGCTGAGAATCGCAGTTGAGGAAGAGTCGGCGAGACCATATTTGATGGCCAGTATACCTGCGATAACGGCTTCATATTCTACCTTGTTGTTAGTCATCTCGGGGCATCGTATGGACTGTGAATGATTTTTCCCGTGGGGACTTCGAGGACGAGTCCCAGTCCCGATCTCGAGGCATTAGCGGCTCCATCCGTGTAGAGATCCCATAGGTCGGTATTTAAGGGGGAGCGTAGAGCCTTCCTTTCCGCCTCTAATAGTATTTTTGTGCTAAAGTCGGCCACGAAGTCGGTGAGGACTTGTGACTTGATGGCGATTCTCGTGATATACGAGATATCATGTTCGCTGAGCTCTATAGCCCATATGGTAAGTCGGCCCGATAATTCGGCTTATGTAGTATTCTTCTTAAGGGGAACGTAGTCACCACTTTAAGTCGGCCCGATAATTCGGCTTATGAGCTTTGTAAAGTTGTGACCAGTGCTAGGGCTAATTTTTTGAGGTGCGGGTACCGTGTTTTAGCGTCCACCAGGGTTTTGCTAATTTAATAGATGGGGGATTATGTACCTTTAGTTTCACGAACCAATACTGCGCTGACAGCGACTTCTGACACGACTAGATATATCAGCAAGGGCTCGCTCGGGTTCGCTTTGGCTAGCAGTGGAGGTGAGGACAGATATGTTTTTTGTTCTCGCAAGGCTTTGATGCATTCCTCGTTCCACTTAAATCCATTGTCCTTTCTTAGCACGTTGAAAAATTTGTGGCATCTGTTAGAGGATCGTGAGATGAATCTGGATAGGGCGGCTATCCGGCCCGTCAGTTTTTGCACCTGCTTTTTGCTGTTTAGCACTTTGGGTATTGTGGCGATTGCCTTGATGTGGTCGGGGTTGACTTTGATGCCTCATTGGGATACAAGGAACCCTAGAAACTTCCCTGAGGCTACACTGAAAGCACATTTCTCGGGATTCAGTTTCACCATGTACTTTTTTAGTATTTCGAAGGCCTCTTTCAAGTGGTCTATGTGATCCTCCTTTTTTGTTGATTTCATCAGCATGTCGTTGATGTAGACTTCCATGGTCTTACCGAGTTGTTCTTTAAACATCTTGCTGACCAGTCTTTGATATGTGGCCCCTGTATTTTTGAGCCCAAAGGGCATCACTTTGTAGCAGTAGGTTCCTTGGTGGGTGATGAAGGTTTTCTTCTCCTGATCTTCCTCGTCCATCAGGATCTGATTGTAACCGGAATACGTATCTAAGAAACTCAGCAGTTCGTGTCCAGCGGTAGCGTCGATCAACTTTTCGATGTGGGGAAGAGGGAAGGAATCTTTAGGGCATGCTTTATTCAGGTCAGTGAAATCTACACACATTCTCCACTTCCCATTTTTCTTTTTGACCATGACGACGTTGGCCACCCATTAAGGGTATTTTGACACCCTGATAGAAGCCGTTGGCGAGTAGTTTGTCTACTTCCTCGCGAACTGCCTTATTGAATACGGCGTTGAACTTTCTTCTCATTTGCCGCACCGACGGATGCAGCGGGTCAACATTTAGCTTATTGGTGGCAAAATCTGGCAAAATCCCTGGCATATCTACATGGGAAAAGGCAAATAGGTCTGATGGTTAGTCAAAAATTCATGGTACTTACTTAGATTGGCGAGGCCATGTCCGATGTAGTCTTTCTTTGTGGGATTGGTGTTGTCCAATTAGATTGGATCGAGATCTTCGATCGTCACTTTACAAGCTTCCACGATATCAAGATCTTTGATGGTATCTACCATCGCGTCGGGTTTAGTCCCTGAAATGGATAATTGCTATGCCTCCGCACTTGCTCCTCGTAATTGTTGGGTGTGAGCGTAGTCTTGTGTTATCTTGTAGCATTCTTGCGCAGTGCGCGGTTCTCCTCTGATGCTGAATATTCCCCATGGGGTAGGAAATTTGACCACCTGGTATAGGCTCTAAGGGACCGCTCGCATGGAATGTATTCATGGGCACCCAATGATGACGTTGTATGCCATCTCCTGGTCCATCACGTGAAACGTTGTTTCCAACGTGACCCCTCCCGCGAGGACGGGCAAGGTCACCTCTCCGGACGTTTACTGCATTGCTAAAACCGGTTAGTGTTATGCAGCGTGGTATTACCCTATCCTCGAGTCCCATTATGTAAGGACTCTCGGGTGGATGATACAGGCGCTGTTTCCGTCATCGATCATGACTCTCTTGACATCTGTATCAATAATGCATAAAGTAATAACTAAAGCATCGTAGTGAGGGAAACACAAAACGACGGCATCAAACTTGTCAAAAGTGATACTTCCTTCAATGTCATCATACCATTCATGGGAGATGGTCCACTTTAGCCTATGAGTGTTTGCGAATTTGACATGGTTGATTGTCAAATCGTTGCCGTCGCCAACGATCATGTTTACCGTCCGCGTCGGGAAAGGCGGCTTTGGTGGCCCGCGGGGTTGCTCTCGCCCGCATGCGAAGTTGATCTTCCCTTTGTCGCTGAGTAGTTCTTTTAGGTATCCTTGGTTCAGCATCCTGACAACCTCTTGTCGTAGGCCTATGCAATCTTCATTCTTGTGCCCCCATTCCTGATGGAACTCGCACAGAACGTTTGATTTTGTTTTGGCGCGATCAGACTTCATCTTCTGAGGCCATTGTAACTTGGTGCCAAGCTTCTCTAGTGCATACACTATTTCTGAAGGAGACACATAAAAGTTATGTGATGATAATAAGGGGGTGTACCTCTTTCATTTCGTAACTGGGCGATGTGCCATTGTAATGCGTCCATATGCCGGGACAGCGGATGGGAGGATCTCGTGTATGGCTGGTGTCGTTCTCTGTTGGAACGTAGGGGATGTTCCCGACGTCCCTCGTGGCGCCGGTCTTTACTTGTTTCCGATTGTATCGTTGTTAACCATTGGGTCGGCCCGTTGAGGTCGTCTTCATCCGCTCGTACTTCGGCATAGTAAGCGTTGTGGAGTTCCTCCCATGTCGTAAGGGAATAATTCATGAGGCGGTTCGTAGCTTCTTAGTTGCTCTGGAACCGTCCCTGCTTAGTTTGTTCTGGAAGGCGGGAACTAACATCCCTTCCGATACGTTTGGCAGGCTCATTCTTACCTTGTTGAATCTGGCAAGGAAGTCCCTAAGCCTTTCACCTGTGGTTTGTATGACGGTGAATATGTCTTTGACTATTGCCTTTGCCTTCTTTGCACCCGCGTGGGCGGTGACGAACTTATCCGCCATTTCTTCGAATGTTGATATCACCTTGGCAGGCAGCTGGGAGTACCATGTCAAGGCCCCTCCGGTTAACATTTTGCCAAACTTTTTCAGCAGCACTGATGGTGCTTGCTCTTTTGATAGGTCGTTGCCTTTCACGGCGGTAACATAATGGATCAGATGATCCTCGGGATCAGTGGTCCCATCATATACCCTTAAGTAAGGGGGCATCTTGAAGGTTTTCGAGATGGAGTAGGAGGCAGTTTGGTGCCTCTTTGACAGCGGATGTGGAAGCTCCTTTGTCATGCAAGATCGTTGGATCTTCGGAGGAGGAAGGTGAGATCTTTGCTTCTGATGCGGTGCCGAGGGTTGTGTTGGTGACAGCGTCGTCGCTGACCTCATTGAGAGGGCTAAGAAGATTGGTTGTGACCCATATTATCGCTTCGGATCTGGCGTCATGTTCGGCCATTTTTGGTTTTCGCGTGATATAGAGGAGATGGTTGGTTGATCTTTAGGTGGATACTATGATTTTGATTCTCGAAATCCCCACAGACGGCGCCAAATTGTTTGGCTCAAATGTTAATCGTTACTTTATAAGCTTGAAACAATCGAAAAATAAAAAAGGAGTAAATCGTAATCAAATATAATGAACCTAGGTGTAAGATCAACGTGATTATGGTGCCAGGATATTAAAAATGAAGAACTTTTAAAAATAATTGCTTGTCACGGTTGAGAGAAGAAATAGAGAGAGAATGAGAGAGTTGTATTATTAGATAATAATACTTGGTCCTTTACAACAGGGAAGCCTCCCTTTATATAGAGGTGAGGCCTCCATACTAAAACAATAAACCGTTGAGGGGTGGTTGGCGTCCTTTTAAAGGGGACGTCCAAACACAAACGACATCGCTCATGTTCTAACGTCCAAACCGCACCCTCGCTGTAAGGGACGTATGAGAAGGATCGTACCCTTATCACTTGTAAGCATGGGGAGGGCCGCGTTCGGCCATATAGTTAAGCCATATTTGGCCCTGTACAGTGTGATTTCGGGTCGAGACTCTTCTAGAATTTGCTGAAAATCTCCAAACTTATTGATAATCCACTCATGGTTTACTAAGTGCCATTTTCATGGTGATCATTTTGGTTAGACAAATTGGCGAGTAATGGAAAGTAGACTCTCGAAGCTTATTTGAACATAATTTAATAATATTGTTTCCACAAATAAATATTGATATTTGGATTGATACGAATTACGAATAACGTAGAATGATTTCACTTCCAATTCTTATGTGGAGTAGCAAGTTTTTCAAAGCTATGATACATTGATATAGATAAAGAGACAGTTTTGTTCCTCTGTATATTCAATGTCCGAAATTCACTGCCCTAACTAATCTGAACTCGCTCTACCTAAGACATATTAAAGCGACAAACGCTCCCTATTAGGAGTTTTCTATTCACAGTGTTTTAAATTAGAGGTTTATTTGGTAAGAAGGAAAATATTTTTAAATTTTTTTATGTTTGGTTGGTTTAAATGTTTTGAAAAATATTTTCTTTTATCAACACATTTTTTTTTAATTGGAGGAAAATATTTTCCTTATCAAGAGAAGAGAAAACATTTTCCAAAACTCCTTATCAACCTTCTCCACCCTTACCAAGCCACCCCACCCCCTCTCTAAAAATGGGGTTTTCTTTTTCTTTTTAAATTTCAGTTTTCCGTTACCACCCACCTTACTACGTACCCCTCCACCCCGGCCCCACCCCTTCCAAAAAAGAAATTATTTTTTACCTTTATTTTTGCAATTTCAAATTTTTGTTTTTTTTTGTTTTTCTGCACCACTCACCCCAACCCCTCCCCCCTTCTCGGGAAAAAATATTTTTTAAATATATTTTTCGGTTTTAATTTTTTTACTTATCGGTTTGAAGGTGCAAAATTTTACAAGTTTCAAATTTGTGAGTTCGTAGGTTTATGTGTTTGAAAATTTACGGGTTTAGAAATTATAAAGTTTACGTGTTCGCGGTTTTAAAAGTTTAGCAGTTCGAAAAAGTTTATGAAATTTGTAAGTTTGGAAGGTTGTTAGTTTGAAAGTGTATGCCTTCATGTTTATTATTTTTAAATTATTTATGAATACTCTTGAGAAGTCATATTTCTTAATTTGCGTACAAAAAAACCGGAAAATGAATAAGATTACTACTTATTTTTCAAGAAAAATATTTTTTACAGAAAATATTTTTCGTTTTTCCAAACACACCTTAGATCTCAACTATCCCACCACACTCTTAAACGATGTTGCCCGTCTACATATGTGTGTAATTTATGTTCGCAATACGTAGTATATCTGTACATAGGCGTACACATAACATTTTGTAAGCGACGTCGAAATTTAAAGTGGTGAACAAATTATTACAATAAATATGGAAGATAGAAATAGAGAAGAGCAACATCATCAAACCCCGTCACATAGAAATTAGAAGTTATAGAGGATGAGAACTTTTTCGAAGTTACGGTTTAAAATTATTTTATTTTATTCTAAAATAATTACTTTTTAGAAGTTAAATAGTATTTTTTTTATCACTTATGATGTTATGGAAGAGGACACATTTCTAGTTTTTTTTATAGAAAAGTGGCTTAAAAGGAAAAAATGCAAAAGAAACGCGTACAAAGTATTCAAACCGCAGACCTCGATGTTGAAGGAGGCACTTGACTATCATACCAGACACTGTCTTTTGTCAGCAGTGTCATATGATTATATGTATACCTTTTGCATAATGTTTATATGTGCAATAACTAAAAAAATTTGGCGAAGCGGTGTCGGATAACATCGTTTGAACTAGGGTGTATCCGCCCCTATATTTGTGTATATATATAAGCTTAAAGTGTCCCCAGGAAAATTGACCTCCTTTTCGGTTTCTCCTCAAGCAAATAAAATTTCAAATAATGGGTGAAGAAATTTATCTGAAAAATGGCTCGGACGGGAAACAATTAAAGAGAACTATCGAAAAAAGTAAATTTTTGTACGAACGTCGCGACTCACTTGCATTCTGAAAGATAGTTTGTTATTTTAGTTGGGAAGTGGTATTGTTCCCACAACGAAAGAGAGAAGACTTATTTGGAGTCTTTTAAGCATGTCTTTCATGTCTTTAATTTAGGATATATATTTTTTAACTGTGTGCAATTAAGTACATTATATATTTATAATTATTTTATTTTGTGACGAAAAATTAATTTAACAGAATTTTAAATTCAAAATTCGAAATATGTTATGAAAGGGTCTATTAAGATAGGTTTGTATGTGAAACAAGGCACCTTTTATGAAAGGGTCTATTGATTGCATATAAATACACAAGAATTTTCAACAAAGTGTATAGAAAATCACAAGTAATATTGAAGGCTTTATTGTATCCTTAAAAAAATTATTTTATATTTTTCTAAATTAGTATATAGGTAATAACTCTTTAAGAACAATCAATTCATGCCTCAGTGCCATTTTTATTTATTATTTTCTAACACCTTCTACAAAAACGTCAAATTATGCACTCCTATTGAAATTCACAGATGCTAAGAGCTAAGTTGCCACTCTAATATTAAATAATAAGTACTAATATTGTCAATTGCTCGAAATAAAAGTTACACGTACACAAAGTAGCTACTTCACGACTATGAAAACCATTTCCTTAGACTATCTTCGTGGTTTGATGTGACGAACTCGCAGTAGCCACGTGTCCTTGTAATGTGTCTTTGTCAAATCGGATTCAATAATGGAACGACAATGACACTGCAAAGTGAAAGGGAAATGATTGCATGGTGATTGGTGCATGCATGGTACTCCCTCCGGTCCAAAATAAGTGATTTTTTGGATATTTTCACACATATTAAGAAAGTCATCTTTTAGCATTAATTAGCAATAGAATTGACCATTTTAACCTTACTATCTCACATAAACACTCCTAACACATATTCCAATACTATTTACTCCAAGGACAATGTAGGAAAAATATCATTAAGTCATTTTTAAAATTCGAAAAAATCGCTTATTTTGGACCACAAAAAAAAGGCCAAAAAATCACTTATTTTGGACCGGAGGGAGTACTATGTCTTAAGCTTGCCCATGCAAGATATCCATATTCTTAACACGTACCAAACAGGACCAGAGTGGAAGTAAAAGATAAAAGAAAATGGATTTTCACATTCACATCCTTGGCAAAATTACAAGATATGAAGAAAGAAACGGTGACGTACACAATAATTAATGCAAGTAATATCAATCTATAATACAAATTAAGCTAGTACTCTAATTTGGATTTGAGGATATAATAAGATTTTACTTCCATCTCGAACTAGTGCTTACGTTGAATTATTTTCTAAGTGTTGTATCTAGTAAGAACTAGATTATTTTCTAAGTGTTATATATATATATATATAGATTAAAGGAATTCAACACTTTATATATGAACAAATAAAAATGAATTAACCTTACATACACATTATAATTTTCGGACGAAGGGGTTCAGACAAACTCTCTTTCGCCCCTAGTTCCACCACCGAATACAATAATGAAGTTCCTTGAAAAGTTAGGAAATTTACTGTCATACCAAGTCCTGCATTTAGTTACTTCCAATTTTAAAGGGCAAATACCAAATAGATGGTCCATTTTTTAATGTTGAATTAATTGGGTTGCAGATGAACCTTTTTCTTTATCTCGTTACCACAACACTGCTTTTGTCGCATTCATTAAAATATTTCAGTTGGTTCTCAATTTCACATATACACGTGTAGGAACCACAAAAGACATACTAGTAGTTTCATTTTCATACAGCTACAAGAAATAAAAGCCTAACGAGTGAATAAACCTAACAAAGTCAGAAGGAAAAGCTACGTATTAAACAAAAACAGTATGGCGATGGCGATGGACGCTTTCATTTATGGCGAGCCAAACCTATATGTTGTACCACACGATCAATGACTGATCCAGGATTTTAAAGTTAAGAATATTCGCCCATAAAATAACCGAAAGAAGAAAAAAAAGGGGTTTTAGTTGTGAGCACTCAATATTTATCTTAATATTTTTATATTACGTATACAAATTTACTAAATCGGATCAAATATAAAGGGTGCTCAAGCACCCACTTGTATCTATGTAAATCGGTCTCTGCACACAACGGATGATATACAACTCCTCTTCATTTCCTATTATCTCCATTTCCCTGACTTCCTACTGGAATGAATGACATATATCCCCTTATATTGTTAATGGTTTAGATTTATTAATTAAAAATAGGTCTAAACGATGGGTAATATAACAAATATTTCCATATATTTATTCCCAATTTTTTTTGGCCATCCCACGATCCTAGCAAATAGAGAGGATTTAACTTATCTTCAGAATCTAAAAAATGATTAAATTATTCTCATTTGCCACATTTCCCATTCGCTACTAAGTTTTTCTTTTTTTTGAAATTACAACACTTACCCTCTGAACTAGACTGACTCAAGTAGAAAAAAAATTAGCTCTCTGAACAATCTTGGTCAGCAACTTCACATGCATTTTTAACTGAAAGTCCAGTGTTTTTTTGTCACGATCCAAAATCTAATTAGTTGTGATGACATCTAACCCAACCCGCTAGTTAAGACAATTTAAAAATAATCCAAAAGGAAATCTACTGAGAAAAATAATGATAATATAACTGAACTTTTATACAAAGAATTTTCAAGGCTAGTAATACAAATCATGAGCTTCTAAGATTTAGTATGAAATAAATACATCATCTATTTGAAATGTACATAAATAGATTTTTATAAATCTAAAGCTACCATGAGCAAGAGGAAGCTACAATCCGAACGCAGGTTCATCTCAAAGCCAGCTCCCGCCATACACAGCAATATCGACTCCAAAATATGACGACCCGGCCAGTCGTCTCATGAGTTACCGCTCCGTTTCCCCCATATCTGCTTCTTTATGCTTTGTTATCCGTGTTTCAAGTGATCAAGTTAATTAGTTTGCGTTCGGAGAAGATTTGGTAAGAAATGAGATACTTAGTCTCTTTTAAGAAGGCTTAAGTTGGAAAAGTCAATCGGGTGTTGACTTATGTGTTAGAGGGTTCGGATGTGAGTTATGATGGTTTAGTTAGCTTCGGGAGGTGATTTGTGACTTAGGAGCGTGATCGGAATTGGTTTTGGAGGTCCTGAATAGAATCAGGCTTCAATTTGGCGAAGTTGATATTTTGACGATTTTCGGTTGGTAGGTGAGATTTGGATCCGAGAGTCAGAATGAAATTCCGAGAATTGCTGTATTTTCATTATGTCATTTGAGATTTGTGTGCAAAATTTTAGGTCATTCTGACAAGGTTTGATAGATTTTTTTATCGAATTCGGAATTTGAAAGTTTTAGAATTCTTAGGCTTGAATCCGAAGGTGATTCGATGTTGTTATGTTGTTTTGAGCGTTCCAAAGTTTGAAACATGTTTTAATGATGTTATGGGGCATGTTGGCATTTTGGGTCGGGGTCCCATGAGGCTCGGATAAGTTTTGGAAGAGTTTTTGGAAGATTTTTATCGTTTTGAGCATAAGCATGTAATGATCCAAAGGTTTATCTTTTAGTTCTAGAGATCGAAATTTGATCTCGAGACTTTTAGAATTTAAATAATAAATTACAGGAGTGATCTGAAAAGTTTGGTCTAATTTCATCAAGTCGCGGTTGGGTTTTTGACACGAAATATGAGTGAACTATTTAACGAGCGAAATAGGTATTGTAAGCAAATGAGCTCCGAATTGAGTTTTGATTGAAATGATATGTTTGTACTATTATTTGTGACTCATATGAACAAGAATCATCAAATTTCAAAATCGTATGATGGAGTTAGAGCCTTTTTAATAAAAAGAAAAGTTGTTGTAATTACTTTGGACAGTTGTTGGATTTTTTTTTTTACAGCACCTTGAAAAGTACCTGCATGTGTGAATAGTACCCTCGAAAATTTTTTTGCAGTTAAAGGGCGAGCAGTCTATTTTTCCCATTTTATTTATTTCCAAGCTCGGATTCTTGGCAATTTATAGCGAAAAATTACTGAAATTCTTGAGGTAAGTCCCTTATGATCATTGTTAGTCAATATATTGAATTATCATTGAATAATCCGGCTAGATTACATGTTTTTGAGGTGTAAATCGGGAATTTGGATCGAGAAAAATTACTGAAATATCCCACTGGCTAAGGGTAGTCAAAAATGTCTCAAGGACGCAGGATCGAATCCCCAACTCCACATAATTTTTATTTGTGTTGCAATACAATTCTTTTTAAAGACAGCAAAAGAAACGACGTCATTTTCTTTCTTTGACTTACTTTACAGTACAAAATCGGGAATAGACAAATCTGAATAAAACAAAAATCAAATCCCTTAAATCAAAACCCATCTCCAATTCCTCATTCTTCATGGACTGGTGTGACGACCCAAAGGGTCATCACTTGTTTTATTAATTATTCCGAGCTTTTGAGGTCTTGAAAACCTCATTTATAGTTTCCTCGATTTGCGTGCACAGTCCGGGCACAAATCTGGAAAATATTTATGTTGAAATATGTGAAAAAGTTGAAGAATTTTGATATTAATATTGATATGGTTGACTTTGGTCAACATTTTTGGTAAACGGACCCGGATCCGTGATTTGACTCTCTCAGAAAATCCGTAGTAAAATATGGAACTTGGGCATATGCCCGGAATTGAAATCCGAGGATCAAGAACCACGGTAAAAAAAATTTTCTATTAAATTGTTTTCTGAAAATGTTTAAGGAAAATGAAACTGAATTTTGATTAAAAAGTACTGGTATCGGGCTCGTATTTTGGTTCCGACGCTCGGTACAAGTCATATATATTGGTTAAGCGCTTCCTGTAAAGTTTGGTTGAAAACGGACGTCGTTTGACGCATTTCGTCCTTAAATTGGAAATTTTGGAAATTATGAAATTTGAAAGAATTCTTGAGTTTTAAGGCTCAATCCATTGATTTTGATGTTATTTTAGCGATTTGATCACGCGAGCAAGTTCGTATGATGTTTTTGAGTTAGTGTGCATATTTGGTTTGGAGCCCCGAGGGCTCGGGAGTGTTTCGGAGGTGGTTCGGGGTGTTTTTGGATTTGAAAACACAGCAGAAATTCTGCTGTTTCTGCAGAGGGATTTTGTTCTACGCGATCGCGGCCTCATCCACGTGATCGCACAGCATTGGCCAGTTCTTCTACGCGATCGCAGCATCCCTCACGCGATCGCGTAGCTTCCAGTTTTTCCCCCACGCGATCGCAGTCATGTTCACGCGATCGCATAGGCCAAATAGGCTGCCCGGTGAGTTTCCTCTACGCGATCGCAACAACCCTCACGCGATCGCGTAGCTTCCAATTTTTTTCTCCACGCGATCGCAACCTTTTGCACGCGATCGCATAAGAGGCCAGTCTTTCCTCTACGCGATCGCAGCCCAATTCACGCGATCGCGTAGGGTAAATTTTCGCCCAGTGAATTAATACCCAAAACATAACACTTACGGGATTTTATCCCATTTTCACAAAAACCTTTCTTCTCCACAGCTCTTAAGCGATCTTTGAGGCATTTCTTCATCAAAGTTCATTGGGTAAGTATTGTTTAACTCGTCTTTTTCATTTTCATCAACATCAATCAAATTCTTAGGCTTAAACATGTGTAAATTGGTTGAAAATTTTAAGAAATGGGTATAGTTAGGGCTTTCAATGAATTTGTGATCTAGACCTCGTTTTGGAGTCGAGCTTAAGAACAAATTGTATATTTGAACTCATGGAGGATTGGGTGAACTTATTTTGGTTCGAAACTTGAGTTTCGATTATGTGGGCTCGGGGTCGATTTTTTACTATTCCGGGCAGAATGTTGTAAAAATCATATTTAGCAATATGAACTAGTTTGTTAAGTAGAATTGATGATATGAAATCAATTGTGTATAGATACGGTTGGATTGGAGTCAAATTCGAAAGGAAAAGGCATTGCTACGGATTGAATCGTTCGTGAACTTTCGAGGTAAGTGTTTGTTCTATCCTAGTTTGTAGGAATAGGAATTCATTTATGAATAAATTGTTGATTAAGAGTTATTGGTGTTATGCCGGTAATGAAGATAAATTATTGAAATTATTATCAATTATTGGTTTAAAACCGGTAATTATAAATATTGTTGATATAGAGATTGTTGGTTAATTGCCGGTAATATATATATTTATGAATTGGGATCGTGTGGTACGCCGACCACAAAGTGACTTTAATCTTGGCATTGGCCATAGTTGCCGGTAGCCTATTGATATATTTGGGAGCGGGTGGTACGCCTACCACAAGATATAATCATTGATATATTTGGGAGCGGGTGGTACGCCTACCACAAGATATAATTACTGTGATAGTTGGGAGCGGGTGGTACGCCTACCACAAGATATAATTATTGTGATAGTTGGGAGCGGGTGGTACGCCTACCACGAGACATGAAATGAGAGAGGAATTGAAACATGAAAGTAAGACTTATTCTGTTGATTAGATTATTCTGGATATCGTGAGTTATTGACTGTTATTTCAGAGCAGAGTATTTCTTTATAAATGTATTGTATATATATATATATATATATATATATATATTACAATTGTACAGGTTTATGTGGGTGACTGGCCTTAGCCTCATCACTACTTCGCCGGGATAGGCTAGGCACTTACCAGCAAATGGGGTCGGTTGTGTCGATACTACACTCTGTGCTCTTTTTCCGCAGATACAGGTTACGGGCAGCAGCAACGGCAGTAGCACGATTGTGTATATTCCGACTACTGAGACTTCGAGGTAGCCTTGCATGCGTCCGTAGGACCCGTTGTCTTCTCTATCTATATTTTTTATTCTATTATCTCATGTATTCGAGATAAACAACTTGTATTTTCTTTCAGACAATTATGTGTATTATTCTTAGAAGTTCGTGAGTATTGTGACACCGGTCTTGGGTAGTGTATCATGTTTGGGTTTTCTTTATCATATTTGACTAAGTCTTCCGCTAATTTTGATTATTCCGCTGTAATTTATATGTTTTTAATAATAAGTCTTAATAAGAATTGGTAATTAATGGCGATGTAATTAATATTTGGCTTGCCTAGCTTCCATTTAGTAGGCGCCATCATGACCCCGATGGTGGAAAATCCGGGTCGTGACAAGTTGGTATCAAAGCACTAGGTTGCACAGGTCTCACAACTCACGAACAACCTTAGTAGAGTCTGAAGGATCGGTACGGAGACGTCTGTATTTATCCTCCAGAGGCTACAGAGTTAGGAAAATATTCTCTTTATTCTTTCCGGTCGTGCGACTTGATCTTTTGAATGTTAATTGAACTTCTACTCTGTTCTTCCGCAGATGGTAAGGACACGTGCATCCCAGCCCCAGCAGCTCCGGTAGGCCCAGCTCAGGTCCCAGGAGGAGCTGTGTTTTCACCGGATCTACAGGATGCTTTGGTCCGTATAGCGGGTTTTATGGATCATATCACCAGAGCAGGTTTATTACCGGTAGCACCATCTACTTCTCAGGCTGGAGGAGGTAATCAGACTCCTGCTACGCGCACTCCGGAGCCAGTAATTCCCCAGGCGCAAGATCCTGTGATTCAGCCAGTTGAGGGAGCTCGACCTATTATTACGACTCCGTCTAATGATGGTGCAGCCATGTCTGCTGACGCGTTGTGGAGATTGGACAGGTTTACCAAGCTGTTCACTACCACATTCAGTGGCACTCCTTCAGAGGATCCACAGGATTTCCTATACAGCTGCCACGAAGTTCTCCGTACTATGGGTATTGTGGAGACTAATGGTGTGGATTTTGCTACTTTTCGGTTATCTGGTTCCGCCAAGACTTGGTGGAGAGATTATTGTCTAACCAGGCCGGCGGGATCGTCATCTTTGACTTGGGAGCGGTTTGCAGAATTATTCTTGGAGAAGTTCCTTCCAGCAACTCAGCGGGAGGTTATGCGCAGACAATTTGAGCGTCTTCATCAGGGTTCTATGTCTGTCACACAGTACGAGACTAGGTTCGTAGACCTGGCTCGTCATGCTATTATCATACTTCCCACGGATCGGGAGAGAGTGAGGAGGTTTATTGATGGCTTGAATCAGCCAATTCGGCTACAGATGGCTATGGGGGCAGGAACTGAAATCACTTTTCACGAGGCGGCTAATGCAGCCCGCCGGATCGAGATGGCTCTGTCACAGGGAGCGAGACATGGATCAGATAAGAGATCTCGTAATTCGGGTAGATTCAGTGGTACCTCGTCTGGAGATAGAGATTTTTATGATAGAGTCCATCCTTCTAGGCCTTATCAGTCAGCTCTTCAGGTTTCTCATGATGCTTCAGGTGATCGTAATTCTCAGCCACGCTACTCTGATCAGCAGCCTATCAGTGCACCACCACTTCGCCATTTTCAGCAGCCGAGGGCTTGTTTTACGTGCGGTGATCTTAGGCACATTGCAAGGTATTGCCTTCGAGCTTCTGACAGATCTCACCAGCAGGGTTCTCGTGCCATGATTCAGGCCCTAGTTCCCTCACAGCCTGCCCAGCCGGCTAGAGGCGGAGGTAGAGGACATAGAGGTGGAGGTAGAGGTCATAGAGGTGGAGCTCAGACCGATAGAGGTAGAGACCAGCCAGCAGCTGATCGTCCTAGAGATACTACTCAGGGTGGTGGGGCACAGCCCCGATGTTATGCACTTCCCGCCAGACCAGAGGCTGAGTCTTCTGATGCCGTCATTACAGGTATTATTTTGGTTTGTGATAGAAAGGCATCAACATTATTTGACCCTGGATCTACATATTCGTATGTGTCTTCCTATTTTGCACCATACTTGATTCAGCCCAGTGATCCACTGAGTGTTCCTGTTCATGTGTCTACACTAGTAGGCGACTCTATTGTGGTTGATCGAGTTCATCGGTCATGTATTATAGTAATTGAGGGTCTCGAGACCCGTGCTGATTTATTACTCCTAAATATGGTGGACTTCGATATTATACTAGGCATGGACTGGCTATCTCCGTATCATGCTATTTTAGATTGCCATGCCAAGACTGTGACTTTAGCTCTACCGAATTCGCCTCGTATAGAGTGGAAAGGAATTTCAGGTCATACTAGCCGTAATGTTATTTCTTATGTTAAAGCTCGGCGTATGGTTGGAAAGGGATGCTTGGCTTATTTGGCCTATGTCCGTGATTCTAGTGCTGAGGTTCCTTCTATTGACTCTATGCCCGTGGTTCGCGAATTTCCTGAAGTATTTCCTTCAGACTTGCCAGGTATGCCGCCCGATAGGGACATTGATTTTTGCATTGACTTGGCTCCAGGGCACTCAGCCCATTTCCATTCCCCCATACCGTATGGCTCCGCCAGAGTTAAAAGAATTGAAGGAACAGTTGCAGGATTTACTTGAAAAGGGTTTCATTAGGCCCAGTGTTTCGCCGTGGGGTGCACCCGTATTATTTGTAAAGAAGAAAGATGGTTCGATGAGAATGTGCATTGACTATCGACAGTTAAACAAGGTGACTATCAAAAATAAATATCCACTTCCGTGAATTGATGATTTATTTGACCAGCTCCAGGGTGCCAAGGTATTTTCAAAGATAGATTTGAGATCTGGCTATCATCAGCTGAAGATTAGGGCATCTGATGTCCCTAAGACCGCGTTCCGCACTCGGTATGGATATTATGAATTTATGGTCATGTCTTTTGGGTTGACAAATGCTCCAGCAACTTTTATGGAATTAATGAATCGGGTGTTCCGGCCTTATTTAGACTTGTTTGTAATAGTCTTCATTGATGACATATTAATATATTCCCGCAATCAGGAGGAGCATGCGCAACATCTCAGAGTGGCCTTACAGACTCTGAGAGATAGCCAGCTATATGCAAAATTTTCAAAGTGTGAATTTTGGCTAAGTTCAGTTGCATTCCTGGGTCATATTGTGACGGCAGCAGGTATTCAGGTTGATCCGAAGAAAATTGAGGCAGTCAAGAGCTGGCCTAGACCGACATCAGCCACAGATATTCGGAGTTTCTTGGGGTTAGCGGGCTATTATCGCCGATTCGTAGAAGGATTTTCGTCTATTGCAACCCCACCGACCAGATTGACCCAGAAAGGTGTTCAATTTGAATGGTCCGATGAATGTGAGGCGAGCTTTCAAAGCTCAAGACAACCTTGACCACAACACCGGTATTGGTTTTACCCACGAGTACGGGACCTTATACTGTTTATTGTGATGCTTCCGTATTGGGCTTGGTGCAATGTTAATGCAGGATGGCAAGGTTATTGCCTATGCTTCGAGGCAGAGTTGAAGATTCATGAGAAGAACTATCCGGTGCATGATCTAGAATTGGCGGCGATTATTCACGCATTGAAGATCCGGAGGCATTATTTGTATGGTGTAGCATGTGAAGTATACACCGATCATAAGAGTCTTCAGTATTTGTTTAAGCAGAAAGAGTTGAATATGAGGCAGAGAAGGTGGCTAAAGTTGCTAAAAGACTATGATGTTACTATTTTATATCAACCAGGTAAGGCCAATGTGGTGGTCGATGCATTGAGTAGAAAGTCTGCCAGCATGGGTAGTCTTGCATATATTCCGGTCAGTCAGAGACCATTTGCTCTAGACGTCCAGGCATTAGCCAATCGGTTCGTGAGATTGGACATTTCTGAGCCTAGCAGGGTGTTAGCGTGCACGGTCGCTCGTTCTTCTTTATTAGAGCGTATCCGTGAGAGGCAATTTGATGATCCTCATTTGCGTGAGTTGAGAGATACAGTACAGCGGGGAGGTGCCACACAAGTAAATCTAGATGATGATGGGGTATTGAAATTGCAGGGTCGAGTTTGTGTGCCCAATGTCGAAGGAATTCGAGAGTTGATCTTAGCAGAGGCCCACAGTTCGCGGTATTCTATTCACCCAGGCGCCGCGAAGATGTACCAGGACTTACGGCAACACTATTGGTGGCGCGGAATGAAGAAAGATATCGTTGCGTATGTCGCTCGGTGTCTAAATTGTCAGCAGGTGAAATATGAGCACCAGAGACCTGGTGGTGTATTCCAGAGGATTGAAATTCCCGAGTGGAAATGGGAGCGGATCACTATGGATTTCGTTACTGGACTTCCTTTGACTAGAAGGAAATTTGATGCTATTTGGGTCATTGTTGATAGGCTGACCAAGTCAGCACACTTTATTCCGGTATCTGTCTCCTACTCATCGGAGAGGTTAGCGAAGGTTTACATTAGAGAGATTGTTCGTCTCCATGGAGTGCCAGTATCTATTATCTCTGATCGGGGTACGCAGTTTACCTCGCGGTTCTGGAGAGCGATCCAGCAGGAGTTAGGCACCCAGGTTCAGTTGAGTACAGCATTTCATCCTCAGACGGATGGCCAGTCCGAGAGGACTATTCAGATTCTAGAGGACATGCTTCGAGCTTGTGTTATTGATTTCGGAGGCTCGTGGGACCGGTTTCTGCCATTAGCAGAGTTCGCCTACAACAACAGCTAAAAGTCTAGCATCCAGATGGCTCCGTATGAGGCGTTGTATGGTAGGCGATGTCGATCACCGGTTGGATGGTTTGAACCGGGAGAGGCTCGGTTGTTAGGTACAGACTTAGTTCAGGAGGCCTTGGATAAGGTCAACACTATTCAGGAGAGATTACGTTCAGCTCAGTCCAGGCAGAAGACTTATGCGGATCGTAAGGTTCGAGATGTAGATTTCATGGTTGGCGAACGAGTATTGCTCCGAGTGTCGCCTATGAAGGGTGTGATGAGGTTTGGGAAGAAGGGCAAGCTCAGCCCTAGGTATATTGGCCCATTTGAGATTCTAGACGGAGTGGGAGGGGTGGCTTACAGATTAGCTTTGCCGCCTAGCTTATCAGCCGTGCATCCAGTTTTTCATGTATCTATGCTTCGGAGATACCACGGCGATCCCACACATGTGTTAGACTTCAGTGTTGTCCAATTGGACAATGATCTATCTTACGAGGAGGAGCCGGTAGCCATTCTAGGCCGGCAGGTTCGACAGTTGAGGTCGAAGAGTTATCCTTCTGTGCGTGTTCAGTGGAGAGGTCAGCCTCCTGAGGCATCGACCTGGGAGTCCGAGTCTGATATGCGGAGCCGTTACCCACACTTGTTTCCTGACTCGGTACTTCTTTCTTTTGTCCGTTCGAGGACGAACGGTTGTTTTAGAGGTGGAGATTGTGACGACCCAAAGGGTCATCACTTGTTTTATTAATCATTTCGAGCTTTTGAGGTCTTGAAAACCTCATTTATAGTTGCCTAGATTTGCGTGCACAGTCCGGGCACAAATCTGGAAAATATTTATGTTGAAATATGTGAAATATGTGAAAAAGTTGAAGAATTTTGATATTAATATTGATATGGTTGACTTTGGTCAACATTTTTGGTAAACGGACCCGGATCCGTGATTTGACTGCTTCAGAAAATCCGTAGAAAAATATGGAACTTGGGCATATGCCCGGAATTGAAATCCGAGGTCTAGAACCCCGGTAAAAGAATTTTTCTGTTAAATTGTTTTCTGAAAATGTTTAAGGAAAATGAAACTGAATTTTGATTAAAAAGTACTGGTATCAGGCTCGTATTTTGGTTCCGACGCCCGGTACAGGTCACATATATTAGTTAAGCGCTTCGTGTAAAGTTTGGTTGAAAACGGACGTCGTTTGACGCATTTCGGCCTTAAATTGGAAATTTTGGAAATTATGAAATTTGAAAGAATTCTTGAGTTTTAAGGCTCAATCCATTGATTTTGATGTTATTTTAGCGATTTGATCGCGTGAGCAAGTTTGTATGATGTTTTTGAGTTAGTGTGCATATTTGGTTTGGAGCCCCGAGGGCTCGGGAGTGTTTCGGAGGTGGTTCGGGGTGTTTTTGGATTTGAAAACACAGCAGAAATTCTGCTGTTTCTGCCGAGGGATTTTGTTCTACGCGATCGCTGCCTCATCCACGCGATCGCACAGCATTGGCCAGTTCTTCTACGCGATCGCAGCATCCCTCACGCGATCGCGTAGCTTCCAGTTCTTCCCCCACGCGATCGCAGTCATGTTCACGCGATCGCATAGGCCAAATAGGCTGCCCGGTGAGTTTCCTCTACGCGATCGCAGCAACCCTCACGCGATCGCGTAGCTTCCAATTTTTTTCTCCACGCGATCGCAACCTTTTGCACGCGATCGCATAAGAGGCCAGTCTTTCCTCTACGCGATCGCATCCCAATTCACGCGATCGCGTAGGGTAAATTTTCGCCCAGTGAATTAATACCCAAAACAAAACACTTACGGGATTTTATCCCATTTTCACAAAAACCTTTCTTCTCCACAGCTCTTAGGCGATCTTTGAGGCATTTCTTCATCAAAGTTCATTGGGTAAATATTGTTTAACTCGTCTTTTTCATTTTTATCAACATTAATCAAATTCTTAGGCTTAAACATGTGTAAATTGGTTGAAAAATTTGAGAAATGGGTATAGTTAGGGCTTTCAATGAATTTGTGATCTAGACCTCGTTTTGGAGTCGAGCTTAAGAACAAATTGTATATTTGAACTCATGGAGGATTGGGTGAACTTATTTTGGTTCGAAACTTGAGTTTCGATTATGTGGGCCTGGGGTCGATTTTTACTATTCCGGGCATAATGTTGTAAAAATCATATTTAGCAATATGAACTAGTTTGTTAAGTAGAATTGATGATATGAAATCAATTGTGTATAGATACGGTTGGATTGGAGTCAAATTCGAAAGGAAAAGGCATTGCTACCGGATTGAATCGTTCGTGAACTTTCGAGGTAAGTGTTTGTTCTATCCTAGTTTGTAGGAATAGGAATTCATTTATGAATAAATTATTGATTAAGAGTTATTGGTGTTATGCCGGTAATGAAGATAAATTATTGAAATTATTATCAATTATTGGTTTAAAACCGGTAATTATAAATATTGTTGATATAGAGATTGTTGGTTAATTGCCGGTAATATATATATTTATGAATTGGGATCGTGTGGTACGCCGACCACAAAGTGACTTAAATCTTGGCATTGGCCATAGTTGTCGGTAGCCTATTGATATATTTGGGAGCGGGTGGTACGCCTACCACAAGATATAATCATTGATATATTTGGGAGCGGGTGGTACGCCTACCACAAGATATAATTATACTGTGATAGTTGGGAGCGGGTGGTACGCCTACCACAAGATATAATTACTGTGATAGTTGGGAGCGGGTGGTACGCCTACCACGAAACATGAAATGAGAGAGGAATTGAGACA
Source organism: Nicotiana noctiflora (assembly GCA_032618575.1). Lineage (NCBI taxonomy): Eukaryota > Viridiplantae > Streptophyta > Magnoliopsida > Solanales > Solanaceae > Nicotiana > Nicotiana noctiflora. The sequence continues at coordinate 450,387 of JASVEL010002599.1, forward strand.
TGAAAGTAAGATTTATTACGTTGATTAGATTATTCTGGATATCGTGAGTTATTGATTGTTATTTCAGAGCAGAGTATTTCTTATAAATGTATTGTATATATATATCTATATTGCAACCGTACAGGTTTATGTGGGTGACCGGCCTTAGCCTTGTCACTAGTTCGTCGGGATAGGCCGGGCACTTACCGACGACATGGGGTCGGTTGTGCTGATACTACACTCGCGCTCTTTTGCGCAGATACGGGTTACGGACGACAGCAGCGGCAGTAGCGACTTGTGGATTTTTCGATTACTGAGATTTCGAGGTAGCCTTGCAGGCGTCCGCGAGACCCGTTGTCTCTTCTATCTATGCTTTTCATTCCGTTATCTCATGTAATCGAGATAAACAACTTGTATTTTCTTTCGGACAATTATGTGTATTATTCTTAGAAGTTCGTGAGTATTGTGACACCGATCTTGGGTAGTGTATCATGTTTGGGTTTTCTTTATCATATTTGACTAAGTCTTCCGCTAATTTTGATTATTCCGCTCTGTAATTTATATGTTTTTAATAATAAGTCTTAATAAGAATTGGTAATTAATGGCGATGTAATTAATATTTGGCTTGCCTAGCTTCCATTTAGTAGGCGCCATCATGACCCCGATGGTGGAAAATCCGGGTCGTGACAAGTTGGTATCAAAGCACTAGGTTGCACAGGTCTCACAACTCACGAACAACCTTAGTAGAGTCTGAAGGATCGGTACGGAGACGTCTGTATTTATCCTCCAGAGGCTACAGAGTTAGGAAAATATTCTCTTTATTCTTTCCGGTCGTGCGACTTGATCTTTTGAATGTTAATTGAACTTCTACTCTGTTCTTCCGCAGATGGTAAGGACACGAGGAGGAAGTTCCAACCCCAGCAGCTCCAGTAGGCCCAGCTCAGGTCCCAGGAGGAGCTGTGTTTTCACCGGATCTACGGGATGCTTTGGTCCGTATAGCAGGTTTTATGGATCATATCACCAGAGCAGGTTTATTACCAGTAGCACCAGCCACTTCTCAGGCTGGAGGAGGTAATCAGACTCCTGCTACGCGCACTCCGGAGCCAGTAATTCCCCAGGCTCAGGATCCTGTGATTCAGCCAGTTGAGGCAACTCGACCTATTATTACGACTCCGTCTAATGATGGTACAGCCATGTCTGCTGACGCGTTGTGGAGATTGGACAGGTTTACCAAGCTGTTCACTACCACATTCAGTGGCACTCCTTCAGAGGATCCACAGGATTTCCTATACAGTTGCCACGAAGTTCTCCGTACTATGGGTATTGTGGAGACTAATGGTGTGGATTTTGCTACTTTTCGGTTATCCGGTTCCGCCAAGACTTGGTGGAGAGATTATTGTCTAACCAGGCCAGCGGGATCGTCATCTTTGACTTGGGAGCAGTTTGCAGAATTATTCTTGGAGAAGTTCCTTCCGGCAACTCAGCGGGAGGTTATGCACAGACAATTTGAGAGTCTTCATCAGGGTTCTATGTCTGTCACACAGTACGAGACTAGGTTCGTGGACCTGGCTCGTCATGCTATTATCATACTTCCCACAGATCGGGAGAGAGTGAGGAGGTTTATTGATGGCTTGAATCGGCCAATTCGGCTACAGATGGCTATGGGGGCAGGAACTGAAATCACTTTTCAGGAGGCGGCTAATGCAGCCCGCCGGATCGAGATGGCTCTGTCACAGGGAGCGAGACATGGATCAGATAAGAGATCTCGTAATTCGGGTAGATTCGGTGGTACCTCGTCTGGAGATAGAGATTTTTATGATAGAGGCCATCCTCCTAGGCCTTATCAGTCAGCTCTTCAGGTTTCTCATGATGCTTCAGGTGATCGTAATTCTCAGCCACGCTACTCTGATCAGCAGCCTATCAGTGCACCACCACTTCGCCATTTTCAGCAGTCGAGGGCTTGTTTTACGTGCGGTGATCTTAGGCACATTGCAAGGTATTGCCCTCGAGCTTCGGACAGATCTCACCAGCAGGGTTCTCGTGCCATGATTCAGGCCCCAGTTCCCTCATAGCCTGCCCAGCCAGCTAGAGGCGGAGGTAGAGGACATAGAGGTGGAGGTAGAGGTCATAGAGGCGGAGCTCAGACCGATAGAGGTAGAGACCAGCCAGCAGCTGATCGTCCTAGAGATACTGCTCAGGGTGGTGGGGCACAGCCCCGATGTTATGCACTTCCCGCCAGACCAGAGGCTGAGTCTTCCGATGCCGTCATTACAGGTATTATTTTGGTTTGTGATAGAAAGGCATCAGCATTATTTGACCCTGGGTCTACATATTCGTATGTGTCTTCCTATTTTGCACCATACTTGATTCAGCCCAGTGATCCACTGAGTGTTCCTGTTCATGTGTCTACACTAGTAGGCGACTCTATTGTGGTTGATCGAGTTCATCGGTCATGTATTATAGTAATTAAGGGTCTCGAGACCCGTGCTGATTTATTACTCCTAAATATGGTGGACTTCGATATTATACTAGGCATGGACTGGCTATCTCCGTATCATGCTATTTTAGATTGCCATGCCAAGACTGTGACTTTAGCTCTGCCGAATTCGCCTCGTATAGAGTGGAAAGGAATTTTAGGTCATACTAGCCGTAATGTTATTTCTTATGTTAAAGCTCGGCGTATGGTTGGAAAGGGATGCTTGGCTTATTTGGCCTATGTCCGTGATTCTAGTGCTGAGGTTCCTTCTATTGACTCTGTGCCTGTGGTTCGCGAATTTCCTGAAGTATTTCCTTCAGACTTGCCAGGTATGCCGCCCGATAGGGACATTGATTTTTGCATTGACTTGGCTCCAGGCACTCAGCCCATTTCCATTCCCCCATACCGTATGGCTCCGCCAGAGTTAAAAGAATTGAAGGAGCAATTGCAGGATTTACTTGAAAAGGGTTTCATTAGGCCCAGTGTTTCGCCGTGGGGTGCACCTGTATTATTTGTAAAGAAGAAAGATGGTTCGATGAGAATGTGCATTGACTATCGACGGTTAAACAAGGTGACTATCAAAAATAAATATCCACTTCCGCGAATTGATGATTTATTTGACCAGCTTCAGGGTGCCAAGGTATTTTTAAAGATAGATTTGAGATCTGGCTATCATCAGCTGAAGATTAGGTCATCCGATGTCCCTAAGACCGCGTTCCGCACTCGGTATGGACATTATGAATTTCTGGTCATGTCTTTTGGGTTGACAAATGCTCCAGCAGCTTTTATGGAATTAATGAATCGGGTGTTCCGGCCTTATTTAGACTTGTTTGTAATAGTCTTCATTGATGACATATTAATATATTCCCGCGGTCAGGAGGAGCATGCGCAACATCTCGGAGTGGCCTTACAGACTCTGAGAGATAGCCAGCTATATGCAAAATTTTCAAAGTGTGAATTTTGGCTAAGTTCAGTTGCATTCCTGGGTCATATTGTGACGGCAGCAGGTATTCAGGTTGATCCGAAGAAAATTGAGGCAGTCAAGAGCTGGCCTAGACCGACATCAGCCACGGATATTCGGAGTTTCTTGGGGTTAGCGGGCTATTATCGCCGATTCGTAGAAGGATTTTCGTCTATTGCAACCCCACTGACCAGATTGACCCGGAAGGGTGTTCAATTTGAATGGTCCGATGAATGTGAGGCGAGCTTTCAAAAGCTCAAGACAACCTTGACCACAACACCGGTATTGGTTTTACCCACAGGTACGGGACCTTATACTGTTTATTGTGATGCTTCCCGTATTGGGCTTGGTGCAGTGTTAATGCAGGATGGCAAGGTTATTGCCTATGCTTCGAGGCAGTTGAAGATTCATGAGAAGAATTATCCAGTGCATGATCTAGAATTGGCGGCGATTATTCACGCATTGAAGATCCGGAGGCATTATTTGTATGGTGTAGCATGTGAAGTATACACCGATCATAAGAGTCTTCAGTATTTGTTTAAGCAGAAAGAGTTGAATATGAGGCAGAGAAGGTGGCTAAAGTTGCTAAAAGACTATGATGTTACTATTTTATATCAACCAGGTAAGGCCAATGTGGTGGTCGATGCATTGAGTAGAAAGTCTGCCAGCATGGGTAGTCTTGCATATATTCCGGTCAGTCAGAGACCATTTGCTCTAGACGTCCAGGCATTAGCCAATCGGTTCGTGAGATTGGACATTTCTGAGCCTAGCAGGGTGTTAGCGTGCATGGTCGCTCGTTCTTCTTTATTAGAGCGTATCCGTGAGAGGCAATTTGATGATCCTCATTTGCGTGAGTTGAGAGATACAGTACAGCGGGGAGGTGCCACACAGGTAAATCTAGATGATGATGGGATATTGAAATTGCAAGGTCGAGTTTGTGTGCCCAATGTCGAAGGGATTCGAGAGTTAATCTTAGCAGAGGCCCACAGTTCGCGGTATTCTATTCACCCAGGCGCCGCGAAGATGTACCAGGACTTACGGCAACACTATTGGTGGCGCAGAATGAAGAAAGATATCGTTGCGTATGTCGCTCGGTGTCTAAATTGTCGGCAGGTGAAATATGAGCACCAGAGACCTGGTGGTGTATTCCAGAGGATTGAAATTCCCGAGTGGAAATGGGAGCGGATCACTATGGATTTCGTTACTGGACTTCCTTTGACTAGAAGGAAATTTGATGTTATTTGGGTCATTGTTGATAGGCTGACCAAGTCAGCACACTTTATTCCAGTATCTGTCTCCTACTCATCGGAGAGGTTAGCGAAGGTTTACATTAGGGAGATTGTTTGTCTCCATGGAGTGCCAGTATCTATTATCTCTGATCGGGGTACACAGTTTACCTCGCGGTTCTGGAGAGCGGTCCAGCAAGAGTTAGGCACCCAGGTTCAGTTGAGTACAGCATTTTATCCTCAGACGGATGGCCAGTCCGAGAGGACTATTCAGATTCTAGAGGACATGCTTCAAGCCTGTGTTATTGATTTCGGAGGCTCGTGGGACCAGTTTTTGCCATTAGCAGAGTTTGCCTACAATAACAGTTACCAGTCTAGCATCCAGATGGCTCCGTATGAGGCGTTGTATGGTAGGCGATGTCGATCACCGGTTGGATGGTTTGAACCGGAAGAGGCTCGGTTGTTAGGTACAGACTTAGTTCAGGAGGCCTTGGATAAGGTCAAGACAATTCAGGAGAGATTGCGTTCAGCTCAGTCCAGGCAAAAGACTTATGCGGATCGTAAGGTTCGAGATGTAGATTTCATGGTTGGCGAACGAGTATTGCTCCGAGTGTCGCCTATGAAGGGTGTGATGAGGTTTGGGAAGAAGGGCAAGCTCAGCCCTAGATATATTGGCCCATTTGAGATTCTAGACAGAGTGGGAGGGGTGGCTTACAAATTAGCTTTGCCGCCTAGCTTATCAGCCGTGCATCCAATTTTTCATCTATCTATGCTTCGGAGATACCACGGCGATCCCACACATGTGTTAGACTTCAGTACTACTGTCCAATTGGACAATGATCTATCTTACGAGGAGGAGCCGGTAGCCATTCTAGACCGGCAGGTTCGACAGTTGAGGTCGAAGAGTTATCCTTCTGTGCGTATTCAGTGGAGAGGTCAGCCTCCTAAGGCATCGACCTGGGAGTCCGAGTCTGATATGCGGAGCCGCTACCCACATTTGTTTCCTGACCCAGGTACTTCTTTCTTTTGTCCGTTCGAGGACGAACGGTTGTTTTAGAGGTGGAGATTGTGACGACCCAAAGGGTCATCACTTGTTTTATTAATCATTTCGAGCTTTTGAGGTCTTGAAAACCTCATTTATAGTTGCCTAGATTTGCGTGCACAGTCCCCGGGCACAAAGCTGGAAAATATTTATGTTGAAATATGTGAAATATGTGAAAAAGTTGAAGAATTTTGATATTAATATTGATATGGTTGACTTTGGTCAACATTTTTGGTAAACGGACCCGGATCCGTGATTTGACTGTTTCAGAAAATCCGTAGAAAAATATGGAACTTGGGCATATGCCCGGAATTGAAATCCGAGGTCTAGAACCCCGGTAAAAGAATTTTTCTGTTAAATTGTTTTCTGAAAATGTTTAAGGAAAATGAAACTGAATTTTGATTAAAAAATACTGGTATCGGGCTCGTATTTTGATTCCGACGCCCGGTACAGGTCACATATATTGGTTAAGTGCTTCGTGTAAAGTTTGGTTGAAAACGGACGTCGTTTGACGCATTTCGGCCTTAAATTGGAAATTTTGGAAATTATGAAATTTGAAAGAATTCTTGAGTTTTAAGGCTCAATCCATTGATTTTGATGTTATTTTAGCGATTTGATCGCGTGAGCAAGTTCGTATGATGTTTTTGAGTTAGTGTGCATATTTGGTTTGGAGCCCGGGGAGCTCGGGTAAAGATTTGATAGGCCGTTGGATGAAATTCTGAGTTTTTGCACTGCTGGTTTTTCACCCAGCTGTTGTTCTACGCGATCGCGGCCTCATCCACGCGATCGCACAGCATTGGCCAGTTCTTCTACGCGATCGCAGCATCCCTCACGCGATCGCGTAGCTTCCAGTTCTTCCCCCACGCGATCGCAGTCATGTTCACGCGATCGCATAGGCCAAATAGGCTGCCCGTGAGTTTCCTCTACGCGATCGAAGCAACCCTCACGCGATCGCGTAGCTTCCAATCTTTTCTCCACGCGATCGCAACCTTTTGCACGCGATCGCATAAGAGGCCAGTCTTTCCTCTACGCGATCGCATCCCAATTCACGCGATCGCGTAGGGTAAATTTTCGCCCAGTGAATTAATACCCAAAACAGAACACTTACGGGATTTTATCCCATTTTCACAAAAACCTTTCTTCTCCACAGCTCTTAGGCGATCTTTGAGGCATTTCTTCATCAAAGTTCATTGGGTAAATATTGTTTAACTCGTCTTTTTCATTTTTATCAACATTAATCAAATTCTTAGGCTTAAACATGTGTAAATTGGTTGAAAAATTTGAGAAATGGGTATAGTTAGGGCTTTCAATGAATTTGTGATCTAGACCTCGTTTTGGAGTCGAGCTTAAGAACAAATTGTATATTTGAACTCATGGAGGATTGGGTGAACTTATTTTGGTTCGAAACTTGAGTTTCGATTATGTGGGCCCGGGGTGGGTTGCTTACCATCAGAGCAACCTGAATGTTGTAAAAATCATATTTAGCAATATGAACTAGTTTGTTAAGTAGAATTGATGATATGAAATCAATTGTGTATAGATACGGTTGGATTGGAGTCAAATTCGAAAGGAAAAGGCATTGCTACGGATTGAATCGTTCGTGAACTTTCGAGGTAAGTGTTTGTTCTATCCTAGTTTGTAGGAATAGGAATTCATTTATGAATAAATTGTTGATTAAGAGTTATTGGTGTTATGCCGGTAATGAAGATAAATTATTGAAATTATTATCAATTATTGGTTTAAAACCGGTAATTATAAATATTGTTGATATAGAGATTATTGGTTAATTGCCGGTAATATATATATTTATGAATTGGGATCGTGTGGTACGCCGACCACAAAGTGACTTAAATCTTGGCATCGGCCATAGTTGCCGGTAGCCTATTGATATATTTGGGAGCGGGTGGTACGCCTACCACAAGATATAATCTATTGATATATTTGGGAGCGGGTGGTACGCCTACCACAAGATATAATTACTGTGATAGTTGGGAGCGGGTGGTACGCCTACCACAAGATATAATTACTGTGATAGTTGGGAGCGGGTGGTACGCCTACCACGAAACATGAAATGAGAGAGGAATTGAGACATGAAAGTAAGATTTATTCTGTTGATTAGATTATTCTGGATATCGTGAGTTATTGACTGTTATTTCAGAGCAGAGTATTTCCTTATAAATGTATTGTATATATATATCTATATTGCAACTGTACAGGTTTAGGTGGGTGACTGGCCTTAGCCTTGTCACTAGTTCGCTGGGATAGGCCAGTCACTTACCAGCACATGGGGTCGGTTGTGCTGATACTACACTCTGCGCTCTTTTTGCGCAGATACAGGTTACGGACAACAGCAACGGTAGTAGCGACTTGTGGATTTTTCGACTACCGAGACTACGAGGTAGCCTTGCAGGCGTCCGCAGGACCCGTTGTCTCTTCTATCTATGCTTTTCATTCTGTTATCTCATGTAATCGAGATAAACAGCTTGTATTTTCTTTCGGACAATTATGTGTATTATTCTTAGAAGTTCGTGAGTATTGTGACACCAGTCTTGGGTAGTGTATCATGTTTGGGTTTTCTTTATCATATTTAACTAAGTCTTCCGCTAATTTTGATTATTCCACTGTAATTTATATGTTTTTAATAATAAGAAATTGGTAATTAATGGAGATGTAATTAATATTTGGCTTGCCTAGCTTCCATTTAGTAGGCGCCATCATGACCCCGATGGTGGGAAATCCGGGTCGTGACAACTGGACTAAAAGTTCTCATTGATGGAACCTCAATAATTTACCGAGCTTATTGCCGGTTGCTTAGTATGTTTTTTGTCTATATCATTGATTCATTAATTGTCGTTTTCATCCTACTTTGGATATTGATTATGGGTATTTGACTATTTGTGATGAGTGATGTATTAGATCTACAAAGCATCAACTATATATAACCAATAAAATCTACTTTTGCTTTGCATTTCTTATCTCGATAACCATAATTTCCAATAATGGATAAATTGTTATACAATAGTTGAACAATTTCAGTGAACTGAAGCAGATTTTAGGTCTCATAGAAGCCATCCCAAAATGCATTTTTGCAATGCTTGAAATTTGAATGGTGTTTAATGACAGATTCTGTTTGATTGCTTATGCAATATGAGAATATGTGCCTTTTGTTTATTTAAATGTTGAGGAGTAATATGATTTAACTACTTTATACATTCATCAAATTGAAGTTGCAATGAATCTGTTGAAATTTTCCAACAAAGTACCAAAAATAAGTTTGGCGTCTCAAAATGCCGATCAATTAGAGTTTCCCTTGCATTCTTCTCTAAGACAAGGAATTGATACAATTGCTCCACAGTCTGACCCAGCTGAAAGAACTCCAATATTGGAGTATCATCCAAATCATCGCGATGAAATAAGGAGGGCATACATTCAAGGTGGTGCTTGCCAACCTCGGTATCACGATTTCCCTCAATCTCACTTTTCTGGATTTATGCGTCGTTTTAATCCTCTATGGTTTGATGAATTTAATTGGTTGGAGTATAGTATAAGTACCGATGCTACATATTATTTACCTTGTTATTTATTTAAGGGAGAAAGTAATCAGCAAGGTGATGGTGATGGTTTTTCGAGTAAAGGGTTTAGGAATTGGAACAAAAAAGAATGTTTTAAGAAACATGTTGGTTCGCCAAAGCAAGTAGAAATTGTGATGATCTAATGCAATAAAAACAGTCTATTATTGCTGCATTTGACAAATAGTCTGATCAAACTAAGCGTGAGTATTGGCTTCGCTTAAATGCTTTAGTTGATGTGATAAGAATTCTTTTGACTCAAAGATTTGCATTTCGCGGTCATGACGAAAGTGAAATGTCATTGAACAAGGGTAATTTTATTGAAATTCTTTCATGGTATGCGGCTAAATGTGACAAGATTAAACATTTTGTGTTGAAATATGCTCCAAAAAATAATAAGATGACTTCTTCAGATATTCAAAAAGAAAGTGTGACCGCATGTAAGATAGAAACTATTAAGGCTATAATAGATGATCTAAATGGTGACTACTTTGCTTTATTAGTTGATGCGTCTTTAGATGTGTCACGCAAAGAGCAAATGGCTATTGTTTTATGGTATGTCGATAAAAGATGAAGTGTGGTGGAGAGGTTTATTGGCATGGTTCATGTTCGAGATACTAGTGCTTTATCTCTAAAGAAAGCAATTGTTGATGTACTTGTTCATCATTCTTTAAGTTTATCTTCTATACATGGACAATATTATGATGGGGCAAGCAATATGCAAGATGATATTAAAGATCTTAAGAAGTTGATTAAATAATAAAGTAGATCGGCTCATTCTATTCATTGTTTTGCACATCAACTTCAATTGACTCTAGTTGCCGTTTCTAAGAAGTGTGTTCAAGTAGGTGAAGTTGTATTATTGGTTTCAAATATGTTGAGTGTGTTGGGAGCTTCTTTTAAACGTGTGGATGAGTTTAGAGATTCTCAAAAAGAAAAACTCCAAGAAGCATTAGATATGGGTGAACTAAAAACAGGTAGAGGTTTGAATCAAGAACTCGATCTTGTTAGAGCTGGTGATACTCGTTGGGGATCACACTACAAGTCATTTGGAAACTGTATTCGTATGTTTGGCTCTATTGTTAATATTCTTGAAACACTTGTTGAAGATGCATTTACTTTAGATGATAGAGCTAAGGCATCGGGGTATCTCAAAGCTTGTCAAACATATAAGGTTGCTTTCTTGTTACATTTAATGAGAGATATTTTGGGGATCACAAATGCGTTGAATATATCCTTACAAAAAAAAAAGCAAGATATTGCAAATGCCATGCTACTTGTTCAAGTAGCGAAGAAAAGATTGCAAACTTTAAGGAGGGATGATGAATGAGATTTGTTTGTTGATAAAGTTTCTATGTTTTGTATCAAGCATGATATTTTGGTGCCTAATTTTGATGATCTATATGTTAACTCTGGAAGATCACGGCGAAAACCTGCTGATTATACTTTATTTCATCATTATCGTGTTGATGTGTTTTGTAAAGTTCTTGATTGGCAAGTTCAAGAACTTAATGATCGTTTTGATGAAGTGACGACTGAGTTGCTTCATGGAGTTGCTTGTTTGAATCCAATTGACGCATTTTCAAGTTTTGATAATAGAAAATAATGAAGATGGTTGAATTGTATCCTAATGACTTTGATGAATTTAGGATGAGTTCTCTTGAGAATCAGCTTGCGGGTTACATTATTGATGCTTGTGATTTTGATGAAAGGTTCTCCAATCTAAATGGCTTTATGATCTTTCAAAAAGATTAGTCAAGACAAAGAAGCATTCAATTTATCCTCTTGTATTTCTCTTAGTGAAACTTGCGTTGCTTCTTCCTGTTGCCACTACAACCGTTGAAAGAGCTTTCTCAGCAATGAAGTTTATCAAGAATAACTTGCGGAATCGAATGGATGATGACTTTTTAGACGGTTGCATAGTGCCTTAGGTAGAAAGAGAAGTATTTAGTATTGTTTCTAATGAGTCTATTATATAAATATTTCAAGAGATGAAGCCCCGTCGAGTACATTTGTAATAAGTAGAATCTCTTTTTGACGCTTCTTTATATTAGTTTCATTATATCGAATTGTTCGTACTATTACCCGTATTCTTATAATTTAGCTCGATATCACGTTGTTTGAGTTAAATTTAAGGGTGTTCAAATATTGTTTTGGCTTCGCCACTGATCACAACAGTTATCGGGCAAACACAGTGTAGTTAATTGCACGAAGGGTGTGACTTTTGGGAAGGGGAAGCGACTTTTGAAGTTCCTGTTTTTCAATTAATACATGTGTTTTTTTATTTTTAAATACCAAAATCTAAAAAATTAGATAAATGGTCATTCTAATCAAAGAGATGTGTGTCACGATTATAATCATGCCATTGGGTCAGCTATATTACTTTAGGCCTAGTATCAGCCTATTATAAGGCCCAACGCCAATAACAGTATTGAGCCCATTACTACTTAGCCTTTGTCTTGTTGGTCTTTATTCCTTAAAAGAATTTTTTCCTTTTTATATTATATATGAAATTTTATTATTAAAATGTGTACAATTTCTAATTTATCCGTTCTGTTCATATTTTTCCTACAATTATTATACCATTCATTAAATACTAACTATTAATAGCTGAATCTTCCTAATTATGCGTGCTAAACTTCAGGAACAGAATCTTCTAATTGATTTAGCCACAAATCAAATCTGTTCAAAAACTCAATTCGTCGAAATATATCGCCTAATTAAGATCATCTTATTCATTTTGTTAATGATGAATTGCCTGCTATATGATGAGACGTTATTGAAATATTTGGTGGTTTGCACTTTAGCTAGATGTTGCAAATTTAGAGGACTAGAAATGGTTTCGGGAGTGGACTTATTACAAATTTAATTTTTATTATATATGTACTAGTAGTAGTATTTTTGTCTCATTCTACGTGAAGTTTTTAATTAGGGCATGAAGTTAAGGAAATTTAAAAAGACTTTTGACGTATAAATCAAATACTATATGGAAAGTTATACAAGTATCATATTACATGTGTGGTAGTGAGAGTCCTAATAAGTTATATATATCATTAACGGAAAAAATGGAAATGTTAAAACTAGATAATTTTTTTAGAAGATATTTTTCACCGCTGATATCCATTAAAAAGCTTGAAAGCTTTGAATTCAAATTTGATTTTTCAAAAATAATTATTTGTTTGGACTGAGTATTATTGAAATTAATCGGGAATATGGTTTGGAGTTTATATCTCAATCTTGAGGGGTTCTGGTGAAGATTAGACTTGGTTTTGACTGAAGTTTAGATTGAAACTCGAAGAAGAATAAGACATATTGCAGAAATTATAGATAAGTAGTAGATAAATTGTAGATAAGTTGTAAATAAATTGTAGATTATTTGTATTCTGATTGTAGGTGCTTTATTTTCTGTTTTCACAAATAAAAAAAATGGCCAAAAAATTTCTATAAATCTTCTGAAAAAATGCAAATTTGTCAAAAATCATAATTATGCTACAACTGAATGGGAATTGGGATATAAAAATCCAATGTACCCAGTTTGTAGAGATTTTGTAGATAAATTATAGATTATTTATCTTCTAATTGTAGATGTTTTATTTTCTGTTTTCACAAATCAAAAAATGACTAAAACTTTTACAAATCTTCTGCAAAAAAATACAATTATGTCAAAAATCCCAATTAAACTACAATCGAATGAGAATTGGGATATTAAAATTCAATATACCCAGCTTGTAGATATTTTGTAGATGAATTGTAGATTATTTATATTCTGATTGTAGATGCATTATTTTCTGTTTTCACAAATCTAAAACGACTAAAACTTCTACAAAATCTTCTGAAAAAAAAACGCAATTATATCAAAAATATCAGTTAAGCTACAATTGAATGTAAATTGGAATATTAAAATCGGTGTATAATTCTGCACCGGAAAAATAATAGCTTCTAATCAGAATGTAATAGTGCAGGAACATTTAGAAGGCAGTCTTGAAAATGTGAAGGCATTACAAACAGGCAAGCAATTTAAAGCAAACAATCTTAAAGAGATGCAGAAGCAGGAGAATAACCCACATGGCAAGAATTATGGCGAAATCTTTCCAATACACGTTCTCAATAATAGAGACCTGTAGAACTTCTAGAAGTCGGTATTCGAGTATAGTGTTCCTAAGTGAAGGTGAGAGTTTGGGAGTTAATCTAGTAGTCAAGACCAAAACATAACCCCTTTTCAAAGAAGTTAATCTAGTAGTCAAGGGAGGAGGTGTCAAATTGACTATTGGAGCTAAATATGGGTGGATCTAAAGAGATTAGTTTATAATTGAATCATGACTAATTCGCGTGTAGTTAATATTGGAATTAAGATGAGTTAGGGTTAAAATAATGAGAATTATCCAACTAGCTCCACTGCGTGAAAGGAAATTAACAACGTAATCCACAAACACCGTTGTACTCTACGTGTATTCATATTATTGGTGGATTCTGAGCTGTCGCGACCCAGGGGTAACCTAATCATTACCCTTCTTTTCTCAAGTATATAAAGCGTGATAAAGACATTAGCTGCCCTTTTTCAGTGTAAAACTTTCTGCTCGAGACTTTCTTCTTTCTGTAGACTTAACACATCTTTTTTTTATCGCCGGCAGCGACCGGAAGTTGCAGACGACGGTGACGGAAGTGGAAGGACGTGTAAACGAGAGGTTGAAGATGAAGATTTTTGTGAAGACATTGAAAGGCACTCACTTTGAGATTGAAGTGAAACCCGAAGACACGGTACCTATCGATTTATCTCTCTTATCTTTTTAAATTGTATATTCATGCTTTCATGGGACTATATTTGTGAAGTTGTATGCAATTAGCAAATTGAGTTGTTGTAGCGGCGGTTGGACTCTGATTAGGGTTTCCAAGCAGCTGGCGTGGATTCAGGATTTTAAGTCAGTGATACTCCTAACTAATCCTGTAATAGTGAATGCCGACTTGTTATGACAGAATTCAACTCTTTATATAGTTCTGAGTCAAAGTTAGTGGCGACATGGTGAAAGCTAAATCAATCGCTGTCGAGTGGTTGCTTTGTTTGCGAGTTGTAAGTTATATAAAGTAATATTGATTTGTTGTTGTTATGATTCGTGCATTGATAGTATAGAATGCTGTGAAGTTATTTTAGGATTTTTTTATAACCGTGGTGGCCGGGACACCTTGCGTGCACCTCAACTAATTTTAGGATATTTATGCGGATTGCTTGAGTAGAACTGGATTTGGAGTAGGGTTAATAATTTTTACTATTGAGTAGATTCCATACGGTCCTGCTATGATTATAGCACTTCGAAGAGCAAATACATGCTGCCACTGTTGGGGACTCTTTAGTTTATGCCATTTCCACATCACCTTACAGGACTATCTGCATCAAAACTTAGGTTAAAGAAATGCTTTAAATTATTATTTTGTTCTTGAGTCCTACGGGTGGAAGCTTGGGTGCAAGTATTCTCGTTTTTTTCTGGGAAGGGTAGTTGGGAGTTATTTTAATTGAGTTCGGACTTGAGAGTGATTTTAATTGTTTCTAATGTTACTGGAGCAATTGGCTGTGTTAATGGAGTTTCTGTTTTTTAGCACGACCTTGGTTAGAGTGCTAGGTATGTTATGTGATACAATAACTTGCTAGGAATAGGAAAGAGAATGATCTAGGTAGAAATAGGATCTTTCCTTCTTTTTTTTTATTTGCACCGGGTATCCGAGACTCTAAGAGCCCCGACTAATCCCAGGGGTGCATAGGATCTTTCCTTCCCGTCACTACTTTTCTCTACCCTCAACAAAATGAAAGGAAGGCAGGACAAACAAAAAAGAAAAATTACAATTGACAATCTTTCCTTCTGTTGGAAAGGTGATTGATCATCGATTGGGTGGTGTCAAGACTGCTTCACGATTTTCTCGTGTTCAATTTGAATTTCTCCTTCAAAAAAGGATCAACTAAGTTTTGAGAAGCAATAATGTCTTGTTAAAAGCAATACTTTATCCGTTTCAATTTAGATGAGGTAGTTTGACTCGGCACGGAGCTTAATAAAAAGACTTTTGAAACTTGTGGTCTTAAAAGCTTAAGGGGTAAAAGCTTTGTGGGGCCATGACATTTGTGTGGTTATAAAATTTTCTCATTAAGGGGTAAAAATGTTATTCTTTTTTGAACGGACTAATAAGTGTGTCATCTAAATTGAAATAGAGGGAGTATGTATTATCTGAATGGTGGATTCTACGTCCTAGAACTCTTTCATTCTCTTAATATCATACTTTGTCTCAATGATTATATACTTTAGATTGCTTCGTCCATCTCATTATTAATTCATTGCTAAAACAATTTGAATATAAGATTGCTTCTTTCAGCTTATTTTGTTTGAGGACAAACCTATACTACCCGGATCAATATCCGATATAATAGATGGTGCAAGGCAGAAGATTGTTCTTGACATCAGCACTTAGGGTTTTCTTTTATATTTCTCTATTAATTTCTGATTTGTTTCATGCGGACACATCGTCGTCGTCTAACAAGATCTTCACTTTCCCTAAATAATTCTTTTTATCTTAAAGAAAATAAGTGTTGGCTTTCTGAGAATTTAGTGGCATCTAGTGATGGTGTCACTAGGAAGGTAAGACTGAATAGGGATATTTGGTCAGAAAATATCAATGTTCGCTTATGTAAAGGTTCCACATGGTTTGAGGGAATACCAATGTTCCCTTATTTTTGGAGTTCAATTAGGTCGAACGTTCATTTTCTTAACATCACATCATGCTGTCCACACTCCAAATGTTACGCCCTGGGAGCAATTGGGGGGGGGGGGAGGCTCCCCCATTGGTTGAGGGAATGGCTTGTCGTCTCCTTGTTTTGGGCAATTCTCACCTCATGAGCTAGCTTTTGGAATTGAATTAGGCCCAAGGTCCCTTTTTAACATTTTATAGGGCCCACTTCCCTTATAAAGCCCTTATGAATGCAATTCGGTTTGGCCCGGTGTTCTTGAGCTGCAGCCACTCGAAACAACGTTTCAAGAGGTAGATGTGAATAGAATTGCATCGTGCGATGAGGATGATGAAACCTTCTGCATGCAGAGAATTCAGAAGAAGTGCTGCGTTGTTTTTTAGTTTTTATGTTTGCCTTTTCTTTTGTATCGCTTTTTCTTTTTCGTCTTTTTGTGATTCTCTTTCCTTTCTTTTAGTCCAAAGAATAGTGTGCAGACATTGAGCAGCTTGTGCAGCAGTTACAGCTATTTTACCTTCTTAATTTTGCTTTTTTGTTGTTTATTCATCTCCCTGGCTAAGCCCTCTTTGTGTACTTCAGATGTTTCCACCCTTCCTGTTTAATAATAGAGTAAGTTGACCCAAAATAATCAGAACAGAATTGTAAGCGTCGTGTTACTTTTAAATAAAACACCCTGATCCCACTCATGTATGTAATTTCTCTGCCAGTGCTTTCTTTCCTTCCTTCTTCTTTCCCTTTTTCCTCTGTTGCACAAACTGATGTCCATAGCAATAAATATTCAGGTTGCTGATGTGAAGAAAAACATAGAAACAGCTCAAGGTCAAGATGTCTACCCCGCTGCACAACAGATGCTTATCCACCAGGGTAAAGTTCTCAAGGACACTACAACGTTGGAGGAAAACAAAGTCGCTGAGAATAGTTTTGTTGTTATAATGCTTTCTAAGGTACCCATTCTTCAGAATAATATAAGCATGCTCCACAAAGGTTTTTTCTATTGTTTTGTTAGAAATAGATGTTCTTCCTGGATGATTTTAAAGGTACTTTTGCTTCCATGAGCTGTGTGAATACAGATTTCTCTATTTTTTTTTTTTTTTTTTTTTTGCTGATGATGGTTCATATCCAATTTTTGTCCTCCCATGATCATTGTAGAATAAGGTTTCAACAAGTGCAACCTCAGCTGCGCAACCAGCACCTTCAAATACGGTGAGAACTTAATTACTTGTGGAGGTTCTTCTAGCCATTTGAGCTTTTTATGCAATTTATATCTGTTTCTAGCGTGGTGATTGAGATTATGAATTCAACTTACTTTAACAAATATATATATATATATATATATATATATATACAAACACTTAAACTTGCCACCATTTTTCATTTGAACACCTTATCTAGGGGTCTGATCTATTGAACTCTTCATGTTACTAAAAAGTGTGCCAATTGAACACTCAATGCAGATGTGGAACCATACGTGCATCTCAAACAAAACTGAGTGCGTGAAATAAGAAAATTTACACATCATTCTCGTTTTTATCACTCTTTGTTTCCATCCCACTTGCCTACCTCCCACATCCACTGTGGCTCACTTTCACAACCAAAACATGGCTTTATCCCCCCAAAAAAATTAAACCTTCAATATTTTGAGCGTTGCTTATGCATCTCCCTCCCATTTCCTATTTTTATTTATTATTTTTCCATAAAAGAAAAAGAGAGATATAGGGTGAAAAAATGGAGAAAAATTTAGGTGATTTGGTAGTTTTTGCTGGTTTTAATTATTTCTCCGGATAAGGAGATTGAATATAGCTAGGTCTTGCAGATGATTAAAGCGTTAATAGATGAGTATCCAGGAAGGTGTGGATGGTAATGTCCTCGATAAGCTAAAACAATGTCATGTCCTGCCCAATCGCCTCTTCCCAATACTTCTTTTACCTACCTCTACCCTTCTTTAGACTCGTCATGATCAACCTCTCACACCTCCTAACTGGGGCATTTATGCCTTTCCTCTTAACATGCTCGAACCACCTCAGCCTCGATTCTTGCATCTTGTATAGGGGTCACTCTCACCTTGTCCTGAATAACTTTTCTAATCTTATCTTTCCTGGTATGTCACACATCCATCTCAACATCCTCATTTCTGGTACTTTCATCTTCTGGACACGAGATTTCTCTACTGGCCAACCTTTAGCCCTATGCAACACAGTTGGTCTAACTATCGCCTTATAGAACTTGCCCTTAAGTCTTGGTGGCACACTCTTATCTTGCAGATAACTGTCAAGACCCCAATCCCGGTCGTGATGGCGCCCAACACAACTGCTAGGCAAGCCCGACCATTTACATTCTCATCCCGAGCATGAAGCTCAAATCAATTACCCGAACATTTATGTCAACAATAAAGCATAATTGTATAACAACCCCAAAGATCTAGGGTCACGAGTCTGGAGCCTCTAAACAAGATCGGATAACAATATCTGATCCAAATACTAAAGTCCGAATAATTTATATACAAAGGAAAAATAGAATAAGAAGAGAAGCCAGGTCCTGCGAACGCCAGCAGCTACCTCAGCAACTCGGATAAATAGTGATAAATGTCTACTGCTCCTGAGTACCTGAGTCTGCACACAAAAGGTGCAGGGAGTAGGGGTGAGTACTAAGTACTTAGTGAGTAATAAATATATAAAGCAGCTGAAAGTAGGAAATCCACAGAATACCACAATATGAAGCTAAACTACAGTCCGAATCTCCTACGAACTAGCATCAACAGTACAATACAGCTACCACAAAATAATTCAACAGATAAAGATGCAATGCAATGCACATAATCATTACGGCGTGTAGCCCGATCCATTTAACGTCGACGGCGCTCACTGGGGGTGTGTACAGACTCCGGAGGGTCTCCTACAGACCAAGCGCAATATCGCTGCGGCGTGCAGCCCGATCCTCATATAAACCGATGCGGCGTGCAGCCCGATCCTCATATAAACCGATGCGGTGTGCAGCCCGATCCATCCTCAGTCCACATAAATCAGACAAGTCACAAAAATAGTTCATTTTTCTTAATTCCAGTTCCCAGTTCATAATTTTTGAAAAGTACTTTAACTTTTATTTAATTTGCAAAAACCGGTGACTTAACATTTCAATAGTGTGATTTCAAATTCCAGGACTGAGATCAGTGATTAAACAAGTATAGCTATCACATATATACTATCCCCTAGGGATACTACAGGTCGGCACAAGGCCTCAAACAAGGCTTACAGCCCACAAATATGTCAAACACAGTATTTTTCCATCACTAACAACATATTATCCATATCCGGGATGGACCAAGTCTCAATCCCCAATCACAATCAATCCCGCACCTGCCACGGGGTGCGAGCCACGCCCTACTAGCGTCACAATGTGCTAAGCCGGGGTTTCGAACCCTCAGGCTACCATATACACAAACTACTCACCTCTAGCCGGCCGTAGACTCGTCCGCGATATCTTTTCCTTCAAATTTGCCGCCTCGTGCGTAGAATCTAGTCAAACACAACAATTATATCAAATACGGGTCAAAGAAACATAACCCAATTCAATTTATATGAAATACGCAATAATACACCAAGTTGGTAAAACCCGGACCCCGGGCCCGCTTCTTGAAAAATTCCGAAATTCATACCAACAGATTCCTCGTCTCGACACGAGTCCGTGCATATAAAATTTATCGAAATCGGAGTTCGAATGGCCTTTCAAAACCCAAAAATTCGTTTTCATGATTTAGGCCCTAATTCTTCACAAATTCTACCAATTTCAGGAATTTTGGTGTTTATTCTAGCATAAAATCATGTTTTTGAGTCAAGAAACTTACCTCCAGTGATTACCCATTGATTTCTCTCTTAAAAATCACCTCAGAAGCTTCTTCCCGTTCCAAAATTGGAAGAAAACTCGACCTGCTCGTCCTAGGTATACTGTTCACGCGTTTAATCGCTCCCAATGGATTCCTTGTGAAATTCTAATGAATTTAGGCTTTTGAATCACTCAATTTGACCTTATAATGAAGGAGATATGTAGGTTTTAAGATTTGCAAATAATGCAGGTTTTTAATACGCCGTCAGGGGCAGTTTCGTCATTAACCTGAAAATCTGGGCAACCTTAGTAAAATAGCCATAAAATCCTCATACGATGTCCAAATTCGATGATTCTTTTTGCTACGAGTCCGTAATTACGATACGGATCTAATTCTTCATTCAAAACAGTAATCGGAGCTCATTTGTTCAATATAATATTCCCTCCGTTTCAATTTATGTGAACCTATTTCCTTTTTAGTCCGTGCCAAAAAGAATGACCTCTTTCCTTATTTGGTAACAATTTACCTTTATGCAATGATTTATAGCCACACAAAATAAAGGTGCCTCATTTTACACCACAAGATCAAAAGTCTTCTCTCTTTTCTTAAACTCCGTGCCCAGTCAAATGGGTTCACATAAATTGAAACGGAGGGAGTATCATTTATGCTTGAAAAAAACGATGTCGAAGCATAAGAAAAACGAGCATAACGCAACCCAAACCTATCTGAAACTCATCCGAGCTCCTCGGGACTGTATACGAACATACTAACATGCCACATATGATCATGTAAACTTAGTTTCACTCTCAAAACACCAAAACTAATATCAAAACACCAAATTTACATCGGATTCAAGCCTAAGTTCTTCCAAAACTTCCGAAACTTGCATTTGATCTAAAACTCGACCTAAACACCTCCGAATGATCTAAAATTTTACACGCATATTCCAAATCACCTAACGGAGTAACTGCAACTATCAGAATTTCATTCCGACTCTCGGATCAAAATCTCACTTACCGTTCGGATTTCATCAAAATTCGACCTTAGCCAATTCAAGCCTAAAACTTCACCGGACCTCCGAATTCGATTCCGATTGCTCTCCTAAGCCATAAATGATCCTCCGAAACTAGTCGAATCATCAGAATTCAATTCCGAGCTGCCAAAGTCATCGGTCAACTTTCGGTTGACTTTTCCAACCTATTCTTCTCAAAAAGGGATTTATGGCCTTATTTCTATCTAAATTCCCTCCGATTTGCTTCTAACTTTCCAAACACATATAAGTTAGCATATTGAAGTATTAAATGGAGAAAATGGGGTGATAACTCCCGTAACGACGGGCTGGGTCATTACAATAACCAGATGCGAGCCTCCATTTCATCCACCTTATTCCAAAACAATGTGTAACGTCCTCATCAATCTCCTTGTTACCCTGGATTACAGACCCATTATATTGAAACTTCCACTCTCGGGGATGACTTGACTATCAAGCTTTACCTCCACTTCTGCTTCACGAGTCCATCATTGAACTTGCACTCCAAGTATAATATTTGGTCTTGTTCAACTTGAAACATTTACGGGTCGTTTGGAAGGGTGTATTAAGTATAATGTTGAATAAGCTGATATTAGTTATGCTGGCATTAGTTATGCTTTTGTCCATTGTTTGGTTTGATGTATTCAAGCATTGCACAATTTTTGAAAGAATTGTTTGTTTACAAAAATATCCTCATACCAGTCCACCACTTTATCTTTTTAAAAAAAACATTATGTTGAGGAATGTTTTTATATGAAAAATGTCAAAATAAATTATTTGATTTGTTTACCTATATTGTAGTATAAAACTGAATATTTATATAATTAAAAAAATATCAAGTATTTATTTATTTATTTACTAGGGATATAATTTTTTTTTCACTTTCTTGGATTATTTCAAACTTGCATTAGTATAATAACATATTTTGATCAAGCATAAATTTTGAAGGACAATTTTTTCTTTAACTAAGCTAATGCATCCATTAAAGCCCATTGCAGTGTTAATACCATTGTTCCTGATGCATTAGTTATGCAAGCATTAGTTATACACCCTATATCGTAAGCATTAGTTATTTGGTATTGTCATATGCATAACTAATGCATAGGTTCAAAAAGTATATCGAACAAGGTATTATTAATACACAAAGCTAATGCATGTATTATTTTATCTAGTGCATTCTACCAAACGACCCCTTAGGGTCCATAGTCCGTTTCCAAACCTCTAGCCTAGCGTTAACCCCTCGCGTCTCGTCAATCAGTTCTATATCATCTACAAATAACAGATACTATGGCACCTCCCTTTGAGTATGTAGCGTCAACACATCCATTACTAGGGCAAGTAAAGCAGACTAAAAGTTGATCCCTGATGCAACCCCATCACCACGGGAAATTGTTCCAATTCTCCTCCCACGGTCCTTACTCGAGTCTTAGCTCCACCATACATGTCTTTGATCACCCTAGTGTACGCTACTGGAATACCCTTACCTCTAAACTTCTCCATAAAACCTCTCTTTATAAAACCTCTTTTTAGGGATTTTATCGTAAGCTTTTTCTAGGTCAATGAACACCATATGCTAGTCCTTCTTCCGCTGTCTATATTGCTCCACTAATCTCCTCACAAAATGAACGACTTCCGTGCATAAATCCGAACAGGTTCTTGAAAATGGACACACTCTTCTTCACCCTCCCCTCCGCTACCCTTTCCCTAACTCTCATAGTGTGGCATGAATCCGAACCGGTTCTCGAAAATATACACAATCGTCCTCACCCTCCCCTTCGCCACCCTTTCCCAAACTTTTATAGTGTGACTCAACAACTTGATATCCATATAGTTGTTGAATTTTGGATATCACCCTTGTTCTTGTACAATGGGATCATTAAACTCCACCTCCATTCTTTGATCATCTTCTTTATCCTAAAAATGACATTAAACAACCCAGTAAGCCACTCCAAGCTTGCTTGGCCCGTGTCCTTCGAAAATTCCGTTGGGATCTCGCCTTACCCTGCTCATTTGCCGCAATGCCCCCTCAACCTCCCCAACCTTAATGTGCCTATAAAACCCAAAATCACGCTCTCATAGTTGTCCAACTCACCAACCAAAATTTTCCTGTCCCGGAAGAAGCAAAAGCTAATGCGTCTTTTTCTTCTCTTTTTTCTTTTTCTTTATTGTCGTGTCAGATTTTGATTTGCTTAATGACCATGTCATTAGTATTTGAATATCACGCGTTTGGATTCTTTGGTGTACTGTTGATGAAGGGTTCAATTGGCACACCTTTTAGTAATATGAAGTGTGCAAGAGGTCAGACCCGTAAATAAGGTGTCTATACGGAAATTGGTGGCAAGTTTAAATGTCTATATCTATAGATATAGATATAGATATAGATATAGATATAGATATAGATATAGATATAGATATAGATATTGATATAGATATAGATATAGATATAGATATAGATATAGATATAGATATAGATATAGATATAGTTTTGATAATTACCTTCCTTATATATTTGAATGATGGATGTTCTTGTAACCTACGCCTGTACGTTATGTGGAGACACATGTTTGGTTTATGAGTTTTGTACCTGAACTTTGTGCTGAAAGAGAATGATTTTGCTGAGGCTTTTGAAATGACTATAGCACCTGAAATGTAACATCTTATGCTGTGATCCATTTGAAGATAATTATATAAATCTAGAATGATTATTTGGAAGCTGATGATATCTGTTGACTAGGCCCAACCTGCAACCTCTACTGGCCAACCTACACAGACTGTAACAGCACCTCAAGCAACTGCTGCAAGCCTGGCGCCGTGAGTTTTTATTGTTACTGTTTGTTGGAGGATACCTGGAATCAATTTTTATCTTTGTGGTTTAGTTAGCTTAAGCTTAAGCTCTCTTTCTGCTTTTTAGTGCACAATCTGCTCCTCAGTCTGCTCCTACTCTTGCCGCTGCGCCAGTTTCCTCTAAGTGAGTGCATATGATATGCTTGGACTCGAAAAGTATTTTTTCGGTGATGTGCGATTAGCTAGGTCATGTTTTATAATGCTTTCTTTGTCAAACAGTCCCGTGACAGATGTGTATGGCCAAGCGGCATCAAATCTTGTTGCCGGAAGTACCTTAGAAGCTACAGTTCAACAGATTCTTGATATGGGTGGTGGAAGTTGGGATCGGGATACGGTTATTCGTGCTCTACGTGCTGCATTTAACAATCCAGAGAGAGCTATTGAATACTTGTATTCTGTGAGTTATGCACTTTCAGTTTTGGCTGACAATCATTTCTATATCTCTTGAACTGTAGACTAGGAGAATTTATCCATGTGTTGGGTGTGCAACTGTACTAAATAGTCTCGTGTACTGTTTTATCATATCACCACCACCCTCTTCCTGAATGACCAATTTCTCTCTCTCTCTCTCTCTCTCTCTGGCACTCTCTTTTGTTTCTTTTTCTTGGCTGCTATCTTTGCTATGTTTGAGGTATTTTTTCCATGTTCTTTGTCACTTTTGCTGTTGCAGGCTTTATCCTCTTTCTTCATGTTATGACCTCGGGACCATACTTCAAAGTTTCCCCACTGCTTGAGCTAAGAACGAAACATAAAGGAAGCCAAGGATCGTACAAGCAACACCACCTAGTTGGGGAACCTGTAGTTTTTGAGAATCCCTAATTTTGAAAGGCAAACTATTTAGTATTTGAATGAAATAGACCGAGCAGAGTGGACGACTGTAGATGATTGTTTTTTATAACCGGATATACTGAATTTATATAGCCTTCCCTAACTAGTTTGAGATTGAGGCGTAGCTAATTGATTGATTCTTCTTTACTTTGTGCATCACAATGCCCTTTCTATGGTAGTATTCCTGAAGCTTCATATTCTCCTGTAGTTACTTTGCCCAGAGAATAGAGTTACTTCAGAAAGTAAGAAAATGTTCACATTCTGCTGGCAGTTAGTGCTCGTGTGTTATGCTAGCTAGTATTTTCTTGTCTTCTATAATCATTTCTTTTAATTGACTTTAAAGTACACTAATATCTTTTAGGGTATTCCTGAGCAAGCAGAAATTCCACCTGCTGCTCCTGCTCCTGCTGTTGCTCCTGCCAGTGGACAGACAGTAAATCCTCCAGTTCAGGCTTCACAGCCGGCAGTTCCGTCCGGTGGCCCGAATGCTAATCCTTTAGATCTCTTTCCTCAGGTGGTGAAATCTACCAGAAAATTTGAATTTATGCTGTTGTTATTCAATATGCTAAAAATTATCACAAAATTACCATCAGGGCCTTCCAAATGTTGGTTCCAATGCTGGAGCTGGAAATTTGGATTTCTTGAGCAATAGTCCACAGGTGCACATCCTGCCTTTAAAAATTGGTTATTAAATTTGTAAGCATAATTTTATAGCCTCTTTTTTCCATCAACAGTTTCAAGCCCTTCGAGCAATGGTGCAAGCAAACCCGCAGATATTGCAGGTATCACATACACATACACATCAACACATACTGGCTTTTAATTTTGTTTGCCCAAACCATTTACAAAAGATTTCTGGAACCATGACTTCCTTTTACTTTGCAGCCTATGCTCCAGGAGTTGGGTAAGCAAAATCCTCAGTTGATGCGGCTTATTCAAGAACATCAAGCTGACTTTCTGCGCCTCATCAATGAACCTGTTGAGGGGGAGGGGTGAGAACTTCTTGTTTTGCATTAGGGAGAAGGATGCATGAGGCTCAGTTACTTTAGCTTCTAGCTGTCCGAAATCCTTTCTTCAGCATCTCATGTGTATGTGAGGTTTACTTTGTCACTTATGTGGTGCTATCAGGAATGTGCCCGGGCAGCCGGCAGGGGCGATACCACAAGCTGTGACTGTCACACCTGAAGAGCGCGAGGCTATCGAACGTGTAAGTTCTTCATTTATCTTTTAGGTTGTACCACCACATGGTTTCAGGTTCAGTTAGAGTTAGTTCATTTCATAACAGTTTCCCTGTAGGAGTGGAATGTCAACTTCAGAGTTATCACTGTTGCCTTTTCATGAATGTTTGTTGAAACTATACTGTGCTTTTACGTAGCATCTCTGACTTGAGTTTCCAATGATCGTGAAATCATTATGAGAAAGGACAGAACTTGGATGTTACTTGAGATTTCGTTATAATAAAGCAGTGAACTATGATGGATATTACTTGGCTTTCCAAATTTTACTTTTGCAGTTACACTAGCTTTAGCAGATATGAAATTTTGTTCTGACATGATAGTGCTTGTCTATTTCTGCTTGGTGGTGTTGACCTTAACAGCTTGAAGCTATGGGTTTCGATCGAGCGTTGGTATTGCAAGTATTTTTTGCATGCAACAAAAATGAGGAGCTGGCTGCAAACTATCTCTTGGATCATATGCATGAGTTTGATGAATGACATGGATGAAACAGAGTGCACTTTGACTTCTTACAGTTTCCGTTATACTTTGTTTTTGTTCTCTTTCTTCTCAATCCGTGTGAATCTTTCTGTTGTTCCTTGTGGAGTAATTTAATCCCCTCATTCACAGTGGATAGCCTTGGATCTAAAACTATTTCTATAATGGATATGTTATACAAGTAAAAGTACCAGCAAGCTTTCTTGTTGTTGCTCATGAGCGATGAAGTTCTAACCTTTTCTGTATTTCGGAAGAAAGTTATGGCCATCCATTAGCCAAGAATAATTTAATTTTCTTTCCTGTGAAGTCTGCTATATACCGATTCAATATGTTTGCCCATTATTATCGTTGCCTTCTTTTCCTCGTGAACTTAAGATGCTTGACGTCAAGTCGGCAACTGCTGATGGCATCGACTTAGCTGTTTCAGTTTGTTGTTTGTGAGTGAGTGAATTTATTTTTTGATTTGTTCTAAAAGAGTCAGAGTTGGCCGTTTGAGGCAAAGATTTCAAATTAATACCCCCCGTCATTAAAATAGGATTGCTTTGTTCGTGCTCAACCTCTCTCCCTTCCCTTTTTCTTTCTGGTGGTCTTTCATGCACCATTGACTCTAGTTGTCAATATATATTGGCCAAATACATATTTGGACCTTTAAACTTGGCTTTTTTTGTCATTTGGGCACTTAAACATAGTCAGGTCTTTTAATTAAATCACATATATGCCAATTAAACACTTTGTAAACCATATGAGAAATTTTTTTATAAAAATTAGTGGATATGTAATTAGGTGCACTTGTGTATTTGATAGCTTTTAAGGCTTTCTTCCTTGCTTATGAAATAGTTGCATTCATGTATTTGACAACTTTGCTCTTTTGATTTTTGTTAAAAGTTGTTAATGTCAAAATGTAACTTCTATCAATCACTATTTCAGTAGCTTACAAGTGTCATGCAAAGAGAACAAGCATGTAAAATGAGAATAGTCAAATTCATGTACATTATACTTTCTTTTAAAAAAAATAAAGAGGAAAAATGATGGGTTCATGAGGAGAAGAAAGAGAAATGGAATGTAAGGTAAAAGTTAGCTTTAATTGGAATAATATATTAGAATGTCATAATATTATTACTATTATAATAATAAAAACAAAATAATATATAACCTTTTTCTCATTTTTATGCGTCTTTTCCACGCATTCAATTATGTTACTACAAAGTGTCTAATTGGCACAAATGTGGCTTAGTTAAAGGACCTAATAGGAACAACTCTATGTTTAATTATCCAAGTGGCAAAAAAAGCCAAGTTTAAAGGTTCAGCTATATATTCTGCCATATATGTATTTAACTCTAGTTCCATAATTTTAATTGTTCAATGAGTTTAGCGGATAATATTACAGTCAAAAACATAAAATGAAAATTTGCTTCTAAGATCTTCTGAAGCCTCCTAATATAATATTTTTCACGAGGAATGTAGTTAGTTCACGGCTTTCAACACACAATTGGCAACTTATGGTCAAATCACAAATGATTATATCGGTCTAGAGATTTCATTAGCATCCCCCTCCTTGGCATTGCAGCTTGCAATCGTTAGCCATTGAAATGCTACTAGACTATTTACAGATCTACCCCCACGTCCACTACCTCCTAGCTGACGTCATCAACTCAATACATATCACTAGGAAAAGAGGAGTGGTAATCTCTTCTATTTTGACGACGTTAAATTGATATAACTTAAAACATGATCCACTACGAGTGTGCATAATTTCGTAAAAATAGAATTAAAATAAAAACAATTAGTATTTCGAATTGATATTTTGGTATTTGGTACTATATTCTGTACACATTTTTGACACTTCAGTATTCTGTATATTATACATTTAAAAAAAAAAAAAATACTAAATATCGTACCAAAATATATAGTCATATGTAAAACACACATATATTGAATTATTATATAAATAATAATTTAATCAATCCAAATATATAAATTTAAAACCAATGTAAAAGTCAAACTAATGTCATTTTCTTGTTTTGTGAGATTAGTATTGGATCCACATGTTTCTGAAATAACAGAGAAGAGGAAAAAAAAAAGATAAAATCAATTCCTGTCAAATGTAGAAAAAGTTCTTTACTGCTAATGAACAAAATTATGACTTAGACGAAGAAATTTGGTTGGACCATAAGTGGACAAAGACAAGTTAAATTAGGTTCAACTGATAGGCCTAATGCCTGTAAGCCTAATGTGTATATATTACCCTCTCCATATATCACTCTGTGGGATTATACTGGACAACTGTTGTTTGATAGGCCTAATGCCTGTAAGCATATCTCAAGTGTATAATTGTAATGACCCGACCGGTCGTTTTAGAAAATTACGCCCCAATCCCCAATTTAACTGTTTCCCTAAGTTCATTTATGCTATTGTGGTTTGCCGGGAGAGTCGGTTCTGAAATTTGGAGCATTTTGGGACACTTAGTCCCTAAATGAGAGCTTTAAAGCTAGAAAATGGTCCGTAGCCGGAACAGTGTTAAGACGATCTTGGAACGGAAATCCGATGGTTCCTTTAGCTCCGTTAGGTTATTTCGGGGTTGGGAGCGCGTTCGGAATGTATTTTGGAGGTCCGTAGCTCAATTAGGCTTGAAATGCCGAAGGTTGAAATATTGGTGAATCCGAACGATAGGTGAGATTTTGATCCGGGGGTCGGAATGGAATTCCGACAATTTCTGTTACTTCGTTATGTGATTTTGGATATGTCCGCAATTTTTCAGGTCATTTGGACGTCGTTTGGTCGGGTTTTAGATCGTATGTGCAATTCGGAAGTTTTAAGAAATTTAGGCTTGAATTCGATATAAATTATGGGTTTTGATGTTGTTAGACGTGTTTTTATGATTGGAATGAGTTCGTATCGTGTTTTGGAGTATGTTGGTGGTTTTAGTTGGGGTCCCGGGGGCCTCGGGATGAATTTGGACCATCAAACGGGCATTTGGAACTTTGAAAAATCTGCAGAAAATGCAGCAGCAGTGCAGCAGGGCATTGGTCATCGCGTTCGCGATGACTGGGCCGCGTTCGCGAAGGCCTGGGTTTGATGACCATCGCGTTCGCGATGCTAGGGACGCATTCGCGTATGAGGAAGCTGGAATGCATCGCGTTCGCGTGGAGTAATGTCGCGATCGCGTAAGAGGAAAAGGCACGGCATCGCGTTCGCGTGGACTGGGACGCGTTCGCGTAGAGTAAAAGTCCGGAGGCTGGGAAGATGACCTTCGCGGACGCGTGACTTCACGTCGCATTCGCGTAGAAGAAGTTGGGCTGTTCATCGCGAACGCGTGAACAGTAACGCGAACGCGTAGAGTAATGGGGTCTGGCAGTGAGTTTAATTACAGAACAGAACCGGTCGCGGGTTTCATACCCCAAAACGCCATTTTTGAGTTCTAGAGAGAGAAACTCACGGGAATTGCTGGGAATTCATCGGGGATTCGTCGGAGGTAAGTTTTGTGGCTTAATTACATCATTTTAACATGAAATCCTTGGTTAAATTTATGTAAATGGAAGATTAAAGGTGGGTTTGAGCCCTAGGCCTAAATTGAAGAAAAACACTGATTTGAGTGGGCAAATGGAGTTCGATTATGGTAAATTTTATATGCCTAGACTCGTATTGAGATAAGGAACCCGAATATATAATTTTCGTGATTTTTCGATAAGCGTACCGAAAGTCGGGTTTTGGCAACTTGTGGGTTTTGGTGTATTTTGAGTTATTTTGATTGGGTAATGCCCAATTGGCCTATTTTGATGTGATTCTATTGATTTTTATCATATACTACACTTGTGGAGGCCGACATTCACGGCAAGAGGGTCATTTCTTAGCAGTTTTGTACCGGAATTGAGGTAAGTGGCTTGTCTAACCTCGTGTGGGGGACTTTCACCCCTAGGATATTATGTGATACTTTTAATGCCTTGTACGCGAGGTGACGGGCGTGTACATGCGCCGGTTGTTGAACACATACTTTACTTAAAATGTTCGATGAGTGATATTCCTGTTTTTAGCTGTTAAATTCGATATTCCTACCCGGTAGCAGTTAGAAAAGCATGATTAGGTAGTATTTAACTGTCTAGTTGCCTAATTGTCTTACTTGAGTTTTCTTGGTAATCGCTGGCGCTGTTTATCGGCGAAGTTATAGTTAAGCATATTATACTTCTCTCTGTGTATTCCTTTACTTGCTGTGTCTGTGGACTGCGGGTTCAATTCCCGGAGATCCCAGGGCTGTGGGTACGATTCCCAGAGACCCGGAGTGGTATTGTTGTGGACTGCGGGTTCGATTCCCGGAGATCCTGAGATTTATTGAAATGAGGATTACGGGTTCGATTCCTGAGATCCTGAGTTATTGGTAGGGACTACGGGTTCGATTTCCGAAATCCTGAGTTATTGGTAGGGACTACGGGTTTGATTCCCGAGATCCTGAGTTATTGGTAGGGACTACGGGTTCGATTCCCGAGATCCTGAGTTATTGGTAGGGACTAAGGGTTCGATTCCCGAGATCCTGCATTATTGGAAGGGACTACGGGTTCGATTCCCGAGATCCTGAGTTATTGGTAGGGACTGCGGGTTCGATTCCCGGAGATCCTGAGTTATTGAGATATTATTGAGACAAGGGCTGCGGGTTCGATTCCCGGAGACCTAGAGGTACTGAGAATGGGACTGTGGGTTCAATTCCCACAGGTCCTGGATTTTGTTTTATTTAGTTGGTTATTTGTTGTTAGCTTAATTGTAGACAGTTGCAGTAATCATCTTATTGTTGTTATTTCGGAAATTATTATCATTTAAACTGTTTATTTTTGTTATCATCATTTTATTATTGTTTCTCAGTAGGGCCCTGACTTTCCTCGTCACTACTCCATCGAGGTTAGGCTTGGCACTTACTGATTACCGCCGTGGTGTACTCATGCTACTCTTCTGCACACTTTTGTTGTGCAGATCCAGGTACATCAGAGCAGACTCGTGCTAGGTGATTCCGCATCTTTCTGGGAGACTTCGAGGTATGATCTGCTACATCCGCGGATCCGGAGGCTTCCCTTCTATTCTAGTAATACTAGTTGGCATTTTTCCTTCATCTCATTGATAGATACTCTTTACACATAGAGCCACAGTTGTATATTCTCTTTTAGTCTGTGTTACCGTGGGATTCCGGATCTTGGTAGTGTTTTATTCATTGTGTGACGGATGTATGTGCCAAGCGGCACGGATTACATATCTTTTTATGCTATTTTTCCGTTGTTTCTTATTTAAGTGTTTATAGCTTGTATAATCCGCAACGTGTTAGGCTTACCTAGTCGTGGGGACTGGGTGCCATCACGATATGTTCACAATTGGTGAACTAGGGTCGTGACAAGTTGGTATCAAAGCTCTAGGTTCATAGGAGTCACAGAAAACAGACCGGTTACTTAGAGTCTCGCTGATCGATACGGAGACGTCTGTATTTATCTACGAGGGGCTATGTAACTGTTTAGGAAACTCTTCATTTCTTTTGGATTCCTTGTCGTGTGACATTCTTGGCATCAAAAATCTAAACTACTGATTTCTATTCTCTCACAGATGGTGAGGACACGAGCTACTCGCGATGATAAGGTACCTGCGCCCCCTGTTGCTGCCGTCAGAGGCCCGGGCCGAGGTAGAGGACGAAGACGTGCCCGAGGTGCAGCCACAGCACCCGCGCGCGCTGCCGCTGAGGTGCCACAGGTAGACGAGGTTGGAGCGCAGGCACCTGGTACACCGACTACAGCTGCTACTACTCCAGCACTACAGGAGACCATGGCCCAGTTCATGAGTATGTATACCATTTTAGCTCAAGCAGGACTGCTTCCTCTCGTCGCAGCTACATCTCAGGCCGGGGGAGGGGCCCAGACTCCCGCAGCTGTTACACCAGAGCAGCGTGTGCCAGTGGGACAGGTTCCAGATGTTTTGGTTATGCCTCCTGCCGCCCCAGCACAACCCGGAGGTGGACCAGCTGCCTCTGAGGACGAGCAGCGTAGATTGGAGAGGTTCAAGAAATATGACCCTCCAGTGTTTAGTGGTTTGGCTTCGGATGATGCATTGGGTTTTCTAGAGGAGTGTCATCGTATTCTTCGTACTATGGGGATTGTGGAGACCAGCGGGGTTTCCTTCACTGCTTTTCAGTTTTGTGGGGCCGCTTATGATTGGTGGTGCACGTATGAGTTGGATAGTCCAGAGGAGTCTGCTTCGTTGAACTGGACGCAGTTTTCGGATCTGTTTTTCAGGGAGATTGTTCCCCAGAGCCTTAGGGATTCTTGGCGCTCGAAGTTTGAGCGGTTGCAATAGGGCTCCATGTCGGTATCGGAGTATGCTATCAGTTTCACCCGTCTAGCCAAGCATGCACCGGCTTTGGTAGCCACGGTTCGGGAGAGAGTGCGGAGATTTATTGAGGGCCTTGTTCCGCCTATCTGATCCAGCATGGCCAGAGAGCTGGAGATAGATATATCTTATCAGCAGGCAATTAGCATTGCCAAGAGGATCGAGAGTATGCTCCCTAGAGAGCGGAGAGAGAGAGAGGCCAAGAGGTCTCGTGATTCGGGCCATTTCTCTCGTGCCCGCACTTCATCAGCCGGTCGTTTTGGCAGGGGTTATTCCGGCCGACCAGTTCACTCAGCATTGCCCGCAGCCGGTAGTACTCCAGGTCTTCCAGCACCTCAGGAGCCTTATTATGCTCCCCCAGTTTCCAGTGCACCTCCTGCGCGGGGTCCTTCCAGGGGTCAGACTAGTGGGGGTGAGGTCGGTCAGTCACAGCCACCGCGTCCTCCCAGAGCTTGTTTTGAGTGCGGGGATACTCGCCACCTGGTTAGGGAGTGCCCCAGGCGCAGGAGAGGAGCCCCTCATCAGTCATCACGGCATCCGCGTGGTTCTCAGGGCCAGCAGGCTATCATTCCAGCCCCAGCTGCCACTCCACCTGCCCTGCCAGCCAGGGGCAGGGGTCGGGGTTCCAGAGGCCGCCCTCGAGAGGGGGGACAAGCCAGATTCTATGCTATTCCTGATCGCGCCTGCGGCTGTTGCATCTGACTCTGTTATTACAGGTATTATTCTGGTTAGTCACAGGGAGGCATCGGTTCTATTCGACCCTGGTTCCACTTTTTCATATGTGTCTTCTTACTTTGCTTCTCATCCGGGTGTGCCTCGGGATTCTTTGAGTGCCCCCATTTATGTTTCCACTCCGGTGGGTGATTCTTTGGTAGTGGACCGCGTATATCGGTCGTGTTTGGTCACTATTTGTGGTTTTGAGACTAGAGCGGATCTATTGTTGCTCGGGATGGTCGATTTTGATATAATTTCGGGCATGGACTGGTTGTCGCCCCATTATGCTATTCTTGATTGTCACGCCAAGATCATGACGCTGGCTATGCCAGGCATTCCACGTATTGAGTGGATTGGTACTCTAGATCACACCCCTAGCCGTGTTATTTCTTTTCTCAGAGCTCAGCGTATGGTTGAGAAGGGGTGTGCTGCTTATCTAGCCTATGTATGGGACGTCAGTATTGACACTCCCTCCATTGATTCTGTTCATGTAGTACGTGACTTTGCTGATGTATTTCCAGCTGATCTCCCGGGCATGCCGCCCGACAGAGATATTGACTTTGCTATTGACTTGTTGCCGGGCACTCAGCCCATTTCTATTCCACCGTACCGTATGGCTCCTCCTGAGTTGAAGGAGTTGAAGGATTAGTTACAAGAGTTATTGGGCAAGGGTTTTATTCGACCCAGTGTTTCGCCTGGGGTGCTCCTGTATTGTTTGTGAAGAAAAAGGACGGTTCTATGCGTATGTGTATTGACTATCGTCAGCTGAATAAGGTTACAGTGAAGAACCGGTATCCTTTGCCCCGTATTGATGATTTATTTGACCAGCTACAGGGCGCACAGGTGTTTTCTAAGATTGATTTGCGCTCTGGGTATCACCAGCTAAAGATTCGGGAGCCAGATATCCCGAAGACTGCCTTCAGGACCCGGTATGGTCACTATGAGTTTCTCGTGATGTCTTTTGGGCTGACTAATGCCCCAGCGGCCTTTATGCATTTGATGCACAGTGTGTTCAGGCCTTATCTGTGCTCGTTCGTGATTGTCTTCATTGATGATATTCTAGTATATTCCGGAGCCGGGAAGAGCACGAGCAGCATTTGAGGATAGTGCTTCAGATTCTGAGGGAGAAGCAGCTTTATGCCAAGTTCTCTAAATGTGAATTCTGGTTGAGTTCGGTGGCATTTTTGGGCCACGTGGTGTCGAGTGATGGTATTCGAGTAGATCCGGGAAGGTGGAGGCCGTGCAGAGTTGGCCCAGACCCTCGTCCGCTACTGAGATTCGCAGTTTCCTTGGTTTGGCGGGCTATTACCGTCATTTCGTAGAGGGGTTCGCTTCGATTGCAGCACCTATGACTAGATTGACCCAAAAGGGTGCACCTTTTCAGTGGACAAATGAGTGTGAGGCGAGCTTTCAGAAGCTCAAGACAGCTTTGACTTCGGCTCCTATATTGATGTTGCCTACAGGTACGGGGTCCTATACCGTATATTGTGATGCCTCACGAGTTGGACTCGGCGCGGTATTGATGCAGGACGGTAGGGTGATTGCCTACGCATCGAGACAGCTGAAGGTGCATGAGCAGAATTACCATGTTCATGATTTGGAGCTAGTTGCCATTGTTCACGCCTTGAAAATTTGGCGTCATTATTTATATGGGGTTCCTTGTGAGATCTACACCGATCACCGGAGCTTGCAGCACTTGCTTAAGCAGAAGGACCTGAATATGCGTCAGAGGAGATGGTTGGAGCTACTGAAGGACTATGATATTACTATTCTCTATCATCCGGGCAAGGCTAATGTGGTTGCCGATGCCTTGAGTCGTCGGGCAGAGAGTTTGGGGAGTTTGGCGTATCTACCAGCTTCGGAGAGGCCTATGGCGATGGATGTTCAGGCTTTAGCCAGACAGTTTGTTAGACTGGATCTTTCGGAGCCCAGCCGGGTTCTCGCTTGTGTGATTTCTCGGTCTTCTCTATTTGACCGCATCAGGGAGAGTCAGTTCGACGACCCTCATTTGCTTGTCCTCCAGGATAGAGTTCGGCGTGGTGATGCTCGAGATGTTACCATCGGAGATGATGGAGTTATGAGGATGCAGGGGCGCATCTGTGTGCCCAATGTAGATGATCTTCGAGAGCCGATTCTAGCAGAGGCCCATAGCTCGCGGTATTCCATCTATCCGGGAGCCGCGAAGATGTGTCAGGACTTGAAACAATATTACTGGTGGAGGCGGATGAAGAGGGATATAGTTGATTATGTTTCTAGATGCCTCAACTGCCAGCAGGTGAAGTATGAGCATCAGCGTCCGGGTGGATTGATGCAACAGATTGAGATTCCCGAGTGGAAATGGGAGCGCATTACCATGGACTTTGTATCTGGACTTCCACGGACGGTTAGAAAGTTTGATTCCATTTGGGTCATTGTGGATCGGTTGACCAAGTCCGCCCATTTTATACCGGTGGGCACTACATATTCATCGGAGTGACTAGCGGAGATCAACATCAGAGAGATAGTCAGCTACATGGTATTCCAGTTTCCATCATTTTAGATAGAGGCACTCGGTTCACTTCACGGTTCTGGAGAGTCGTACAATAGGAGTTAGGTACTCGGGTGGAGCTGAGCACGACATTTCACCCCCAGACTGATGGGCAGTCCGAGCGCACTATTCAGATTTTGGAGGATATGCTCCGTGCGTGCGTGATTGAGTTTGGAGGTTCATGGGATCACTTCTTGCCACTGGTGGAGTTTGCTTATAACAACAGCTACCAGTCCAGTATTCAGATGGCACCGTACGAGGCCCTATATGGTAGGAGGTGCAGGTCTCCCGTGGGTTGGTTTGAGCCGGGCGAGGCCGGGTTGCTAGGTACTGATATGGTTCAGGAGGCTATGGACAAGGTCAAGGTGATTCAGGACAGACTTCGTGCAGCCTAGTCTAGAGAGAAGAGTTATGCGGACAAGAAGGTTCGTGATGTGGCTTTTATGGTTGGTGAGTGGGTTCTGCTTCGAGTCTCGCCCATGAAGGGCGTTATGAGGTTTAGGAAGAAAGGGAAGTTGAGTCCCAGATTTATTGTCCCTTTTGAGATTTTGAGGCATATTGGGGAGGTTGCTTATGAGTTAGCCTTACCTCCTAGTCTAGCTGGAGTTCACCCCGTATTTCATGTCTCCATGCTCCGGAGGTACCATGGTGACCCGTCGCATGTGTTGGATTTCACTTCTGTTCAGCTAGACAAGGATCTGTCTTATGTTGAGGAGCCAGTAGCCATTCTAGACAGGCAAGTCAGAAAGCTAAGGTCAAAGAACATCGCTTCGGTAAAGGTTCGGTGGCGGGGCCAGCCGGTCGAGGAGGCGACTTGGGAGACCGAGCAGGATATGCGCAGCCAGTACCCTCATCTTTTCACTACTCCAGGTACGTTTTCTATGCTCGTTCGAGGACGAACGAATCTTTTAAGTGTGGGAAGATGTAACGACCCGACCGGTCGTTTTAGAAAATTACGCCCCAATCCCCAATTTAACTATTCCCCTAAGTTCATTTCTGCTATTGTGGTTTGCCGGGAGAGTCGGTTCTGAAATTTGGAGCATTTTGGGACACTTAGTCCCTAAATGAGAGTTTTAAAGCTAGAAAATAGTCCGTAGCCGGAACAGTATTAAGACGATCCCGGAACGAAAATTCGATGGTTCCATTATCTCCGTTAGGTGATTTCGGGGTTGGGAGCGCGTTCGGAATGTATTTTGGAGGTTCGTAGCTCAATTAGGCTTGAAATGCCGAAGGTTGAAATTTTGGCGAATCCGAACGATAGGTGAGATTTGATCCGGGGGTCGGAATGGAATTCCGACAATTTCTGTAGCTTCGGTATGTGATTTTGGATATGTCCGCAATTTTTCGGGTCATTTGGACGTCGTTTGGTCAGGTTTTAGATCATATGTGCAATTCGGAAGTTTTAAGAAATTTAGGCTTGAATTCGATATAAATTATGGGTTTTGATGTTGTTAGACGTGTTTTTATGATTGGAATGAGTTCGTATCGTATTTTGGAGTATGTTGGTGGTTTTCGTTGGGGTCCCGGGGGCCTCGGGATGAATTCGGACCATCAAACGTGCATTTGGAACTTTGAAAAATCTGCAGAAAATGCAGCAGCAGGGCATTGGTCATCGCATTCGCGATGACTGGGCCGCGTTCGCGAAGGCCTGGATTTGATGACCATCGCGTTCGCAATGCTAGGGACGGATTCCCGTATGAGGGAGCTGGAACGCATCGCGTTCGCGTGGAGTAATGTCGCGATCGCGTAAGAGGAAAAGGCACGGCATCGCGTTCGCGTGGACTGGGACGCGTTCGCGTAGAGTAAAAGTCCGGAGGCTGGGAACATGACCTTCGCGGACGCGTGACTTCACGTCGCTTTCACGATGAAGGACTAGAGCAAGGCATCGCGTTCGCGTGGTAGGCGTCGCAAACGCGATGAAGAAAATAGGCTGGCAGTGAGTTTAATTACAAAACAGAACCAGTCGCGGGTTTCATACCCCAAAACGCCATTTTTGAGTTCTAGAGAGAGAAACTCACGGGAATTGCTGGGAATTCATCGGGGATTCGTCGGAGGTAAGTTTTGTGGCTTAATTACATCATTTTAACATGAAATCCTTGGTTAAATTTCTGTAAATGGAAGATTAAAGGTGAGTTTGAGCCCTAGGCCTAAATGTTAGAAAATCTCTGATTTGAGTGGGCAAATGGAGTCCGATTTTGGTAAATTTTATATGCCTAGACTCGTATTGAGATAAGGAACCCGAATATATAATTTTCGTGATTTTTCGATAAGCGTACCGAAAGTCGGGTTTTGGCAACTTGTGGATTTTGGTGTATTTTGAGTTATTTTGATTGGGTAATGCCCAATTGGCCTATTTTGATGTGATTCTATTGATTTTTATGAGATACTACACTTGTGGAGGCCGACATTCGTGGCAAGAGGGTTATTTCTTAGCGGTTTTGTACCGAAATTGAGGTAAGTGGCTTGTCCAACCTCGTGTGGGGACTTTCACTCCTAGGATATTATGTGATACTTTTAATGCCTTGTACGCGAGGTGACGGGCGTGTACATGCGCTGGTTGTGGAACACATACTTTACTTAAAATGTTCGATGAGTGATATTCCTGTTTTTAGCTGTTAAATTCGATATTCCTACCCGGTAGCAGTTAGAAAAGCATGATTAGGTAGTATTTAACTGTCTAGTTTCCTAATTGTCTTACTTGAGTTTTCTTGGCAATCGCTGGCGCTGTTTATCGGCGAAGTTATAGTTAAGCATATTATACTTCTCTCTGTGTATTCCTTTACTTGCTGTGTATGTGGACTACAGGTTCGATTCCCGAGATCCTGAGTTATTGGAAGGGACTACGGGTTCGATTCCCGAGATCCTGAGTTATTGATAGGGACTGCGGGTTCGATTCCCGGAGATCCTGAGTTATTAAGATATTTTTGAGACATGGGCTGTGGGTTCGATTCCCAGAGACCCAGAGGTACTGAGAATGGGACTGTGGGTTCAATTCCCACAGGTCCTGGATTTGTTTTATTGAGCTGGTTATTTGTTGTTAGCTTAATTGTAGACAGTTGCAGTAATCATCTTATTGTTGTTATTTCGGAAATTATTATCATTTAGATATTATTGAGACATGGGCTGCGGGTTCGATTCCCGGAGACCCAGGGTACTGAGAATGGGACTGTGGGTTCAATTCCCACAGGTCCTGGATTTATTTTATTGAGTTGGTTATTTGTTGTTAGCTTAATTGTAGACAGTTGCAGTAATCATCTTATGGTTGTTATTTCGGAAATTATTGTTATTTCCATTTAAACTATTTAGTTTGTTATCATCATTATATTATTGTTTCTCAGTAGGGCCCCGACTTTCCTCGTCACTACTCCATCGAGGTTAGGCTTGGCACTTACTGAGTACCGCCGTGGTGTACTCATGCTACTCTTCTGCACACTTTTGTTGTGCAGATCCAGGTACATCAGAGCAGACTCGTGCTAGGTGATTCCGCAGCTTTCTGGGAGACTTCGAGGTATGATAACGCACACTTTTGTTGGCATTTTTCCTTCATCTCGTTGATAGATACTCTTTACACATAGAGCCACGGTTGTATATTCTCTTTTAGTCTGTGTTACCGTGGGATTCCGGATCTTGGTAGTGTTTTATTCATTGTGTGGCGGATGTATGTGCCAAGCGGCACGGATTACATATCTTTTTATGCTATTTTTCCGCTGTTTCTTATTTAAGTGTTTATAGCTTGTATATTCCGCAACGTGTTAGGCTTACCTAGTCGTGGGGACTGGGTGCCATCACGACATGTTCACAATTGGTGAACTAGGGTCGTGACAATAATTGTCTAAATAAATAAAGATCTTGGTTTTCTTTGGGGAAAACTCAATTGGTTTATCCTTGACATTAGACAAAAGTAATAACAGTACAGCTGCCATAGATGAGAATATGCCTATTGCATTTACACTGTAAAATAAACATTTTACTCTGTCATGTTCGTTGTTGTCAAATGTTGTTATTGTTAGATCTGCATAAACACTCTCTGTGATCCGAGCCTTTTCTGTACATAAAATTGTGTTAATCCTTAACCCAAGAATTTGCTCTAACCATTAGATATTTATTGTGCAATTTCCTTAGCACTAAACATGATAAGTAAAATTTCCTAGATTCAATTTTGTTGTTCCGGCATTACAGATGTTTAAATACTTTTTAGTTTTTTTATTTATAAAGAAAATTTATTTATTCTATAGGTAAGTCCATAATATAAAGTAAAAATAAAAAATCATAATATTAAAAGGTTTTAAAAAAATAAAAAGAAGATAAATGTTTATAATTTAAAGGGTAAAATAGATATTTGGCACTACAAAATTTAGAAAAGCTAATTGAGTGACCCTCTGATGGTTATACGCATAGTTCAATGACTTTGTTGTTAGAAAAAAAATAACATTTGAAAATAATTTGAGATAGTTAAGTGACCATTTGAATAATTGAATAAAAGACATTTGGCTTCAATAATATTGTCTTACGCTTTTTCTTATCTTCTTGAGCAAACAAAGAAACTCTTGTTTTAAAATGGAATATCATTAACGTTTTTATTTAGTTTGTTCTGTTATGGAGTAGTTATTTTCTTTTTTGCTTGATTAAATCATCAAACCTGGAAAATGAGTTTCATGTATAACAAGCTTAATCGTCAATTTTAAATTTGGTTTATAGAATATAACTTTAAAAGGTAATACCGAAGACAACTGAAATCCACAAATAAAATACCAAACCATATCGAATTGAATTTACTTCGGTATGATACTGGTATAACATTTTTAAAAGCCAAAAAATAAACACACTGAACAGAAATCTTTAGAGACCGTACAAATCGACCGATGAACACTACTAACTCTCCACACCTTTTTCATCCCCGCCCTCACCTTTGTTTCTTTTTTCTCAAATATTCCCCTACATAACTCTAAAAAAACAAAACGAAGATGGAAACTACAGGAAAATTTTTGAATAAGTATATCTTCAGACAGAAAAAACTAATTTGGTTTCCTCATGTTTCGTCCAGCACGAATTACTTCGTCAACAAGTAACAGCTGAGATGCTATAACAGGCCTGTAAAGAAGAAAAGA
Source organism: Nicotiana noctiflora (assembly GCA_032618575.1). Taxonomy (NCBI): domain Eukaryota; kingdom Viridiplantae; phylum Streptophyta; class Magnoliopsida; order Solanales; family Solanaceae; genus Nicotiana; species Nicotiana noctiflora. Next base: position 491,304 of record JASVEL010002599.1, read on the forward strand.
GTATAGTAAGCAGACACATACAGAAGAACAAAAGGCTTTCTCCCTTTTGTGGCGTTTCAAAGGCTAAGGGATACCGAAGTACAAGAGAAATCAAACTCCAAGAAATGATCAATAGTTACTGCAAAGGACTTCCCAGCAGAGTTGATGCTATTTAAGCATGCATAAAACACATGCACATGCAGCACAGCAAACCAAAAAGGAATGAAAAGTTCTCACATACCCAGAATTAACAATCTGACGCTTCACGGAATAGTTGTCAAATATACCCTCCATTTGTGGATCTATAGGTTCTCCAGTGTGATGATTTAGTCCGACAACATTTCCTTTGTCATGCTCTCCCTGAAAAGAGTTGAGATGTTTCAAAGACACAGACATAAAGTATCCATTGTTGCATGCATGAAAGATGGATTGGAAGTAGTATATAGATACCGTTAGAGCTATGATCACATCTTGTGTATCAAGGCCAGAGTTCTCAGCAAGTGTTTTTGGTATCACAAGGAGGGCATTAGCAAAAGCTTCCACTCCAAGTTGAGCACGCTGTACGTATATTATCAAGACAAACAAAAAGAGTGAGAAGACAGATACAGTACTTGAAGATATTTAACAGATGGAAGTAGTGGTAGTGATAAATCCATATACACACACCCCTTTAACAGTCTTTTTCACTTCGTTAATCAGGTGTTGACGAGCTGCAACTTCGAAGGTCCCGGCACCCTGAAAGACAACATTCAAGACTACACCTCAGTACGAGGAATTGCATACCCTCCTCCATCAAAAAAGGAGGAATTGCATAACCTCATTTTCATATTACAAACACAAATTGTGCTTCAACACTTAAAACAACAAGAAAACTTAAATTCCATAACCAGATACAGGCATATAAATTAAATTCATTAAATTATAACATCTGGTTTTGGATCCAAGTTGATTGATTGATTGTTGAAGCTGTAACCTCCATTAATCAGGGAAAAAGAGAAGTTGAGGTTATGAAGTCAATAAAGCCTTCCCTTTCAATACATCGTTGTTGACACTGACACTTACTTTGAGGCCCCAACTGAGAATATAACAAATGATGCACAGGATTATCATGATCTCTAGCAGTATATACTCGCATAAACTGGATCATGCTCCCATGCATGCAGTTTTTTTTTTTTTTGAGAACCAAGATATCCACGAGGGCCAATGAAATGACACACGGTTTGAAACTCGGTGGATAAATAGCCTGCCCTCTACTTTTTTTAGTTAAATACCACACTTATGTCTGTAGTATGGTTCAAACCGGTGAAGTGCGCCTAATCCACATGTCACGGTTGCACTCTTACCACTAGACTAAAGCCTTGGGGTGCATGCAGATTTTGGTCACCAAAGATAAACAAGCAGCGAAAAACAACAGACAAACAGGTACAAACATCATGTGAAGGAGCATCCATGCTGAATCACACAGATATCCATCTAGCTAATTAAATAACCATTTTTTATATTTGGCAATGAGTAACATACGAGTACAACTGCTTCATCTTCAATGGTATTTTTGACTGCCCTTAGTCCATCACGAACTGCATCCTTGATTTGAGCTATTGTGTGATCATTAGGCCCTGTGCAGAAAACAGCACTGCAGGTTAAGATCTACTGCTCCAGCTCACGATGATGATAAGCATCACGAGAACCAACAATACAATTAATCAGCAAAATGGTTTAGCAATCAATAAGCACCTAAGAGTACCTTTGATAAGAATAGTACAGGAATGAGGATTTTTGACATTTTCTACAAAGGTATACTTCTCTTCACCTAGAACATGCTCATAGACCAGCCCAGCCCAGCCAAGGCAATCAGGAGTTAGGTCATCAACAGAGTTAACTGCCTCCCCACCACAAGCCAAAACCAAACGTTCCATATTTCTCCTCTTTGCCCTTCGAAGTGCGATTATCTAGAACAGGAAACAAGTATGATTACATAAAATGTTCTGGAAAGTCGAAAGAAGACAAGTCTTTATGTTTGTGTCATACATTTATGTCATGCAATCTCCACTTTGATTGTTCAAATTGTAACCTATAGTTCTAAGGGGAAAAATACTTTGGGAAAGATCCATAAGTACTGAATGGTACAAGGCCCAGACAGAATGAAAATTTTCCAGTGAAAATGCATTAAAGAGAGGTGTCAAACTCTACCCTTTATTATTTAAGCAAAAGAGGAAATTACTAAAAATAAGAGCTTAAGGCATAAATACTTGCATTTGCATTTGCATGTAGGTGCTTGAGCACAGTGCATTTTAGAAAACCTTGGGTAAAACGTCACTAAATAAAAATAGTCTCAATATTTCAACCAACTCAAGCTGTTGCACATGATAAAATGGAGAGAGAGCTTATTGCATATGGTCTCATGGATCCTTTGATTGAGTCCTGAAAACATGATCTGAAAAGGCAGAGAACTTATGCAATAAAAGAGAGAGCTCATTGCATATTGCTCTCGCGGAACCTTTATTTGAGTGTTGAAAACAAATGATTTGAGAAGGCACAAAGCTAATGCAATAAATCAGTTCTGAATTTCTAACAAAGAAAAAGAGAAGAGACAATCAAGCCCCATCCAACTGCTCCATTGTCCTAAGCAGTTCATAATAGAGCTCCACAAGTTTCAAATATCTTTTATCTTTTAATGAAGAGATTTGGAGTTTTTCGGATCTATTCGAGCATTTAATTTACACCAAGCCCCTGTCCCATTGCCTTTTTTTCTGTACGGCTAACAAAGGAAGAAAAGAGAGGAATAAAGAGGTTGTAAGCAGTTCCGTATCTTATCAAAACAAGCCCAAGTTGTATAGGCATAATCAAACAGACTATTAGTTCACAAAATGCTCGCACGGCAACCAGAGAAACCAAAATGGAAAAGGCTGCATGCTTGATAGACTGAATGAATCAGCTAGCAGATTCACTACAAACTGAATAAAGAGAGCAAAGACAACTTACTCCTGCCCGAGCAAGAATGTCAAGAGATGGAGGATCAATCCCCTTCTGATTGATGATAACAAAATTGTTGTCATTTCCAGCACAAACCTGCAGGGAACCAGCAGCATTGAACGTTATAAAGATTTTGTTACACTAATATAGAGCAATGCCAAATAGCCACCTGCATAGCATACCTTGTTCTTTAGGTCAATTATCTTTTGCACCCTCTCATCAACAGAACGCCTTTCTGCAGCAACCATTGCCTCTCTCTGCTCTGCATTTGAGTAGAAAAAGCCTGCGTTTACTTCACTGATAAGGGAGAAGATTGATCAATGGTATGAACTCATCAAGACCAAGTAAACTTAAGCAATGTGAATCTGGATGAACACTATTACCTCTTCTCGTATTCAAGAGAGACATTACAAGTCATAATGTAACAGTTCTCTGCACGCCTTTTCATGTCTGGATGTCTTGAACCATGATCAAGTACAAGACCCTCAACCTAAAAGCAGCAAAATCAATGAGGTGACATATTAAACATCAGTGCGACTTTTATCTAACACCTCCCACGCCCTGAGCAAAAGGAGGAAAAAAAAAAGTTTCTTCTTCATCTGGTAGCACGGAACATCATGCAGAAGTGAGGCAAGTGCATCCATATATAGGCATTTTGGCATACTAAGTGAAATGTACATGGCTGCATGCAATAAATAAGCATTACACCATCTCTTTCCTTAAGCCACATGCTAATGTCTCTTCAAGACCTCCAACATGGTTAGAATATTCGTCAGCTCCTTCATATTCTGTTCAATTAACCCAAGGTTTATTTATATATGCATCTTTCACTTTCTATGCCTATCATTAGATGTGTTAGATCAATTTTTCACTTTCTCTACCCTAATCGGACCGACCTATTTTTTTCCAAATAAGGCCAGTCATACTTCTCTTCCGCACCATCCTAGATAAAATCCAACTTTAAAAAACGAAAGAAGTGTAATCTCAGAGTAGATTTATTCTCGGTACACAGCATTCTTCATTTCACCATCGCATAAACTTAGAAAGAGGTACATAAAACTCGTTTTCATGCATTTAAAATTTTATTTGGAAAGTAGTATCTGCTCCGGAATCACCAACAATTTTGAAATTTGTAACTCTGATTCCAGTCCAAGTGTTTAAGACTAATCAGAATAGGATGTTCATTATTCTGCTCAGTGTTGTTATCATTGTCAATATCTGACAGCTATTTACACTATTCACAGAAATGTCAATCAAATTGTAGAAAGGCCAAGAGTAGCATTCCACATACCAAACGAGTGTCCACGTCAAACTTGTGACGCATGTGCATTATCTCAACCATAAAAAGATCAATAGCTTCTTCAGGCTTGCGAATGCAGAGCACCTACCACACAAAGTTGCAAAGTATGTCATGAAGGATGATACCAAAAAACAACCAATATAGTTCATCATGCATCATTGCAAAAGGAAAATCGTCAAAACATTAAATCTTAGGCGTATCTCTCCCCTACTACAGGACTTATGCCGAATAGATCAATAAAAGAATTCTGTCCCTTCAGAATCCACCGATCCATCTAACTTTCAGATATGATAGATATCAGCATCAGCCGGTCCCTCTTCCCAGGACACCATGTCTCAAAGAGGATATAAAACCTGACCAAATAAAAGGATCAAATATTTTGATGACTAATAAGAATGGATGCTCACAGCATTAGCAACAATGTCAGTTAGCTGATCAGCCAGTGCTTCATACAACTGCGCAAAAAAAAAAAAATTGGCATTAGCAACAGTAGGAAAGGAAGAGCATATCAACAGCAGAAACAAAATCTATATCAAATTAAAATTGCGGAAGAAACCTTTGTTCTCAATGTAGTTCTTGCAACCATCTTCAATATCTCTTTATCTGGCTCATTACCCATCACTACAGGAGTCTTAAATTTTTCAAGAAATTGTAGAGTTGCTCTTTTTGCTATTTCAAAACCATCAACTAGCACACGAGGATGCATCCCTGCAAGAAAAGGACAAGCATTGGTAACCTAAATTAACCCAAAACAGATAGCAGATACTTATGCATAAGATTTCATAAGGATCCTACAAGTAATACTGTCACTGAAATAGTAAGTAAAAAGAATGAATCTTTTTTTTTTTTTTGATTTGCACCGGGTGTCCGAGTCTCTAAGAGACCCAACTAATCCCGGGGGGTGCACAGGCCCTCCGCAAAGAGTTTCCCGCAGAGCACCACGGTTAATTCAGGTTTTACCCAGTCCGATGGCCCTTAGAAATTGCTTGAAGAATGAATCTTTCATTGAATTTTTTCTTTTTATTTCTTCTTTCTTATAATGAGGGTGAAGCCCAGACATATATGTGTTGGAAACGGAGTATATTTCTAGACCTTAAAATAAGGTCTCGTAACGAGATGAGAACAAATGTTATCATACTTCTGAGAGTTGGCCTCTTTCAATTATTTTCATTCTTTTTTCAAAGAAGGAGTGCATAAACCATCATAAGTTCGAGGGCTATTTTCATGAACAAGCATCGCAAAGTTCCTTTTTATTTCTCTTAAATGTGTAAAATGCACCAAAGAATAGTAATAAAGTTGCTTGGAAATAATATATGGCAAACCTTCATCTATGCATCGTTCAGATTGTTTCATGAGCTCCCCAATAAAAAGCACCGTAGATGTAGTACCATCCCCACTAGTATCATCTTGAGCTACAGCAGTCCTAGCAATCATTATTGCAGTTGGGTTCTGAATTTGCTGCAGTTTAAAGTCAAAAAAAGGAGATTAAAACCAACTACCTAGGAGCAACAACAATTATCTTCCACTTATCCTCCACAAGGATAAAATCTTATCTTCAACATAAATATTATAAATTTAGCCACATTAACGGAGTCACCAGTGATATGCTCACAGGACTAAGACAAGCTTTGGTTCTTAAGAAGTTCATAGATCTTGTCACAACTGCAAGACCTAGTTTCCACTTCCATGAAAAGATTTAAATATTGATCTTGGCTTCTGTGAACACAAAATAGAAACATCGACGCCTTAATACCAAACTAGTTGGGGTTTTCTGTATGAAGTCGATATCCATTCCTCTCCTTTTGAGCCCATTTTACTTCAGTAACCACTACTCAATAATTTTCTTTTAACACAAATAGGAATTCTCTAAACTCCAGACATATCTCTGCATTAACATGCAAATCCGTAAACAAATTTTCAGGACACTGCCAAGTGACAACATTAACACTGTATATCTGATGCCACAAACAGCACGAACTCAACCTGCTTGATAACGGAAGGCAAAAGCAAGAAGCAAAATACCTAAAAACAAAAAAAGAATACATCTAAAGGCCAAAAAGAAACCTTGGGCCTAAGTCGACCACGAGGATTAGCTAAAATGGTGAGTATTGCCTACGACGATACAAGGAGACAACAACTCATACACTTAAAGCAATGTGGAATTCTAACAGCCCCTCATACCCAACACTAGGCATGTGGAGCTTGGAGTTAACATGGGTGCCCAAACAAGTAGCCAAACATCATGAATAAGTCCGGCGGTGATACTTAGAGGTGGACGGATCTCTGGTGTAACCTATGGGTTCCCCTATGAATTCAGAAGAACCCGGTATCTTTTGCCAAGACCCTATATGTGCATAAAGAAATCCACGTATATGTATAAATATTTAAGTGTGAAAACAATTATTATTGTATATAACTTGAGGTCGAGGTAGTGGTAGCAATCCATAAACTTCAACAATGTGGATCCACTTCTGGTGATACTATGTTGGCAAATGCACCTTGGGACTAGCTCAAGCTCAGAAACTAGCTCGCTGTGAGTATTACTCAACACCATATATTATAGCTCATACATTTAATCGGTGTGTAATTCTAACAGTTGTTCTGTGTTGCGCCCCTAATGTATGCACTATTTTCTTCATTTGCACCACAGTCTTACTTTTTACGAATTTGCCCCCCGAACCTAGTCATTTCTTTGTAAAGTCATAAAATTGAAGGGAAGAGAAATGACATAATGCTTGAGGAAAGGAAGAACTGACCATCTCTTTCAACAATGTGTTACCATCCTTAGTAAGCTTAATGTCACCCGCACCGCCAACAAGCCTGTCGTCAAACCAAAAAAATAAAGCCTCTAATAAATATGAAAATGAAATCAACGCCAAAAAAAAAAGGAGTTTGTGTAACTGACATCTTGATGGTGCCTTTAGGGCCGAGATTGGTTTTGAGAACATCCTGTAAACCCTTGGCGGCGTTGATGTTCATGTGAAGCGCCGCAGATTTGTTGAGAACCTCTGCATTTGGATTCAGTACCTTTACAGACATCTTCAATTATTTGCAATGCGAGAAAATACAGATCGCCTGAGAGTTTAAAGAGAAAGAGAAGACGTAGGCAAATTGTGAAAGGAGTTTGTTTCTCAACTGTGAGGGCTGGGTTTAAGGGCTTTCTCCATTCTCCAAGGGTTCTTCTTTACCCTTTTTTCCTTTTTTTTAATTTTCTTTTTTTTTTTTTGGACCGATCGGCCGGTTTAACACTTAATGGACTGCCCGGAATTACCATTTCCCTTAATTAAACGGAAAAATGACATTGTAGATCCCCTATAAAAATAATTGCCGGAAAATATATAAAATTTATATATATATATATATTGTATCTTTTATATTATATGTTATATATAAAAATTATATAAATGATAATACCCCTAATCAAAACTAGTATGTTGCAAGGATAATCCACACATATGGTACAAGTGATAATGAGAATGATACATAACATGCAATATAGTACACTAAAATAGTTTAGGATTTAAGTGATACAGTCTATAAACATTGACACTAATATAAATAATATATTATTGTATTTCTTAGAAACCAATTATAGTCAATCTTCTTTATAACAGTCTTGTTTGTTTTGATATTTTTTAGTTTTTATAGTGAATGACTATTATACACCTATAACAACATCTAATATTTAGATATTTTTTGATTGCTATAAATAAGAATTATCCAAAGTCAATTATTTTTCTTTTTTTTAATATTATATATAAAAGATAAGAAAATTATTCAAGTTTAAAATCTCAAAAGATATGCATATTTCACTAGTTAAATATTGAACAAAGCTAATACATTATTAATAAATCTATAATAAATCGTATAAAGATTTAAACTCTAAGGCAGACATTTAAAGCTACCTAGAAAAATAACTTCTTTCAAGATTGGTAGAAGAACTTTGTAATTGTAGCTTTTTCGTAAATTTCTTTCTCTTACTAGCGAGATAACGCTTGAATTGGCAAAGATTTGTGACCAAAATTTAAGCAAAAAGATATCCAATTGTTTTCCATTAAAGACAATTTAAGAGTTTAACAGTTAAACTTTTTATCTATATTTTTTTTGAATTTTTTTCAACGGAAAAGATATCATGTGCAAATCTTCAATCTTATATCCTATACAAGATAGAAACTTTGTTTAATGGAAAAGATTGTGAGCATATTTTTTAAATTATTATGTCGATCTTTCCTCACTGACTCAAGGTGCCCCTCTCCTATTAAATAAATAAACTTCGAGGCATACTCCCGATGACTCTGAACATTGGGAGTTTTTCCTGACGAGAAGTCCCCCCTTGAAACAAAATGTCCCAAGGTTGGCTTGCATGGCATCAACGGCGCTCCACCAATCAGGCAGGAACTAGAGGTGGAAATTTCTTCTTATTGACAAACGGATCGTGACATAGCATCCATAATTATGGTAAAATTAGAGAATTAGAGCGGGAATTTAAGTAAGGGCTTCAAGGTTAAAATGGGCATGAAAGAAGAACTTTGTGAAGGAGGATAGCTTAGAATAGCGGGATCCTCAACGGAGGGAAGACAACCCCGTATATATAGAGAAAGCGGTGATTGTCCGCTTGCTTCAAAGGCTAATTAAAAATACTGACTAATCCATTATCACTTTGGGAAGATGTATCATCGCGATCGCCTCGACTGTTTCATAACTATCTCGAGCCTTGTTGATGCATGGGTCGCCATTGATATCATTACAAGCCTCGATATGGTACCCGATCTCGAGGACCTCTATTAATAAGAAGATATGCTATAAGGATCCATTGATATCATTACAAGTCTCGAGATGGTACCCGATCTCGAGGACCTCTATCAAAAAAAAAGATAAGCTATAAAAACCTACTCATATGGACTTGACCTCGATGTGGTACCCTACCTCGAGGATTTCTGCTCATGCAAGTGAAGATCATTTACCCGATCCTCCAGCCCTCGAGCTACCTGAGCCGAGCCAATTTTTACTCAAAAACTATTAATAAAATCTTAGGGGTATTTCTCACCTTCGGGTTAAGCTAAACGTCCTTTTTGTTACTTTAATCCAGGGGATATCCAAATCCAGGTGAACCCTCGTCCGGGATATATCTGTAACGCCTTAAGGTTATCTTCGCTTTAAGTTCAAAACAAGTTTCCAGGTCGCTCGTGCTTGAGTAAACTTCCACTCAGGGACTGCTTTCGATAGACTAAATGTTATCTTTATTCTCATACGTTCGAGCAAGTTCCCCCTCGAGGACTATTGATGGGGTATGAAAGGCTAAGTTTTGTTCTATAAATTCGAAGCCTTATTCTCACTCAGGGGTCCCGGCGGTTTAAGCTAGTATCAATCCAACCTGGGCTCTATTCGAGGAATGACAAAGGGCTCCACGGGATATCGTATTAACCAATTAGGAGACGGGGAAATACCTACACTCGGGCCCGGTATTCGAACCGATCGGTAGAGTCATGCACTTAGATTCTTCGCAAATGCAAGTAAAGAAAAATACGGCATAAATCAGAGCAAATTGAAAAAACTTCTTTTCATTAATAAACGATGATTACAAAAAGCCCATGAAGGGACCTTACACATGATTACACAAGCCCACGGAGGGTCCTTACACAGAAACAAAGAAGCAAAAGTAACAGCTAAAAGTTCAATCTACTCTCGAGGGTACATCCTCGGGAGAAATGCCTTTGCAAATCATTTCTTCGAGGCCTCACCTCGACCTTTCAAATGGAGTCTTCAAGAATGAGGAAGAAGAAGCAAAAAAAGATAAAAAATGGAAAAAGATGAAGAAATGGCTAGGTGAAAAATTTGGCGAGTATGGGTCTCACCAGCGCCACTATTGTGAAGCCACTTCTTGAGGCGTTGCACTGATGCAGGATGCAAAAGTTAGTAGATGGAACCACATCACTCCACGGAAAGCAAATGAGTGAAGTGTCGCACCGAGTAGTTAAGAGAGATGAGTAGAAGTTCATAGTCCGCATATCCTTTAATGTGAAGATAATTTGAGATTTCTCTCTCATTATTTTGGGCCAACAACAACAACGAACCAGTGCAATCCCACTTAGTAGGGGAAAGCTCTTGCAAAAGGGCCATGCCATAACTGATGAGAACATTGCCATGTGACCTCATGGCCAAGGGCTTCAAACATGGGAAATAGCGTTGGATGAGGATGAATAGAAGAAAGGGATAAAAAGCTGTTGAAAAGAGTGAATGAAATTTTGATTCACGAAAGCTTCCATTTATAAAAAGGGTGGCAACGTAACCGATATTGCAATCAATGTCTTTTAGAAACGTACCGACATGTGCAATCAATGTGTTTTTGGAAATGGATCAGCGGCAATATTATCGCTTTGGACAATATAAACTGGCAGTACATTGAGTGATTCTGGAAAGATGAACTAATGGGGCGCTTCAATTATCACAAAGGCTTACGGCATACACATGATATCATCATGGGAAGTTCAAGGAGATAGATATCAAATCCATTTCTTATCGTTTCACTCTAAGAAATGCGGGGACTATCTGTATACAGCAAAAATTAGTGGTATAATTTTATGATCATTAAGCCGCCTTGTAAAGACCGCCCCTAGAAGTTTCGAAACTCAGCTCGGGGTTTCGACCTCGTGTGTCCTTTGTGATCAACCTCGAGGCAGTGTAAATAGTTATCGGCCTCGAGGCAATGTAAAATTAGCAGCTACGGTAGATCGATGTGAGGTTCCTAAGGTGCGTGACTAGAGCGGACAAAGTCTAGTAGGCTAGTTCAAACCCGTATCATGGCATTAAATGGCTATACCAACCCTATATCTTTGTAATAAATGCATTTGTACTATGTTGGGATTCTTCCTCATATATAAAGAGGATCATTATCATTTTGTAAGGGGATCTGATGCACAATATTGAATATACAATAACGTTCTCTTTGTTTTGTAACTTAACATATTCTCTTGATTTCACTACCTTTAGTGCTTATATTCATAGTGTTGTATTTATTGTGCTTTATCTATTGTTCATTATTGGCCATAAAAAGCTGCCGTTAAATTTATCATAACTGTTAATCCTCATCGAGACTGCCTTTAGCATGGCATCCGACTCAACCTCGAGGTCCCGCATACGCAAGCTCGAGGCCCTTGAATTCCAGTTATTCATTTTGACCATTACACTATTTTCAAGCTATTACCATATTTTCTAGTCTTTTACTTAGCATTTATTGCTTAACAACTAATATAAAAATAGATCACATATATTTAAAATCATAAAATCAAATCTAATTGTAATTACCATTGTCAAGGTAAACATGATTGTTGATTTTTTTTTATTTTGCTTGCCCTTTGCTTCTGTTGCTTTAGTCACATAGTTGTTTCTAGCTGCTTTAAACTTAAGCTATGGTTGAAGGAGGGAAAGGGCAAACTGATTCTTTCCAAAAGAGCTAGTTGGAAAGTCTCTTTTGTTGTTGCCTATAAAAATGGAGTACCGGTTTCCATTGATTGATTAATTAAAGATCAAGTTTTTATACAAGAAATTTTTCTATAATTATTAGTAGAGTAATCTGGTGTTAAATGGAACTAGATTCGGCACTTTAATCATTAAGATTTGAGCAACGAATAATCTGATTGGAATATACAACACATTGATGAACATAATATGTAAAGCAAAAACTTCATATCATAGTTACAAAGGAAAGACATCGAGGTGGTGGAGAAGCTATTTTTTCTTTAAATACCAAACCATACGGAAATCGTAGTGAACCGTGCTAAGCTACTTTGGTACGGTACTTGATATGCTCAATTTATATACCGAATATACCGAGTATAAATACACCGAACCAAAGTTGTTAAATCCCATGCCGAAGTATCGAACGTCCACCGTTAATTTTAGATATAATTATTTTTCAACTAAATAATTTACTTCAAATAGATTTTTAAGAATCTATGTCCCTTGGTATGAAATAATTTATTTTGTATGTATCTTAATTCTGACAAATATTATATATTGCTATCGTAACAAGAATATGTTTTTCCATCATAACAAATATATTATTTAATTTTAAAATGTGCATGTGTAAATAATTTTATTAGTAAATAAACTACTTAAACTATTCTTATTAAATAATATAATTATTAAGGCGAAATACATAGTTTTCTCATTCAACTTACACTCAAATCCCCGTTACACACCTGTTGATCATGTGTATAATTTTACACACCAAATCTTTTAATGTGTGTCAATTAATGTGTATAATTTTACACACCAAACCTTTTAATGTGTGTCAATTACACACTACTTTTGACCAGTCCTGTTAATTCAATGTTGTGTATATACGCGCTTATTTAAATTTAAAAACATACGATTCGTTAGTTAAAATGGACAAATCGTTCTTAGTTCTGACCAAAAAAAGATACGACCCTATTAATTAAAAACAATTACGCAACCAGATTAACAAACATAATTCCATTTTCATATCCCTAGTCTTCAGCCCTAACCTTTGAAGCGAATCCGACGAGAACACATATGCTCTTTATTGTTGTTACTTTCATCATTTTCAGGTTAGTATTCTCATTTTAGGTTGTTCAACCATTTTGATTTTGATGGATGGGTCAAAATAGTTAGGGTTTATTTGGGTATAATATTTTTAGGGTGTAAGACATCTTTATGGGGAATCTATTGTCATTGTCTACTGAAACCTTTGGTTTTTGAGCTTGTGTTGTCTTTTTTTTTTTTAATTCTATTATATCTTTATTTATTGTCCATTTTGATTTATTTATTCTTTTTTTGCATGTGAAACTGAAACCTGTTGTCTACTTCTTTTAGGGACAACGCCTTTTAAAGTTGTTACTTTAAAATGGTATCACGGGGGTGAGTTAAATATTGATCCTTCTAGTAGATATGTCTGGGGCAGTCAAACCTTGACTTTAAACGTGGATGTAGATAGGATTTTCTTATTTAAGGTTACGGATTACACTAGGGAGACAGGACTAACTAACGTAGTTGAGCTGTGTATATGCCCGATGAATAGGATTGACAAGCTGATATATGTATTGACTGATAAGGATATTTTAAACATTTGCAATCAGTTGGATGATGGGGATACACTAGAAATATGTGTGACTCATGCTACTCATTTTTTAGTACATGACCCTGTTGGCAATGGGGAAAGTGTGAGTTGTAGTAATGCATATGGAAAAATGGCTATATAGGCCCAAGAGATTGAAGAGGTAGATGATGAAGATTCTGATGACATATGACGGACTTCAGACAGTTTTACTGCTTCTGGTGATCGAAATGCTTCTCATGATGGAAATGCTTCTCATGATGCTACTTACAACTCTTCTACTTCTGATGATGCTACTTTCGATGATACTGGGAATGAAGGAGAAGTAGACATAAACTGAACTTGTGATAGTTCTGATGATGTTCACTTAAATGTTCCTAATGAGAATGACCTCCAATCTGATATCCATAAGGAGTTGGCTGAAGGAAGAGAGAAGGTGAAGAGAAGCAGGAGACAAAAAGATGAAAAACCTAAAGGGAGAGGTGATATAAACATAGATAGAGCAGGTGTAGATACTAGGTTTGATTATATGCGTATATGTAGCAAGCAAAATAGGTATTAATGTCTAGTTGGGACTGAATAGCCATACTTTTGTTCTTCAAATGTTGAAAGCCTTGTATTAGATGTAGAAGGTGAAGATGGTGAAGAACATAAGAAGAAAATGGAGGAAAAAAAAGAAATAAGAGATTGATCTTTGATCCTACTGCCAAGAAAATCACTTAGGAGTTAGGATTTATATTTGAAAATGTTGATCGATATAGGGAAGCAGTCACCAAATATGCAATTCAAAAAAAGGTGCAGATTGGGAACTATATAAATGCACCACATATGGTGAGGGTTAGGTGTATGGTAACTAAATGTGGATGTCTTCTAACAGCTAGTAAGGATGGCGGTTCCAATAATTTTAAGCTGAAAAGATATAATCCGGTGCACAAGTATTATACAACCAACAAGAACAAGTTTTATAATTCAAGATATCTTACAAAAAAAATACCACAGCAGAATTATGTCACAACCAGGTGTGAAGGTTTGGGAGTTGAGAAAATTGATAAAGCAAGAACTGAACCTCTATATAGGGAGATCAACTGACCATAGGGCTAGAGCTAAGATATTGAAGGAAATCACCGGTGATGTGTATCAAGAGTTCAAATGACTCTATGACTATAGAGGTATGATTTTGCAGACCAATCCTGGTAGATATGATTTTGCAGACCAATCCTGGTAGTACATGTATGGTGAAAGCAGAAGATCAAAGTAATGAAAAACTTGTATTCTCTAAAATCTATGTTTGTTTACATGCCATTACAAGGGGTTGGCTGGAAGGATGCAGAAGAATTATTAGCCTTGATGGATGTTTCTTGAAAGGAGTTTGCAAGGGATAACTTATTGTAGTTGTCTCCAAATATGGAAACAATCAGATGTTTCTAATTGCATGGACAATTGTAGAGGTGGAGAACACATTCAACTGGACTTGGTTTCTGAAATGTTTGAGTGAAGATTTGGGATTAGAAAATAAAAGAGACCTTACAACGATGTCTGATATGTAGAAGGTATCTATTTTACTTAAGTTTATGTTCTTCTTCATTAACTATTATTCCGTTCTTCTTCATTAACAATTGTTCATTTTTGCTTCAGTAACTATTATTTTGTTCTCCTTCATTAACTATTGTTCAGTTATGTTTCAGTAACTATTGTTCTGTTATGTTTTTATTATTCTTCGAAAAGTAAATATTATTTTGTTTGAGTGAATGCTGCATGATTTAATTAATGTTGTAAAATACTTGTTGCCTGAGTGTAAACACAAGATGTGTGCTAGGAATATCCTTGCAATTTGGTCAAAAGAGTGGAGAGGAGAAATACTTTCTGGAGATGTGCAAGTGCTTCTAGTATTGCAGAATTGTATGACCAACTTGATATGCTAGACAAGCTTGGGGATGACATATGTGAAAGTTTACTCTGCTATAGAAAAGAAACCTGGTGTAGAGCTTATTTCAATTGTGATAGGAAGTGTGATATAATTGGAAACAATATGTGTGAGACTTTTAATTCCTGAATTCTGGTTGAAAGACACAAGACAAGTATCATAATATTAGAGGAAATCAAAATTAAGCTGATGATTAGGATATGTAAGATGAGAGAGTTTTGTAAGACATGAATATGTGATATCTCCCCAATAGCAATGAATATTTACCAAGATAATTTAGCTAAGTTTATGAAGTGTACCCCAAGATGAAAGGGTAAAACAAGCTATGAGAGTGAAGATCCTAAATACAAGCATGTGGTATCCTTAGTGAATATGACATGTAGTTGCAGAGCTTGGCAGTTAAAGGGTATTCCTTGTTGTCATGCAATTGCTAGCATACATTTAAAGGACATGGAACCTATTCACCATATTGCACATTGGTATCGTAAGTCCACTTACGTGAGTAATTATTCAACCTTTATCTAGCATGTGCCATGTATGAAATAATGGACATCTTCAAGCCACCCCCTATTAGAAACATGCCTGGAAGACAAAAATAAAATAAATAGAAAAAGTAAAGAAACTAAACATCCAAAATCTGGGAAGCTTTCAAGGAGAGTTATAGAGATGACGTATTCCCTTTGTGGTGTGTGTGGATACACCAAGAGGGGATGCCCCAGTAAAGAATTTGGTGATGGAAATGCTACTGCTGGAAATGGTAGAGGAAGAAGAAGAGCAAGAAGAACTATTACTAATACAACATTTAGTTCACAATCACAAGAGGCAGAGGTGTTTCTGCAACAAGTAGAGGGGTTGGAAGAGGTAGAGACAATGAATTTGGGTTGTTTCAAGCAAGGAACAGGTTCATTTCTTTTACTCTAAGCGAACTAACTAAAGGTATAATTAGTGTATCTTCCTTCTTTTGAATGTAATGTTGTAATAAAGTATACTTTACTTTGGCAAAGTGGAAGACAAAATTCAAGGGTCATTAGCACCAGAACTAAGACTAAGAGATCTACAGCTTCAACAGAGGAATGCGCTTACCAACCAAGAAGTGTCGGCTTGAGGTGGATGGGCAAATAAACCATAAGTACAAGACAACTTCAAAGAAATGCAGCATCACAACACATTCTTAGTCAAGCTAGCTCATCATCTCAACCAACGAAGAAGCAGAAAAAGAAATGAATGACTTTGGTTGTTGCTTAAGCTATATGTTTTGTTAAATATTGCTATGGATAATAATGTGTTATGTTTTGTAAATTGTTGCTACGGACAACCAAGTAAAGTGCTATATTTTGTAAAGTGTTGCTATGGTCAACCAAGTGTTATATTTTGTAAAGTGTTGCTAATTGGTTTTAGTGTGTACTAATAAACACTTATTTTGCGGAATGAAGTATATTTAGGCCTTCTTCTTATACTACTTTCCTTTGGTTATACAAAATCTGCATTAGCCATGTTTGGTTACCAAAGCTAAATAAGAATATAACATAAGACAAGACTAACAATCTTCAATTACCTAAATAGGAATATAACAGAAGAGCTTGAATACATCTATAATAAAATAGGGGGTGACCCTTGTAGACAATAACTTTAACAAGCCAAATACATGCAGACCTAATGCATGGAAATATCATTACACTATATAATAGTGCTTACAACTACCAAATACAATGGCCTTAATGAAGATTAACCCCAAAATCAGAAAACAAATTCTCCTCCAGTTCCTTTGTTTTATGGATTCCTACAAATGCCCTTCAAGCCGATTCTTCTTCTTAAGCATATTCAAAACCACCGGCTTCAAGTGTTTATGAGTGGGGGATCAAACCATACGAAATACTTACAACCAGTTTTTTTTATCTTTTTGTAAATCCATAAATAATTTGAGATGAAGCTTATAAAATCTTGAAATAACGATTATAACAATCTAAGGTTACCTCATAAATTTTACAGCCGTAAAATCGACGACCATGATTATTTGTGCTCCATGAAATTACTAGTTCATCAGCATCTCCACATCGACAAAATGGACCTGAATTCTCCATTCAATATGAACCCTAATACGAGAATTGACAGAATAATAATAATGTATTGCACTTTAAATGGACAAATATAACTAGCTTCAAAATATTAGATGTGGAAGGTGAAAACGAGGATTGAATTTTTCTGAAATTGGTTCCTTAATATGAAGAAGATGAAAATGGTTGTTTTTGATAAGAAGGAGATGAAGAATTGGGCGTTAGGGTTAAGAAAATGGGCCTAATTCCAGTTATTAGTCATTATAATTTGTCAGGTGAGGTAGAAAATAACTTTTCACGCGCCGCATTGGTCGTGTTACATACGTCCCAGAGGCTAAAAAATAGTGTGTAATTGACATACATTTGAAAGGTTTAGTATGTAAAGTTATACCTTTAATCAACAAACAAGAATTTGAGTGTAAGTTGGATGGGTAAATTATGCATTTCTATCTACTACATTACTAGCACGCGTTTGATCTTATGATAGTGCTTGTTTATTAGTCTAGACTCTCATAATTTTAAAAAGAAAGAAAAACTTTGAATAGTTGTCGAAGTTATTCTTAAAATTTGTAATTTTAGACATACAATGATGTTTTCAAGATTATATGAGCATATTTTTGGAAATTATCAAGGAAACTCGAAACCGCTACCTTTTAGATGTGCATAGGATAACTTGTTCGCTCTCCAATAACTTGTATATCCCACCCATGAGATATAAATTGTACTAGGTAAATTAGGTGCGACGAGTTCTAACTTTGTTGGTGAGATTAAGAGTAAATTGAAAAGGGTAAGTATATAAAGTGTAATTTAGTGGAATCAATTAAAAAAGAAATACAAATAATATTTAACTTCAATTTACTAGGTCTTACGTCACCTACTATTATTTAACTCCATTCGCTTACTCGGGTCTGCTTTTTTCTTCCGTCTGCGCATAGGAGCGACAATCAGAAGCTACCCGCTGCATAACCCTAGGTACTTTATCGAATCTATTTTCGCTCCCTTCACAATCGATTATGCTATTGATGATGTTATAATTAGGGTTTTTGCCAGGACTAGATCTGTCGTTTTATTTAGATTTTCCGTTCTTCATATTAGTCTCTCAAGTACAGATCTGAAAATTTTGACCACCTGATTGCTTTGATCTGAAATTGTTGTTTTAGTCTCTCTATGTGACTATGTTTTACTCCCATTTTTGAGGTATTACACACTTCATATAGTAAGCAAAGAAATTTGAGAACAGAATTGGTTCCATTTTGAACTCCTCGATTTCACGACCGACCATTTATCTGAAGTACTATATCAATAAAAGAAAAGAAAAAAAAAACGAAGACAAACGACTGGTATATGGGGTTCTAAGGTTGAGTATTTGAGTTTAAACGTTAAAAATTTTGAAATAGAAGTTGTTGAAAATTTTGTGAAAGTTGAAATTGTTTTGGATTTGATTTGATTGATTTGACCACCTCTTTAATTATAGTTAAGACGCAAAAACCTGCCTATTTTCTGTGTAAGCAAACCGGTTAGCTATCTTTCTCTGGTGTCTCTCCCTCAAGTGATTAATTGAATCAGAGAAAATCAGAAAATGAGTTTCTTTATAGTTGCACCTTATAAATCTTGGAAACTTGAGAAAAGGTCAAAGGAAATTAACTATCCCAAAAATAGTTCATGGGGTGTTGAGCCTCAATGCCAATAATTCAAGGGTTTTCTTGCTGTTCACTTGAAATTATTCATGGAGAATGGCTATAAGTAGATATAAAAGTAGCAGTTTTGCTGTGTGTGAAGCCATGCTTTCTGACATCCGGCATGCGGTGTTCATTTACCTGGATTTGTGTTAAATCAGGTTTTTTCACAAACAAAAAATATGACTGAGTCATCGCGTGAAGAAAATGTGTACATGGCCAAGCTGGCTGAGCAGGCCGAGCGATATGAGGAAATGATTGAGTTTATGGAGAAGGTTGCAAAGACAGGTGATGTCGAGGAGCTGACTGTTGAGGAAAGGAATCTTCTTTCTGTGGCATACAAAAATGTGATTGGCGCAAGAAGGGCCTCGTGGAGGATAATCTCTTCAATTGAGCAGAAAGAGGAGAGCCGTGGAAATGAAGATCATGTCAAAACTATTAAAGAATACAGAGCCAAAATTGAGGCTGAACTCAGCAAGATCTGTGATGGGATTTTGGGTCTCCTTGAGTCCCATTTAATACCATCAGCCTCCACAGCTGAGTCCAAAGTTTTTTACTTGAAGATGAAAGGTGATTACCACAGGTACCTGGCTGAGTTTAAAACAGGTTCAGAGAGGAAAGAAGCTGCTGAGAACACCTTATTGGCATACAAGTCTGCTCAGGTGGGTGATCTATTCTGACCACTGTCAGTTTATTTTCTTGTAATTTAACAGAATTTGATATTTGAGTGTCGGCTATTGTAGGATATTGCTTTGACTGAGCTGGCTCCTACTCACCCAATCAGGCTGGGACTTGCCCTTAACTTTTCTGTGTTCTATTATGAAATTCTTAATTCGCCTGATCGTGCTTGTAACCTTGCAAAACAGGTAATCTCTTTGCTTTTATTGATTCTTTGACATGAGTTATTCTCTCTCTCTCTCACACACACATACACTTCTCTCTCTCTCTCTCATAAGCTTTTTTTCTTAGTTCTTATAGTCGATTTATCATGCGTGTCCATGAAAAAGCTAGATAATTTTGCCATACTAATTAAGTTTGCATGTACCTTTCGAATAGGAATTAACTTTATAATTAGGGGCCTCATAATGACTACGAAGCTTGGTATGTGATGTTTGAATGATAGGAATCATTGTTGATGTGTTGGAATGATTTGATTTATGCCTGCCATATACTCTGGTTAGTTTACTGAAATAGTTATCAGCCATAGAGGCCTTTTCGTGACCAAAGGTTCGAGTAAAGTGCTCTGTCTTGCCTAAATTTATAATAGTTCTCTTCATTCGAACTGGAAGAAGGGCTTATTTTCTTTGCTTTCTTTCCTGCATTTTCCTGTTCACTTCAGGGTCTTGGCTTGGGTTGGTAGTTTCATACGCAAAAATTTTAAACTGAAGCTTATCTGGATTTTGTCCTTGTATATGACCTAGCAGCAATTCTAGTAAGGTGTTGTTAGTTGTAGTCATCTTTTTTTAGAACTTCTGAACTCAGGATGATACTTCATCTGGCGTCTCTCTAGATTATGTCTTATATTGTCAGGCTTCCATTAGAATTAGCTTTCTTTGTCTCCCTATATGGAGGTGACAATGAATTTCTAGTACTCGATGGTTGATGAGAAAAAGAATAGCATGGACTAGTCTGTAGAAAGAGAGTGCTTTCATTTAATTAGCTTAGAGGTAGGTGTTACATTGGAATTCTAAATGAATATCTACTGCAGCCTGAATAGCTTTTTGCTTAGGCATGAATCCATTTAGTTGGCAGCTTGACTTGTAGGACCCTAGTAACAAATCATATTGCTCTTGTACTCATTCAAGTCACAATTAAGTTTCATGGAAGACTAGGAAGCAACATCCATCTTCTTACAATTATAGTGGTAGGATGAGATAATTATCTACCTTATCAGACTGGTGGTTCTCTACTTTTGTACTGACATATAAATCTCTTGTCAGCTAAAAGATCTCCTAATAAAACAAGACCTAATGTGCTTGTACCAGCACAACAAAATCTTAATTTACAACTTGTTGGCGTTGGTGATATGGATTTTTTTTCTTCTATTGGTTCGATTTTTTCACCAAGTTTGTGTCGATTTTGAAGGATAATAGGTCTTTTGAGACATTCTTACCATGTGATTTTAAGTGTACCTCGTCTTCTTTAACACCTTATTATGTGTGGAGATATTTATAAACAATGATGTTAATTGTGCAGGCCTTTGATGAAGCTATCTCAGAGTTGGATACACTGGGCGAGGAATCTTACAAGGACAGTACATTGATCATGCAACTTCTCCGAGACAATCTTACACTTTGGACTTCAGATAATGCGGTCTCTCTCTTTCTCTCTCTATATATACACACACACACATATATACATACAACAACAATCACCCAGTGAAATCCCACTAATGGGGTCTATATATATTTGCGTGTCTCTCTCTTTCTCACGAACATGCACGAACATGCACGTAGGTACACAGAGTCCCACCCGCACTAACAAAAGATTTGCTTAACATGTGTATGTCCAGAAAAATGGAGCAACTTGTGCTTGATTGCTAAAATCTGGAATATTATTCGCATACTTTTACTATTACAGATATTTAATGGTTTTTGTTGTTAAATATTCTGATTCCAGGAGGATGCTGGGGATGATATCAAGGAAGCTCCAAAACATGAGTCAGGCGAGGGGCAGCAGTGATGAGTTAGTAGCATAGTCTTGTAGTCTTTAATTTATAGGGTGCTGCATGGGGATATAGCAAGATCGTGAATTAGATACTTCAATGGCTTGTGTGTCGCTGTCGAAATGGTTCAATATAAAACGTGTCGTAGTGTGATAGAATATGTGGTCAAGTTAGTCGCATAGTGCTATGGTGATTGAAATGTGACCTGGTGGCGTTGCTTGTGTTGATGACTTTGCTCGTATTTATAGTCTCATTTGCATGTTGTGTGATCACCGAAAAATAGTTTATGCGATTGGCATATGTGACGAGAAGTTACTGGTTCTACGTGATTGCGTAGAAAGTCATGTTTACTATTTCCTTTATTGCAGGTATATCAAGTCATGCAATACAAGATTTAGTAAAATAATATTAATTAGTTCGATTTTGTGGTATTTTTCTGTTTATTTTTTGTTTGCTACATGAATATAGCAAACTCCAAATACAGTATTTCAATCTTACTAAACAAAGTAATAGATAAAATTTTAATCTTATTTTGTTTAGGTAATAGATAAAATTTTGAGAAGTAAATATATGTTTACTAAATAAATGAAAACATTGACAAACTGATGATCTATTAAAGTAAATATATGTTTACTAAATAAATGAAAAAAAATGCAAAATCCGACTTTGTTGGTTTGGTTTGGTTTATATATTTAAAAATCAGACATTATTGATTTGATTTGATAATTGAAAACTCTGAATTAATCCATTATGTACGATATTAGTTTTGCATTTTAAGAAACCAAATATCGAAAATGACAGAACTAAAATATCTAAATACCGTACCAACGATCACCCCTATGATAAAGTAACTTAGTTGAAGTCAAAATTTGGTAAAACAATCAATAATACAAGTGATGCAAAAATTGCAGTTCCATGAGGATTCTACTCATATTGAGCACATATTATCCTATACAATAAATAATACATATCAAAATATTTTACAAATAAATACAACTGTTTATTTTCCTTATTCTCTCTTGGTTTTCCACCAATCACTTCTGAAACTTTGTTTCGAACCACTACTATTTTTCGTATTCCTTCCACATTAGCGTGTAGTTCATTGAATAAGTATATAAATATTATTATACAAAGGAAAAATAAACAATTAGACAATTAATTTGACTGCGCGAAAAAGGTAGTTCTACATATGGATAATGGATATGAACTACATATTCCAAGGACTAACGTTCTTCATATATTTTTCTTTACCTATATGACTCTAGATTCTCATACAAATGCTAACATAAATCATATATATATTGACAAATTAACCATTATTGCCATAAAGTCTTTCGGAGTATTATATGACAATTTAAAATTTAAAATGAGACTGGGAACGGACGTTAAGAATGATGTATATGCTAATGAATGATTCCCGAAGAGATAATTTTATCCATCGTATTTGAACTTTTGTGTTTTGTGTCTGTTACCGTAAATTTTATTTTTTTTGGTTACGTAAAAATCATTTAACTTTGTGTTTATCACACAAAAGTCACTTTTCTTTCTTTTGTTACACAAAAATCACTTTAATTTACTCTAGTTATTACAAAAGTCACATTTTTACTTGAAAAGTCTATTATGCCCCTGATATTATATAAACTTTTTGCATTATATAGTAGTATATAATATATCTTCACCTATGTATTTTATTTATAAATAAAATAACTGAATATTATTTTATTTCTTTTTTTATAGTATATTCGTATAATTAATTTTTATAACTTTAATTTTCAAGATATATTAGTAGTGTTATAAAATAACATTTTTCAGCAATTCTTGTTTTTATATAATTTAATTGACCGACTAGAGTTGGTCGGTAATTTTCGACCAACTTTGGTCGGTATGCCCTTCCGACCTTCAAAATACTGACCAGACGTTAATGGTCATATTTTTGTATGGTTATTGGCCATTACCAACCAACTTTGGTCGATTTTTTTTGGACGATTTTTCCCGAATTTCTAGTAGTACAATTTCTCAAATAACCAATTGCCCAAGTAAATCCCCAAGAAAATATCACAAGCCTAATTCAACTACAAACCTATAAATCATAATCCGAACACGCTCCTAAGTCTAAAATCACCCAACGGAGCTAACAAAATCGATGAAACCCCATTCCAGAGTTGTCTTCACACAGTTTCAACTACGGTCAAATTCCTAAAACTTAAGCTTCCGTTTTAGGGACTAAGTGTCCCATTCCACTCCAAAACCAAGAACAGAATCTTTCGGCAAGACACATAAGCATAAAAAGATACGGGGAAAGTAGTAAATAGGAGATCATGACTAATACTTTCAAAACGATCGACCAGATCATTATAGTAGACCTCCCAATCGATTTTCAGTTATGGAAATCTCCTAATCGTTTAAAAATTTCAGAGTTTCGTATAGTACATAAGTAGGAGGAAGAACTTAACCATTCCATACAAATTCGTTCCTCATGGCTTAAATTTTTCAAAGGACTGCACATGTTTGCCTAGCCTTCAAAAATTTAATTCATTATTAACATGGCTAAGGAACCCTACCATACTAATGCCTTTCACGCCCAGTTCATACTGCCATGCCACCTTAGATTTCTTCGCCTTCTTGAAATCAAAGAATACATGTTCACTATTTTTTACTGAGCCACAAAAATAACACACCACTTGAAAATAATGCATCTAGCTATTAAAACTAATTTAGTAGGTAGAATAATTCGATCTAACCTCCCAACAGTGGCGAAGCCAGGATTTTTACTAAGGAAAATCAAAATATAAAAACAAACTCACAAGAAGTCAAGGGTGTTATTATATACTCCCTCCGGTCCAAAATAAGTGATTTTTTGACCTTTTCTTTGTGGTCCAAAATAAGTGATTTTTTCGGATTTCAAGAATGACTTAATGATGTTTTTCCTACATTATCCTTGGAGTAAATAGTGTTGGAATATGTGTTAAGAGTGTTTATTGAGATAGTAAGGTTAAAATGGTCAATTCTAATTGCTAATTAATGCTAAAAGGTGACCTTTTTTAATATGTGTGAAAATATCCAAAAAATTATTTATTTTGGATCGGAAGGAGTAGTATACATATATACATTTAAAGAAAATTACTTTAAAAAAAATGTAATTTTTCGATAAAGGGGTGTTGCGTGCATGTGCTCCTGCTTCCCAATAAAATCCTTATTTTTTGGAGGTAATTTCATGTGCCAAAGCTTCTTCCAATCAATAAATGCCGCGTGAAATCCCAAAGAGAGAGAGTAACAAATGTGATAACATGATTTGATGATACAAAAAATACCAAATTAATTGGCTAATCTCCCCTCTACACTAATCAGAATAATACAAATTATTTTTTCTTCCTCTTTATTAAAGATAGAGAAAATTTATTGTATCATCCCTCTGCCATATTCACAAAATAGATCTCTAGCTTGCATATTTTGAGCTTCCACATATAAATGAATTTTGGGGGGAAAATTATTATCTAAAGGCGCGTAAGGTCATTATCAATATTAATTTATTTTTTTACCTTCCCTGTCCTCCACCTAACACCATTTTGCAACAGCTCCTTAGAATGCAATGCAATATGCTCTTTCACACGTAACTAGGAAGTTTATATACAACACATGGTAAGCTAACAAAAGAACAAAATAATTACACACACATTATATAAATATATAAGCATATCCAAGATTTAAAATTTTTAGATTCAAATAACGATCTTTAATTAGGTTAATATATACATATAAATTGAGTTCACAATTAAATATTTAATAAATTTCTTAATATATTTAAAAAATTTGGAAAACAACTCTGAATCCACATGATACATTGTAGATCCGTCGTCCGCCTACATGTCATGTGTTATTGGCCTTTATTACGAAGAGAAGCAAAGTATTTTACTCTCTCGATTTCTCCGTGCAGTAATAACGAAATATTGATGGTCCTAAAATTTGCATCCATATCGTTCCTTCAAAATAGTCTGCATAATTGATAAGTGCGGATTTTAATTATTATTAGTACCTTTTTGTTTTAGTTTTTAGTTCGAAAGTAGTGGTTTTTGTTTCCGAATCTAATAAAAATATATGAATTATAGGTGTGTTAGAGAATGTGAGCTCAACGAAAAAATCTAACTAATGAGATTTTCTAGCTCAAACAGCCAAGATGAGAAGTTGTAGGCATGTAATTTTGACCCGCGCATTAGAATCACCTTGAATAATCCTAGTATTTTTCTTAGGATATTTATTTGGGTTTATTTTATAGGATTTTACTTTATTACTAATTTTAAAGGCACCAAAATTGAAAAATATACAAAAATATTTTCATGCTCTATTTTACCCTATTCAGTTTAAATTATTAATATTTTGTTTATATTTATAGCCTTATTTTTGTTTCTATTATGATTTTAACTCTTGTTTTAATCCATAAAATATAATATATTATAATACATGTATATATATTTCCATACTATTACATAATATATTTTAATTAATTGGAATATATTTGGTTTTAATTTAAAGTTTTGACTTATTTACTTAATAGCTTATTAAAATTAAAGAAGTGTAAGTGTTGGATCTAATTTTACAAAAAAGAGGCCCAAATCTTGGCAGCCCAATGCCTTGACCCGCGACCCAATCTGCCTGACCCGCCCAATACCCAAAACCCGCCCCATTCCCTGTTCAATCCTAGCCCTTCATCCCTCTTAATCCCACGGCCAGGATTAATCCCCACACCCAATACATTAATCCAATATTTTCCCAAAAGAAAGAACCCTAACCCTAATAAACCAAACGGCGCCCCCCTTCATCCCAATCTCCATAGCCGCCCATCAACTCGCTCAAACTCGCCGGAAAACTCAGAAAAACCGGTGAGTTAACCCACTGGTCCCCCCATGGTCCCCTCCCCTCTCTTCTCCTCCTTCCACGTAGCAAAATCCCCACAGTATCATCATTTCAATCCGATTTCGGTTGATTTTCTTCTTCTGTTTTCGTTATTTAAAGACAAATCCGGACCCTTGAATGAAAATGGGAAGAATGGGAACCATTGGATGAAGACTTTTGTCCAAGATTTCCATTTTTCACGATTTTTGTTTGTAAAGAGGGAATATCCGATTTGATTTGTTGGTCCCACTTGGTTTCTTGCTGAAGAAGTAGAGAAGATTCGAGAGAGTGATATATATTTTAGGGAATTTTCGGACGAAAGGAGGCAGTGAACGAACGGGTTTTTTGGAGAGCAGTGAGAAAAATTAGGGTTCTTGGAGTTTTGGCTTTCTTCTGGGATTTTTCTGCTAATTAGCATTCCAAAAGTGTAAAAATAATTGAGTTACATCTTTTGTTCTAGTCCCGTTTTCATTTCGAAAAATCATAAAGTTTTCCAAAAATATTTAGTCTCTTCTTTTGGTTTTGGTTTTCAACTATGGATTTTGATTGAAGTTCGCCGTGGAGTCGAGGTCGTTCGAGCTGCTCGTCAAATCGAGGTTCGCCTGCCGGTTCGGAGTTTGCAGTTCCAATTTGGTGTTCGCTAATCCAGTCGTGGTTATTTTATTCCCGTTCGAATTCAGTTGTTGAGATTCCAACGACGTTGTAATCGTTTGGGAGTTGAATATAGTGGGAAATCTGTGATTTCAGGTTCATTCTCTTTCCATATTCTCTTTACTTCATATATGATGGATTAAATTATGAAAAGATCTTTGGGGTTTAGTCGAATTAAAAGTCATAGAATGGGTTAACTTGTATGAAGATGTATGTCATGCTTTCACTGCTCATATGAGAAGACTTAAGTGATAGAAAAATCTGAAAGTTAAAACAGCTAAAAATTGATAAAAAAGTTACGGTTCTATTGATATTTTCTTCGATATTTCTTAGTTTTCAATTGCTGAAAGTCAGTGAAATTGGTGTTACTTGGTTTTAATTCTCTGAATCACTTAGCTGGTTTTAAACTTCTGGAAAACTTCATAAAAACTAAGAGGTGGTGATAAAATGAGTTTGAGTTTGGGTATAGAAAGAGCTTGGTTTGATTTTGTTGGTTGGTCCAGTATTCATTTCACCTTCTAAAGTATGAGAAAGTATGAACATGATGTTTTGTTTACTCAAGTGGAGATTTATAATAATAAGTTGTTTGTTTGATCTTTCTGCATTTTCGAAGTCATACGATTTAGTTTAGTTTTCTTATGTCTCCTACTATTCTGCTTTGAATATGGAATGATGTAGTAGTACTAACTTGTTAGTTCACTATGGTGATTACTAAATGTGTGAAAGGTCATGATAAATGCTAGGTAAGATCTGGAAGTCGTATGTGCTCACAAAGTTGGATAGCTATTTTATTATTGATACTTCTGTAGTCATTACTGTTGAGAGGAGCACAATTAAAATTAATTATTCAGGTAGCAGTTAGCATAGAATCCATGATAAAAAGGGTGTTATATATCCATTTTCGGTGTGTGTTTTTCATGTGAATAGTTGGAATTGCTCCTTCTTGCCAAGATAAGTTCCATTTCTTTCGAGATAATAACAATGCATTGAGAATTCTTTCTAGCATGAAATCTTTACTTGTTCTAATTTGTAATGCTTGGTTATTTGGACTTTATTATTGGTGAGGATAAGGTTAAAAGGATCCTGCTACCATTCGTGAATGTGATGTGCGACTAAGTTTAGTGAGACTCCAAGTGGCCCTTATCATAATTTAATCCATCGTATATCTATCTTGTTGTCACTTTGTTGGCTCTATTATGTTTGATTTGGGTCTCGTTTTTCCGGGCTTATTTGAATGATTGTTGGGACCACGGGAAGGAGAACGACCAAAGCCCATTAGTAATTAATCACTCACATATTTTAGGATTGGGATTTGGTCAAATGCACGAAATAGGGAGGTTAAAAAATGAGCATGAAATTGATTTTTTTATTCAGTTTTATTTGTTTTGTTCTTGTTATATTATTCGCTAGGAGTATGCTAGGCCAACCACATTGGGTAGGCAATCTCTAAGGTTTTTGTTGCTTTTGAGGTGAGAGGTTGTCCCTTAGTTAAATTTATCCGGGGAATGCCCAGAAGACTTTTGTAAATATTTTGGAGGCCGTGACGAGCTTGCAGAGGAGGCATAGTGTAGTATTTTGTTCTTATTTTTATTATTACTCTTATTTTTCTTTTATTAGGTGGGGATGACCTCGAGCCTTTTTGAGTGTTTATCTTCTATCTATTTTTATCTCAATTCGAATATTTTAAAAGCCAACAAAATTGAGTGCGCAACCGTACTAGTTACGGGATTTGGGGAATGCCTAACACCTTCTCCCCGAGTCAAATGAGCCCCTTACCCGAATCTCTGGTGTAGACTTAGTTTTGGAGTCTAAAGTGTTTTAAAGGAAAATTATTTTTTTTAAAAAGACGGTGGCATGGCACACCGAAATTAATGTCAGGTGGCGACTCTGAATAATTTCCTTTTGAACACCAATTTTTGTCACTTTCAAAATTGAAAAACCCTTTGCAAGCTTTTTACAAAATTCTTTTATTAATTTAAGAGGGTTCAGTGGAAAAGTTTGTTTTGGTAAAAAAAAAAAGGGTGTGACATCTCTGGCGACTCTGCTGGGGACATTGCGGGTTTGAGCTAGTACTTGATTTTGTTGGCTTTTAGAATATTTGGTTGAGGTTTTTATGTTTTTTCATTAACTTTACTTGATTTTTATTATGTTTTTATATTTTTGTTATTTGCTAGTTGCTTATTTGTTAACAGTTTTTAGTTTATTTGTTTACTGCTTTATAACTGTCATCATATGCATAACCCCGAGTCTTCTTTCTGCAACAAGTCTTCCGGAGTACGTTTGAGCGTACACGGCCTTTTTGTGAGTCACCCGTGTCTTTAGGGGGGTGGCGTGGGAGCGTGGAGTGGGCGGATAGCTAGAGCAGCCGCCATCGACCACGTGCCGCCCCGAATTGCCTTGTCTAGTGAACCCTAACCGTAGGTCAGCCTTTAGGTCATACTTATGTGCATCATATCATTTAAGCCTAGCAGGGTTCGGTCCCAGGTACCGTGTCTCTTTGTAGGAAACTTATCCAAATTTGGTCAAAATGGGCCCGTGGCCCAAAATGACATGTAATCATCCTATGTGCTAAATGTCGCATCTTTGAGGGTAAAAAGGTTATTTGGCTGACCGATGTTCGGAAAAAGGGCGAAAAATGAAGAAAATAGGGCCCGGGTGCATTTTTCTTTCAAAACTTTTCAAGAAAAATTCAAAAAAGAAAAAAGAAGAAAAAGAAAATTCAAAAGATTTTACACTTTTTCCTTAATTTTCAAAAATTCAAAAAAAATTGAAAATGAAAAATCCAAAAAGATTTTACATTTTTCCATCCTTTTTCAAAAGATAAAATATAACTTTTTACAAATTAATTGCATCTTCCCGAACTACGCGAACCTGATTCTCGTCTCTCGGGACGAGATACGTAGGCAACCCACATAGGGTCCGGTCATCCTAGTAAGTCTTAGGTTCTTGGCTTTGCGGGGTCTTAGCCAAATCTTGCATGTCTAGCCACTTTTGACCACATCGGTCATTCTTGCGAAATGGGGCAATTTTTGCGAAAGTGGTTCAATAAACCTATGTCTTAGGATTTTAAGTCCACAGTTAGGTATCATATCAATTTAGGGTCTTTCACTTTCAAGTTTGCATTTTTAGCCACTTTTGGCCACATCGGCCATTCTTGCAAAATGAGGTTATTTTCGCAAAAGTGGTTCGATTACTCATATATTAGGATTTTAAGTCTACAACTAGGAGTCATATTTATTTAGGGTCCGTCCTTTTTGAGTTTGCATCTTTAGCCAATTCTAGCCATATCGGCCACTTTCGCAAAATGAGTCATTTCTTTAAATTTTTGGGCCATGATCATTAAGAGTTAAATCCGTATAAGCATTAGTATAGTAGTTTCATATAAGAGTAGCCACCTTTGTTGAGTTTGCACTAATAACCATCATTAGGCCATTTTGCAAATATAGCCAAATTGTGTCTCGCATTCATCCAATAGGAAACATTGTGTCACGTGGTGTCCTGAGTCGCTAACCATGTTCTCTTTATTCAGGTATGGATCCACTCACCAATTCTAGAGTATCAATGGTGGTCAAAGTCCCTAGAAGGCTAGTAAAGTGGTGGAACATGTTCACATTACTTGAGCAGCGTGATTTGATGGATAAATTAGGGACTCTTATTTCTTTAATGGAGATCACTCCCCGTCCCGACCTCATAGAAGCAATGTTGACTTTTTGGGACCCACAGGGAATGGTATTTAAGTTTGGGGATCTTGAGATGACACCCACTTTAGCCGAGATAGCCGGGTTAACCCGTATGCCATACCTAGACAAGGATTTGATTTACACTAGGGCTCATTCAAGCACCAAGTTCCTTAAGATCATAGGGATGGATTTGGAAACTCACATGGGATGTCTAGAACAATCTTGGGTACCTTTGGACTTTTTGTTTGAGAGGTTTGCTCGTCCCACTGGGTATGAGACTTTCATAGATGAATTTTCCATATCATATGATTTTTGGAAGAAGAGGCGTCCCATGGTTTTCGCTATTGCATTATTGGGTCTCCTGGTATTTCCTTTGGAGGGTAGGCATATTAGCATGCAGCTAGGGTCAATAGCCTTTGCACTATTCCATGATAAACATAGTAGGAAGGTCACCTTAGTTCCGACAATCTTGGCAGAAATATACCGTGCTTTAACCAAGATTCGAGAAGGTGGGAGGTTCTTTGAGGGGAGCAACTTATTGCTACAGTTGTGGATGATGGAGCACTTACACCCTGCCACCATGTTTGAGAAAGATGTTATTGACCGTTGTCTAAGAGATCGGGTAAAGTGCATCGAGCATAGGATGAGGTTCGATAAGTTTGCCTTACCACTCGGAGTTCAGGATTGGATTGATTATCTAGGATCTTTGACTGAAGAGAAGATTTTATGGTCATACCTATGGATTGATTTGGATGTGGTTTTAGCATGGTCTCGTGTGCAAGACTTCTTGGTACTGATTGGACTTTGGTGTACTAGGCCATATATCCCTGCTAGAGTGATGCGCCAGTTAGGGAGGCGGCAGAAAGTCCCTTACATTCCTGATTCTCGTGATTTCATTAGGGAATTTGACACTATGCCGCACAGAGAAGTCGACATCCAGACTTATTGGCGTAATGCAATGAAGATGAGTAAGGATACTTTAGCAGTTGACCCACATTCACCTGGGTATACCCATGAGTACTTCATGTGGCTACAGTCTACTCAGCGGGGGCTAGCAGGCCATTGCCCCGACGTGTTAGAGGAGTATTTGACGAGGAGGCCACTTCCCGGATATTGCTTAGACAGTTAATGGCACGGTTCACCCAGGCAGAGGAGGCTCATGCAAGAGAAAAGGTTGGGGTCCGAGTAGCACTTCAGTTACTAAGATCACAGTTGGTAGGTTTAGTAGAGAACATGGGACAACACCGTGAGTACCTTACTAGAGTGAGCCTTCTAGATGCAGGCGCGCATTCCAGGATCCTTATTCCCAGCTTCGAGGTGTCTTTGTAGGGTATAATACAGAGCTTAGATTCGACAGGGTTGACGGGGCCATCTGGATCTTCATTGGACCCATCCCAGCCAGGACTGTCACATTCAGGAGCAACTTGAAGAGTCGTTCTATTTAGATGTTCTGAGATTGTCTTATGTTGTCTATTACCTTCATGTCTTATTTAGGAGTACTAAGTCCTTCAGGTAGTGTCAGAGTCTGTCGTAGTGTAATCGAGTTTGTCATGTCTTTCATTTTCGTACTTCCCTTTGTATTTTAACATCGAAAAGTTTTAAAAGAAAAGTCCCAAAAGAACTTTGTTTTAGTTTATGTCCCATTATTTTTCCAAAACTACGCTTGGTCTGATTAATGAGGGACATGATACGTAGGCAACCTACATCGGGTTCGATCAAGTCATTTTTGTTCAAAAATAAGATTAAAAAAAAAAGGGTTGAAAAAAGGTGTTAGAAAGGAAAGAGAAGGATAGACAAATGAGCGAAACTGGGATGATGCCATATGACCTTGCGACCCTCAAAGCCATTCTAGAACCGACAACTGTTGCTAGGTGCATTGCATATAATGTGATATTATTATTTGATAAATGCACTAACGCTAACATGGTGGTTTTATGGTTGTCCTTTGTTATCTTTATTTGCATTCCAGGAAGGTGGTTAGTTTGTTGGCATCCTGGCAAGTCATCCATACAATACCCGTTCAAAGCGTCTAACAGTCATGGCTAGCAAGGAAATAGACACTGCAGTTGTAGACCCGCCGAAGGAGATTGTTAAGTCGGAATCAGAGCTGCAAGAGGAGGTCCGGAGGCTGAGGCATCAAATGGAAGAGATGTATCGAGCCTGGAGTAAGGGACACCCTCCTCCTTCGTTCCCTACTAACTACACAGAAAATCCTGCTTCTATTCCACCGATCTCTCAATCCCAGATGACCAATACCCTTGATCTTTCTCCACAACACGGACCTGGCTTCACCCCTTACCACAACTACCCCGGCACTTCCTCCCAAACCTTTCAAGCCCCACCATCCAAAACAACCTCGTACCTTGTTTCGACTTCCGCTCCTATTTTTGTACCCCCTCCACAAGCTACCCTCCACCGATCCTCTAGTGAGCCCGTATTCCCCGCTCCAGATGCCCACTATTATGCACCTGAGCCCACCTTCAAAGTTCCAGACCCTTATTCTTACCCTCCCCAATTTGAGCCTCATGTTGAAACTGATAAACCATCTAAGAACGCATAGCAAGAAGAGATGTTTAGAAAAGTACAGAGTCTGGAGAAATCATTGAGAAATATGCAAGGTTTGGGAAACCAAGTGAGTGTGTCTTGTAAAGATTTGTGTTTGTTCCCCGATGTCCAATTACCCGCTGGGTTCAAAATGCCCAAGTTCGACTTGTATGATGGACATGGGGATCTTGTAGCCCATCTAAGAGGTTATTGTAGTAAGATGAGAGGGGCTGGGGGAAAAGATGAATTACTGATGGCGTATTTCAGCCAGAGTCTAAGTGGGGCAGCTCTAGAATGGTACACCCGCCAGGATGCTAGTAGATGGTATACATGGGACGATATGGCCCAAGCCTTTGCTCGGCACTTTCAGTACAATATAGACATTGTCCCAGACCGCCTATCTCTGACCAAGGTGGAAAAGAAACCCAGCGAAAGCTTTAGAGAATATGGATTCCGATGGAGGGAGCAAGCTGCACGAGTCAATCCTCCGATGGAAGAAGACGAGATGGTTAAATATTTTCTGCAAGCCTTGGAGCCCACTTACTATGGTCATTTGATCTCAGCCATTGGTAAGCCTTTCATTGATGTGGTAAAGATGGGAGAAATGGTGGAAGAGGGCCTCAAGTCGAGTAAGATCATGAGTTATTCTACTATAAAAGCAACCACCCAGGCAATCCAGAGTGGTACCGGAAGTTTGTTAGGCAAGAAGAAGAAAGAAGATATTGCTATGGTTGTCTCTGGATCATGGCAGGGTCCAAGAGGTTCACCTCATCAATACATCCACCCTCGACCCAGACCTCAAACCTATACCCAAGCTCCATATAATCCACCCCAACATTACTTCTCCTCACAAAACCCCCAATACTCAGCTAGACCATCCCAATACCTTGTTCACCATGCACAGTCATATGCTCAACCTCCTCCTCACCCGTAATGGCGTGCTCCTGCTCCACAAAACAGCTACCCACCTCCACAACCCTACCAAAACCCCATTAGACCACATTTTCGACCAAGGACAGACTATAGGAAAGAGAGGATGCAGCGGAAACAAAGTTTCACCCCACTTGGAGAATCATATGCCAGCTTGTTTCAAAGGCTGAGGCAGTTGGACGTCTTGAGGCCAATTGATCCAAAGATATCGAATCCCCCTCCAAAAAACCTCGATTATTCCCTAAGATGTGCATATTGTTCTGATGCTCCAGGGCATGACATAGAAAAGTGTTGGTATTTGAAACAGGCAATCCAGGAGCTCATTGATACAAACCAAATTGTAGTCCAAAGCCCAGACGCGCCAAACATCAACCAAAATCCTTTGCCAACTCATGAAGAAACACATATGATTGAACTAGTTCACAAATATGGGGAGCCCAAGAAGTCTTCTAAGTCTTTCATGATGATTCGGTCCAGTGAAAGCAATATGGTGAAAGCTCCTGACTCCACCAAGGCAACGCCTTTGACAGTTGAAGAGGTAACAGAAAAGCCGAGTTTGCTCAATTTGAAACCACCGGTGTTGGTCGTGAAAGGGATGCCAAAAGATGTTCGAGCAAGTCCAGAAAGCTCAAAAGTGATAGTGCCGGGGATTCCAAGTAAGCCTGTCATAATTGTGAAGGGGGCTCCTACTACCCCTATCATCATTAAACCAGTAACCCAGCTGCCAGTGATAGACACCAAGGCTGTTCCGTAGAATTATAAACAAGTGATAGTAACATACAAAGGGAAGGAAGTAGAGGAAGAAGTTAATGAAGCTGGAGGATTGACTCGCTCTGGGAGGTGTTTCACCTCAGAAGAATTAAGGAGAGCTAAACCACTCAAGGATAGCCAAATGCTAGTAAAGAAACCGATCACCGAGGAAGAGGTTGAGAAATTCCTGAAGAAGATGAAAATGCAGGATTATTCCATCGTGGAACAGTTAAGGAAAACACCAGCTCAGATTTCTCTTTTATCTTTGCTGATACATTCTGATGAACATCGCAGGGTCTTGATGAAGATTTTGAATGAGGCCCATGTCCCTGATAAGATCACGGTGAATCACCTAGAAAAGATGGCTAGCAATATTTTCGAAGTCAACAGAATCATTTTCTCAGATGATGAACTTCCTATGGAGGGTACAGAACACAATCGAGCTCTTTATCTCATGGTAAAGTGTGAAGATTCTGTTGTCCCAAGGGTTCTGGTTGATAACGGCTCCAGTGCGAATATTTGTCCCCTGTCTACCCTGCAAAAGCTGAAGATTGGCACTGAAAGAATCCATTTGAACAATGTGTGTGTTCGAGGCTTTGATGGGGGAGGTAAAGATTCTGTCGGAGATATAATGCTCGAATTATCGATAGGGCCAGTTGAATTCACCATGGAATTTCAAGTATTGGACGTGGTTGTCTCCTATAACCTGTTGTTAGGTAGGCCCTGGATACATGCTGCCAAGGCGGTCCCGTCTTCTCTGCACCAAATGGTGAAGTTTGAATGGGGCAGACAAGAAATAGTTGTGCACGGTGAGGAGGACCCGTCATCTGGTAATGATGCAATTGTTCCGTTTATCGAAGCTGAAGATGGAAAGGGACCTTGGGTTTATCAAACTTTCGAAACAGTATCCATTGAGAAAGTTCCTGAAGGAGAATACATTCCGGGTCCTAAGCTCTCCTCCGCGTCCGTCATGGTGGCGAATGAAATGTTAAAGAGTGGTTTTGTGCCGGGCAAAGGTCTGGGCTCATCTCTACAAGGTATTGTGCATCCAATGCGTCCTAGTGGGAATCCTGGTACGTTTGGTCTAGGGTTCACGCCTACAGAGAATGGCGTGAAAAGGGTTAAGAATTTGAAACAGAAGATATGGTCACTCCCTAAACCTGTCCCACACATCTCTAAGTCTTTTGTCAAGCCAAAAGCTGAAGGACCTCCAACCTCCTCAATTTCAAAACATGTGTTCGATGTTGATGAAGAGCTGATCAAGAGGTTCCAAAGTCTGTTCGAAGAAGTCAATATGGTAGAAGTTGGTGAAGGCTCCAGTAAAGCAGATGTGCAGCTTGTTGGCCCAAACGTGAAGCTTAGCAATTGGGAAGCTACTCCTCTCCCCGTCAGGAAGGAGTTTTGGTAGTTTGCTTTGTTTTCCTTCCTGATATCTGGTTTATTCCAGGGCTGTAATCCAGATTTTTGGTATTTGCTTGTTTTGATGTTCAAACACTTCTATCCTTTTATTTTCAATGAAATGCGATCTCTCGTTTTCCGTTATTCTTAATAGTGTTTTTATTTTTGTTCTTTTTATTTTCCTTTTGTACAATTCTTTTTATGCTGGCTGCAGTGACATGACGTGAATGGAGAACTCTCAGTCGAGTCTTAAAAGCCAATATAATCTTGAAATAACAATCCAAGAAGTAGAATATGATGATGAAATAAAATATGATGAAGAAGCATCATTTGAGGAAATCAGTAAAGAGCTAAAACAGTTTGAAGAAAAACCAAAGCCTAATTTGAGCGAAACTGAAGCAATCAATTTAGGAGACCAAGATGACGTTAAGGAGACCAAGATAAGTGTGCATTTAGAACCGCAAGTTAAGGAGGAAATAATCAAAATATTATTTGAGTACAAAGATGTCTTTGCGTGGACATATGATGATATGTCGGGCCTGAGCACTGATTTGGTAGTTCACAAGTTGCCGACTGATCCTGCTTCCCCTCCTGTTAAGCAAAAGTTGCGAAAGTTCAAGACTGACATGAGCGTAAAGATCAAAGAAGAAATCACAAAGCATCTTACTGCAAAGGTCATTCGGGTCACTCGGTATCCCACTTGGTTAGCCAATGTTGGTACCGAAGAAGGATGGAAAGACCAGGGTTTGTGTTGATTACCGTGATCTTTACAAAGTGAGCCTAAAGGATGATTTTCCACTGCCGAACATTCACATTCTGATCGATAATTGTGCCAAGCATGAGATTGGGTCTTTCGTGGATTGTTATGCGGGGTATCACCAAATCTTGATGGATGAGGAAGATGCAGAAAAGACAGCGTTCATCACGCCATGGGGTACATATTGCTATCGAGTAATGCCATTTGGTCTGAAGAATGCTGGGGCAATATATATGAGGGCGATGACTACCATATTTCATGACATGATGCATAAGGAGATTGAGGTCTATGTAGATGATGTGATCATAAAGTCAAAGAAGCAGTGCGACCATGTCAAGGACTTGAGGAAGTTTTTTCAGAGGCTTCGCAGGTACAACCTCAAGCTCAACCCAGTAAAATGTGCATTTGGTGTCCCGTCTGGGAAACTGCTAGGATTTGTGGTCAGCCGGCGCGGAATTGAGTTAGACCCATCAAATATCAAGGCCATTCAAGAGTTGCCGCCGCCAAAGAACAAAACAGAGGTGATGAGTTTGCTTGGAAGACTAAATTACATCAGCAGGTTCATTGCACAGCTCACGACAACTTGTGAGCCCATCTTTAAGCTGCTCAAGAAGAATGCTGCAATCAAGTGGACTGACGAGTGTCAAGAAGCATTCGATAAGATTAAGAGATACTTGTTGAATCCACCAGTGCTGGTCCCTCCAGAGCCTGGAAGACCTTTGATTCTTTATATGACGGTCTTGGATAATTCTTTTGGCTGCGTATTGGGTCAACATGACATCACGGGGAAGAAGGAGCAAGCGATCTATTACCTTAGTAAGAAGTTCACTCCCTATGAGGTTAAGTACACTCTACTTGAGAGGACATGTTGCGCCCTGACTTGGGTGGCACAGAAGTTGAAGAATTATCTGTCATCCTACACTACTTACCTCATTTCTCGCATGGATCATCTAAAGTATATCTTTCAAAAGCTGATGCCCACGGGGTGACTGGCAAAGTGGCAGATTTTACTCACAGAATTTGACATTGTCTATGTGACCAGGACTGTAATGAAAGCACAAGCGTTGGCTGATCATTTGGCTGAGAATCAAGTAGATGAAGAATATGAACCTTTAAAGACATACTTCCCTGATGAAGAGGTAATGCATGTTGAGGAATTGGAGCAAGTCGAGAGGCCATGATGGAGGCTTTTCTTTGATGGGGCTGCCAATATAAAAGGCGTCGGGATAGGAGCAGTACTTATTTCTGAGACAGGGCAGCACTACCCTATTATAGCTCAGCTTCGTTTTTATTGCACTAATAACATGGCCGAATATGAGGCATGTATCTTGGGTTTAAGGTTGGCTATAGACATGGGTGTCCAGGAAATCTTGGTCATGGGTGACTCGGATCTTCTGGTGCACCAGATTCAAGGGGAATGGGAGACACGAGATTTGAAGCTCGTGCCATACCAGCAATGTTTGCATGATCTTTGTCAAAGGTTTCAGTCAATAGAGTTCAAGCACATTCCCAGGATTCATAACGAAGTTGCTGACGCCTTGGCTACTCTCGCATCTATGTTGCATCATCCAGATAAGGCCTATGTGGACCCACTGCAGATTCAAGTTTACGATCAGCATGCCTACTGTAATATGGTGGAAGAAGAACTTGACGGTGAGCCCTGGTTCCGGGATGTCAAAGAATACCTCAGGATGGGAGTGTATCCAGTACAAGCCACAGGAGATCAAAAGAAAGCAATTCGACGCTTGGCAAGCAGATTCTTCTTCAGTGGAGGGGTGTTGTACAAGAGAACTCCAGATCTAGGACTACTGAGGTGTATAGATGCTAAAGAAGCTTCAACTATCATGACCGAAGTGCATTCTGGAGTTTGTGGGCCGCATATGAACGGATATGTCTTGGCAAAGAAGATACTTTGAGCGGGTTATTATTGGCTCACCATGGAACGAGATTGTATCAGTTTTGTTCGCAAGTGTCATCAATGCCAGGTACATGGTGATTTGATTCATTCTCCCCCATGTGAGTTACATACGATGTCTGCTCCTTGGCCCTTTGTTGCTTGGGGCATGGATGTTATCGGACCAATTGAGCCGGCAACATCGAACGGGCATAGGTTTATTCTCGTGGCCATTGATTACTTTACCAAGTGGGTCGAAGCTGTAACTTTCAAGTCCGTGACCAAGAAAGCAGTAGTGGATTTTGTCCATTCAAACATCATCTGTCGATTCGGAATTCCCAAGGTGATTATCACAGATAATGCTGCTAACCTCAATAGCCATTTGATGAGAGAGGTATGCCAACGGTTCAAGATCATGCATCGAAACTCCACTCCCTATCGCCCTAAAGCCAATGGAGCTGTCGAGGCCGCTAACAAAAACATAAAAAAGATACTTCGTAAGATGGTTCAAGGATCTAGGCAGTGGCATGAAAAGTTGCCATTCGCATTACTAGGTTACCGCACTACTGTTCGCACTTCAGTAGGTGCAACTCCCTATTTACTAGTATATGGGACCAAGGCAGTTATACCTGCGGAAGTTGAGATTCCATCTCTTCGGATCGTCGCAGAAGCTGAAATTACTGATGATGAGTGGGTCAAAACCCGGCTCGAGCAGTTGAGTCTGATTGATGAGAAAATATTGGCTGCAGTTTGTCATGGTCAATTGTATCAGAAGAGAATGGCAAGAGCATACAACAAAAAGGTGCGTCCTCGGAAATTTGAAGTGGGCCAGATGGTATTGAAACGTATCCTTCCTCATCAGGCTGAAGCTAAAGGCAAGTTTGCCCCAAACTGGCAGGGGCCGTTCGTCGTGACAAGAGTGTTGCCCAATGGTGCTTTGTATTTAACAGACATAGAGGGAAAATATGTAGATATGGCTATCAATTCTGATGCAGTTAAGAGGTATTATGTATGATTTCGTTGCATGCTTTCATTTGTATCGTTTACCTGGCATGTTCAAAGTTGAAATGACGAAGGCATTTTGTTCCGCTACCTAAACACTTTCATCCTTTGCTACCCCTTTTGAGCCTTATTTATTTTCTTTCATACCCCTCTTTTGGAATCAGTACCAAAGATAGAGAATGAATAAAATGACGACGAATGAGTGTAAATAAAAAGAAAAGAAAAGAAGAAAAGAAAAAAAAAGAAAAAAAAATGAGAAAAAGAAAAAAAAAAGAAAAAAAAGGAAAGAAAAAGAAAAAGAAAAAGAAAATAATAAAATGAAATGCTTTGTTTTCTTTGAACTACGTTCGACCTGATTCCTTTTAAGGATACGTAGGCAGCATTATGGTTCGGTCCTATCCAAATAAAAATTAAAAATTCCCGAGACCCGAAGAAATTGGGGCAGAAGTTTTAGTTTTGAAAAGAACCGATTCCAAAAGTTGAAATCTTGACCCTTGTTTCGTCTTAAATTAGTTTGAGCCTTCATACCACCCATTCTTTCTAACCATGTCCAAAAGCCTACATTACGGTCCGAAGAAATACCTTCCGATCAATCTTTGAGAATGCCAGGTGAAGCAAGATAGAGGTATGGTTCACATCATGGGTTACACTTGGCTCATGGACGCAAGAGAGAAAATTTAAAATGAGAGAGTCTTATTGGTGAAAACCCTTGGGGGCACCATAAGGCGACGGTGAGTTGAGAGAAAAATTTAAAATGAGAGAGTTTTATTGGTGAAAACCCTTGCGGGCACCATAATGCGACGGTGAGTTAAGAGAAAATTTAAATGAGAGAGTCTTGTTGGTGAAAACCCTTACGGGCACCATAAGGCGATGGTGAGTTGAGAGATAAACAAATGAGAGAGGCTTGTTAGTGAAAACCCTTCAGGGCACTACAAGTCGAATGAGGTTCATGGCTATTCAGTGGAGTCAAATCAGTGAAAGCCCGGTTTGAGGTATGAAGGCACGACATAAGGTGAAATATGATTGGTGGGACGGATTAGGCTGATCAGTCTAAAATGCATGTCATGATCATTAGAGCTGGCTACCTCCCCTCAGATAAGTCTTTTTTTCTCATTCTTCTTCGTCTAGTCATTAGTGTTCAAAATTTTCTTCTATTCTTTTGTCAAAAGTCATTTCACTTTATTCTTTAAGTCTATCTTTATGAGTTTCTTTCGAGGTAGCCTTAGTCAAACAAGTAGGAAAGGATTTCAAAGCATACTACCAGCTTCTGAGTTGCACAAAGTGGAACCCGGCCAGGCGCATCACAATTGACATTTTAGAATAAAAGTATGGTGATAACCAGGGTTCAGGCAATCAATTGAGTCTTGAAATTTGACAAAATGCAAGGACTCGGAAGCTTTCAGAATGGAAATACGATGCAACAAGTGAATGTAAGAGGTTTTGTGGTCAAATTCCAATCAAAGGGTCAAACAACTCCTTGCTAGCCCCAAGCAGCAAATCTGAATGAAACACGGCAATGGCAGAAGCGGACACTCAACAATGACGCCACAAACTAACCACCACATTTTCAAATTAACAAGATTTCATTTGTCTGAAGCAGGGGCAAGAAATATTTAAGTCCACATGGACCTCCTATGGGAAAACATGGTTCAGGGAGCAAATTATATTCAGAAGCCACAAGGGACTTAGGATATTGTAGATCGCCTACAAGCCCATGCCTTATTGGCCTTTATTATGCACGCCATCTGGTAAGAAAAGTAAAGTATTTTTCCCTCTCGATTTCTCCGTACAGTAATAAAGAAATAGCAAAAAATATTCGGCGCACATGATGGTCCTAAAATTCGCATCCACATCGTTCCTTTAAAAATAGTCTGTAGAGGCGGGTAAATTTCGAAAACCACTTTCATTTCAATCCAAAAATTTCATTTTTCCAAATTCATTTCCCGCCCTCTACTAGAAATAGAACCCCCCCCCCCAAATCGAAAACAAAATCTATTTACAATTTACAAGTAAACTTTCCCTCTCTACACTCTGCTTGTACAATGGCTGTTGCTTCAGGTTCTAAGCAAAAGGAAGGAAAAATGAAGAGCCCAACGAAGAAGAGAAATAAGGAGTCTCAAGAGCAATCGGAAAAGGTTATTTCTACTCCTGCGAAGCGTAACAATTGTCCCGGAGTACGTCTTGTGGGTGGGCGAATCTATGATTCTTTTAATGGCAAGACATGTCATCAGGTACTTTACTTACTATATCGTCACTGATTAATAACAGATTATGCTCGTGTTATATCTGTTAATTGGCCTGTGATTACTTTACTTGATGTGCTAATCAGTAGGAAAGATGATAAGGGACTGAGGTTTCGATGACTTGTTTTAATATTAGGAAAATGTTTTATAAATTGTTGTAAGTTGTTATATATATGATTAGGACCATGCGGAGAATTACTGGATTATCTGATTCCAAAAACTATCATTCATGGGTTGACGTTGATCCATGAAGGGCAGATGTAGACTTCTAATTTTTGGCTCAAACCTTTATTTGTTTAAAAATTCACTAAATAAGTACAAACAATTGATTTTGAACCTAGATGAGTTATGTTAGAATCCTGAACTCAATCCCTTATTAAAGCTCGAACACTCTTTAAAGTCAAACTTGAATCTGCCTCTGTCCATGATGTAGAGTAAGTGTGCTCAGAGTTGCAATTAGGATGACAAGCAAATGTTGCTTCAAGAGAGTAATGAGTTAGGTTCCCTTAATATATGAATTCTAACGGGGTTATAGGGTTTTGTTTCTATGGCAAACATAGTGTAGAATGTAACGTGCAGTAGGTGCATGTCATTATTCCAAATTTTGGTCGGTGAGCTTAATTTGGTAATAAGTGGAGAAGGGTAGGAGGGGTGAGCCATTTTCATTGACAAGTTTGAACATAGGCGATTTTTTGTTTATAAATAAAAATATCGATTCCAGTGTGCTTCTAGGGTTATGGTTCAATGGCATAGGGTAGCACGGGATGTGTGGTGGGTGCATGACATCATTTTTAAATTTTGGGTGGTGAACAAATCTGGTATTTAAATGGGAAGGGTTGGGGGGGGGGGGTTATGCACTGCGAAGTTGGAACATAGCGGAGTCTTTGTTTATCAAAGAAGAAGAAAGAAGGATATAGATATCAATTGCCTTAGAGCCAAAAACAATGGGTTTGAAAACACGCTTATACTCTAGGTCTAGCCCTGTTACCGCATATGCAGCCTATTACCATTTAAGTTTGCTCTTGTGAAATTAGCAACCCCCCCCCCCTCTATAGTGATTTATGTGCTTCTGCTTCATCGCATTGTTCATTAATGTTTATTGTTCAAAATCAACATTTACCCTTCATATGCATTTTCTGCTGCATTTGGATGGAAAAATGCACTGCCACCATATTGCTACTTTTGGATATCTTAATTAGTGAAGGATGTTTCTAACTTTGTCTATATTTTCTTAAGGCTTGCGTACATATTACCCTCCCCAGACCCCATCTTGTGGGATTATACTGGGTTGTTGTTGTTGATGTTTCTAACTTTGTCTATATTTTCTGAAGGAATTTATTTCTGCACTAGACGCAATAGTCAAGACTGTTGTAGAAATTAATGCAATATTTCATTTTGTAGCCAAGCATAAAGGAAAGAATTTTCTCTTTTTTCCTGCTTTGGTTTCACAGGTTATGTAAAGTTCTCTTGATGAAAGAGTCTAAAAACTGAACAATGGTTTTGGTGATTTTTTCTTGCATTTTCAAGTAGAAGTTATTATTTGAATAAATTAATTTGGATAAAAATGTATTTAAAGCAAGACAAAGCTGGTGAAGCTTTATGCTTCTTTTTGGCATTTTGGTTAATGTGAACTGTCATTTGCGTTAACATGCGGCTCTTTTGCACTACTTGTTGCCCATTTCTCATTTCTGGGTGCATAGCATTGCAGATTATGAACTTATCGTCCTTCATCCTTTTGTTCTTTCAGCATCACTTGTACTAATTTTTTACTGAACTTCATGCAGTGCCGCCAAAAGACTATGGACTATATGGCTGCATGTAAGAATATGAAAAATGATAAGCCTTGTCCAATTCGTTTCTGTCATAAATGCCTATTAAACAGGTTAAAAGCCTTCCCATCTTAATTTTTTCTGACAACCACTATTCCTTTTATTTAAACGTGTACTTATGTTTTGTGAGCTTTTGAACTAGGTATGGTGAGAAGGCAGAAGATGTATCAGTTTTGGAGGATTGGAAATGTCCAAAATGCAGAGGCATTTGTAACTGCAGTTTTTGCATGTGTGTAGCCTTCTTTAGTTTGTTTTTAATATTCTTTTTAAAATAAATTTTTTAATATGTTCTTGGCAGCTTAATACTGAGTACTGACTAACTCAATTCCCAGGAAGAGACGGGGTTGCCAACCCACCGGTATACTTGTGCACACAGCAAAGGCAACAGGATATTCTTCTGTTTCAGATATGCTGCAGACTAAGGGGCTTAATAATATTGATCGCATCAAAGTTCTCAAAGACACAAATACTACAAACAATGTAATTTTGCTTTGATATCATTATTTTGACACTGATAATAGGGAAATATTTGTCTGATTGTTA
The DNA here is from genome assembly GCA_032618575.1 of Nicotiana noctiflora. Classification (NCBI taxonomy): domain Eukaryota; kingdom Viridiplantae; phylum Streptophyta; class Magnoliopsida; order Solanales; family Solanaceae; genus Nicotiana; species Nicotiana noctiflora. The sequence continues at coordinate 536,062 of JASVEL010002599.1, forward strand.
GTTTTGATACCTTGTGTCTAAATATTGACAGGAGGAAAGCATTGTTTCTGCTGAAAATCAGGGGAAGGAAAATTGTGTTGAAGGGGTGATCGACTTAAATATGCATCCTTCTCATTTGTCAAAAAGTCCCAGTGAGGGATGTAAAAGGAAAGTGGTTAGTGAAAAGCCCGATGGAAGGCTTTTGTTAAAGGAGAATAATCCTCTTGGCAAGGAAAAATCTAAGAGAATCAAGCAAGAGGGAGCAACTGAAGTGAATGGTAAGACAAACAGTCCTAATATAAGGAGATCAGAGAATAACGAAGTGAGTGACCTTGGTGTACAAAACATTCCATCTTCTGAAGGTAGTCCACATGGTGGTGAAAAGAAGCCAAAAAAATTGATGCAAGGTCAACCAAGATCAAATTTTGATAGCAAGAGAGGTGCTGTTGCATCAGTGAAAGAAACTCTATTAGAAAAATCTCAAGATTCTAGAAAGAACTACAAGGAAAGATCTGTCAAGGAAGGTCCTGTGAAAGATTACACTATTGGAAATAATGATCCTTTTGCCTTAACTTCATTGCCCCAGGGCACTGGTTTGACAGCTGTTGGTGGCACTGATCTACAGTCGGAAGATATTGGGAATGCTTTACAATTTTTAGAGTTCTGTGCGGTTTTCGGAAAGGCAAGTAACTTAATACCAATACGAACTCTATTATGACAGCATGGTAAACGTATTTTTTCATGCATTGAAGCTGTAATGTGGACGAGCACTTGTCATAGATTCATTACTGAATTTCATGCTTTCCTACACATAGGCTACTGTTTGTTTTTCCTTAGTTCATTTTTCATTTTTGTTTCCCAAATCTTGAGACTTGGTACATAGGGTATATCTGTTGGCGAGCTGCTAAGCTGAACACACGTTTTATTGCCACATTTCTTATGGAACATCTGTTTTCCACATCTAGTGTGCTTTCTTATCCACTTGCTTTGTTGCCAGTGGCTCTTTTCTGTTTCTAGATCTGTGGAACTTAGGAGGTGTACACAATAAGCTGATCAAATTTTACATTTTTCAATTATTCTTCTGTTCACGTTTGATAGATTCTTGACATCAAGAAAGGGCTACCAGAAGCTGTTCTTAGAGATATAATGCAGGGGAGAAGTTCACGACGTGGAAAATGTTCTTTGACAATGCAGTTTCTTAGTAACTTGCTATCAATTTTAAAGGAGGAGGATGAGGAAAGGTATAACTTTTTCTTAACATTTGTTTAAGAAGCACATTTCTTACATCTTCTAACATTTATATATGAATTTATTTTCCAGGTTTTCAGCAGTAACTTCAACAGAAGGGAAAAACACATGGTATGCTGATATTAAAATGTGCATCTCAGAATCCCCCAGTGTTTCAAGAACCATGGGCTTGGATTCTTTAAGTAATAGGGCCGATCAATTTGAGAACTTGAGTTCCTCAGAAAAGCTCAAGATATTAAATTTTATCTGTGACGAAGTCCTTGAAACTGTGTAAGTATTGTCCTAGCCTTTTCCTTTCATCATTGTGTTTTCTATTATCTGTTTGTCTTTTTGTTGAAGTGAATTTATTTCTTTTTCCAGAAAGATAAGGGATTGGATTGACGATCAAAACACAAAATTTGCTGAAAGGGCAAAGGAAGCAAAAGAAAAAGTTACTGCTGCAAAAGATGAGGTATGGAAGATATAAAAACAAACTTAACCTCATTGTGTGTCAAGTTACTAAAGCTAATATATGAAATGTTATTGCTTGTATAGGAGAAGCGCCTGAAGCAGAAAATGCAGGATCGGATAGCTCAAGCCCTAATTGCAAAAAATGGTGCTCCACTCTCAATATCGGAACATGAAGCAATTGTTTCTCAAATTAAATGTGAAGCAGCAGAAGCTCATGCTTCTGTGATGGAGTCAAAGAACACTTATTCGAAGTGTATGTTCTTATTCTACATGCAAGTTTTAAGTTCATTTATTTTACATGTATGACTTGCATAAGTGTGCATATCTAATCAGTCATGTTAAAAGGAAGCCCAAAATGAAAGACATGTTAATAGAGTAGATTTTCTGTTCATGATGGTGTTATGTGGACCAATAAACAACTTGTTATATATATTTTCTATTCTAGCTCTAGAACCATGTCATCAGTTATTACCTTATAGGATATATAGAGCCCCAAGAGAGATTCTAAACCTTTTGCTTTAACATGGAGTAAGTTTCGTGCTAGTACACCAACTTAAAGAGGCGCAATTAAGTTAGAAACATTCATTCTATTTTTCTCTCTCTCTCTCACACACACACACACACACACACACACACACACGCGTGCGCGCGCACACAGACACGGAGATGTAGAGATAGAATTAGACAAATAGATTGACAGCAGTTAGCTTGGACTGCATTTAGACTTGATTTCAGTATTGATGCAGCATCAGCTGATTCAAGTCCTGCAAATGTAGCTGGTAGTTAATATGGAGAGAGTTTGAGTGTCCTGTATGAAAGCTTTGGGTGTTATCATTTTGTATCTATAGTATGCCATGATAAATAAAAGCAATATTTGTTTTGCAACCTGATGCAAAAGTGGCTATTCAGCGTGCTGCAAGATGCTGGGTTTTGATACATGCACCTGCCTATTTTTATTGTGGTAACTTATTTTACTGTACATGATGTTTGAGTTTTTAATGGTTGTCAATGAGTGCTGGTAGTGTAGGATTGTTTTGTCTTGTATATGATAGCATTTGCCTACCATCTCTGATTTGCCTTGTGAAACTGTTGAGCTTTTACCAATGCAAAATTCTGTCTTCTTTCCGAGGTTTTGGAACAGGCTAAGATCTTGTGTGATTTTGATTTCAAGACTAAATAGCCCCTCCCAGTTAAATCTATTGGTTAACTCAGTGAATAGTTAACTTTGCAAGTTGAATGACTACATTGCCCTTGGGGCGAGTACCTTTACTCTCCTCTCATCAATTTAAAATTTGTTAAATATTCCACTGTTTTACAAAATGTTAGTATTTTCTCTGAGAAATTTATTATTATTTTATATGCTGAGTTGATCATAAAATGCTTTTACTTTCACTTTTTGGACCAATATATAATTCGATCCAGTCAAGCACGTCGCTAGATCACCATCCTTCTCAAAGAAGTAAATTGTAGTACCTTGATAATATGGTGAGTAGTTTGTCTGCTGTTGCCCCACATTCCATAATATAATGGCTAGTGAACAACAACTACACAGTATACTTTCACAAAGTGGGGTCTGGTAAGGGTAATATGTAGACAGACCTTACCCCTATCCGAAATAGCATAGAGGCTATTTCCAATTGACACTCGGCTCAGGAAAAGAAGGGAAAAACAAAAACAAAAACACAAGGGTATTAGTAACTTTAGCAGAGATAACATAAATAATTATCTAAACAAAAAACCATAAGAACTATAAATAAAATGGCATGCAACAATATCAAACAGTGAACTACTATAAGTTGACACAATCCAATATACAAATCATCAATGGAGAGCCCCACCAAACCCCATCCACCCTGGGAAGGAGTACGAAGAATTCTAGAAGCCCATATCCTACAACCCTGATACTAGACCTCTAGATTTTTCTATCAATGGCCATGTCTTCAGAATTCTGCATCCTAGCATGTCTTGCCTAAGCACCTCTCCTCAATATAATTGCTAGTGAAAAGATGGAAAATTCTACTTTTTTTCACAAACACCAAACACCTGCACCATGCGGCCAGAGAGGATAAAGAGAAGATCAATAACACCAAAATCAATCATGTAAAGTGAAACAAAGCAAAATTATATTAACATATATTGTTATTTCTCCATCCAGGCTTTCATTTATTCATAAATGAAATTTCTGTATGAGATATGCGAAATGCTTGTTTGTTGATGATCTGACTGTTTTCTTTTTATCTATTGATAATCAAAGATCTGAAGCTGTTAGGACAGAGCCTTTCTTTTTAGGCATTGATGGTAATGTGTATTGGAGACTAAAATGCTATTGTGACAAATCCGTTCTATTATGTCAAGGTTGGTTCAAGTATATGACAACTTGGTCTGTTTTTGCAACTGGCATTTGAATGACCTTCTCTATACCTATTTCATATACAGACATAGGAACTGGTGATACTGCTGCATCCGACGAAAAATGGTCTGCTTTTGATGTTGAACAGAAAGAAATCATTGAGAAGCGCATTAATTTTTCAAGGTTGGTAATGCAAACACTATATTTCATTAAACTGATAGAGATTTCCAGGACTGGGTTCCCATTTTTTGCAGCTAGCTATTTAAAGAGCCTGAATTTCATGATTGTCATGCTTTATTGTCTAGAGTAAGAAACAAGTGCATTGACTGGACACCGTTTACAGAATCCTAAGAGAATATTTGCTGTAATTGGGATAGCAGGACAAACAGGATAGGAATTTCTCCTGAGAATAAATCTCTTAATCTGTTCATATGAGACCATCCTTTAGTAAGGTGAAAAATGCACTCATTTGTCTCATGAATCAAGTAATAATTTATGAGCATTTAAAAGAATATACTATTATCAGGGTTGTAGTATAGGGGCTTCTAGATTTTTCGTACTCCTTTCCCTGGGTTGGGTGAGGCGTGGTAGAGCTACCCATAGAGGATTTGTGCATTGGTTTGTGTTCTTTTATGGTAGTCATTTCTGGTGGTTACTGTTTTAATATTATTGCAGGCCAGTTTATTTATGGTACATATGACTCTCATGTTTAGATAATTATTTATGCGATGTTTGCTGGGGTAACTAATGCTGTTTGTGTTTTTGTTTTTTGTTTGCCTTTCTCTTCCCTGCGCCGAGGGTTGATTGTAAACAGCCTCTCTGCCCTCTCGGGCAGAGCTAAGGCCTATCTACATATTACCCTCCCTAGACCCCACTTTGTGAGAATATACTGGGTTGTTGTTGTTGTAACAGAATATACTATGTCACAATTCTGCATTAGCTATTTTCTTTCAAGCATGTATTTATATTAATGCTTATTGTTATCGGCATATGCTGAAAAAACTTCATTGATAATTCAACTTTACTGAATAACACATCCTTGCTGCCAATATGTTGTCTCGGCTTCTACTTGCAGTTTCCCACTTTGGATTAGCATTACTTGGATGCTGATCTAGTGTAAAGTTAATAATCTTTCAGAGTTGATCAGGCATTACTGTTTGTAAGTTTTAATTCAGAATGAATCATATTTCTTCTATTGCAGGGTAAAGAGGGTCAGAGCTCACAAAGTTCAGGAGATACTTCCATCTCAGAATAGTGAAACTATTGCTTAAGATCTTTTATGAATTTTGACAACCACTTGGTAGAACCTAGGTACTACATATGTTCTGTAACATGTTAAGAGATGCCTGCCTAGCTAAGATCAACAACCATTGTTATCATCTTACCTGCAGTTCCTTGGAGGAATTCAGTGGGTAGCGGCTTCTCTTATGGATGGTACTTTCACCCTTATCTTTCTGTGACTTGCAGATTCACAGTACCAGAAAAGAAGAGGGTAGGGAATAGGATTTGAAGATTACATTTAAATATGTTACCTTTACCTTTTGGTTGTAACGTTTTGTTAGTCACCTCTAGGAATATTGTAACTGCAGTTGTATCTAGTTTTGTCTGTAATGTGCCTTCTCCATCCACATCCTTTTGTCATTTCTATTTGAACTGCATTTAATGGTAGCATTATCTTATAACCAGCCTGTTGCTATATGATGTGTGCTGAGGTCATTTGAAATATCGGCTACCATCTTGTCATCATGGTCATATAACAATATGTATTGTCATTGCAACAAAAAATGAGTATTTTCATAGTCTTAGTGATGACACTTTACTTTTTTACCAACTTCTGTACTCATGCAGCTTAATTGGGATATGGTATAAACATCCAGAAGTGTATGAACTATGCATTGTGGTCTGCTGTATATACAAAGGTCGCTAGTTGTCAATCACTTATGTTGCTCAGATTCTCAAAAAAAAAAAATGTTATTATTATTGTTGGATCCTCCAGGAGTGAGAATTTTTAGAAGATTAGACACAATTGTAGCATTTTTAGAGGATCGAACAAGTCTCTATCCTCTGCCATGAAACCTACTTTGCATACACGTGAGACAAAACCTGAGGGTGATCACCAAAATGTCCAGCAAGAAGAAGGGGACCTACCTAGTATTAAGATAATGATCTTGACATTTTCACATGGATTCATGGATGTCCACAAATGAACACATGCAACATCAATCTTCTCTCTCTCTCTAAATACAATTTTCACTTGCCATTAGATTTCTTCCACTCCCTGTGTATATCTACTGTCCACTATTCTCCTTTCTTTTTCAACACAATCTTTCCAACCTAGACTGAATATAACGCAACACAGTGGAATGCCCCCTCATCAATTCTTCGAAAATATACCCATTCACCGTATCTTCTTGGATATGGCAATGAATTGGATTGACTAGCAACACATGTCCTTGTTTCATTGGATATCTTCTTGCAGCCAAGAAAATAAATTTCATGATCAAGAAGGAATCATTTCTTTAAACTTGAGAATGTTGCCCGGAGTACATGTCCTTTTCAATGTTGGCTAATTTTCATATTTACTAAGCTTTGGGAGCTTACCATATACACTCCCTAAAGGACTAATCAAGTTGTTATTAATTGAATTTTGTGAACTCACAAGAAGAGCTAGCTGTGATTTTAACAATAAGGGAGCTAATTCAAAATAATATGCATTTTAGGTTCTTTTACTTGTAAATCTCAAACAATTCGGTTAGACGATTTGTGATCACTTCTTTAAATTGCTTTCCTTATTAATCAGGGCATTTGTATCTATACCCGCTTTTTGGGTCATATTTTAACTTGTATTCACTTTGCTAAAAAAAATACAAGCGTACCTACTTCTTCGCGTAACTTCAGTTGTTCAGCATACGAGCCTGACGTAGCAAAGACATGTAGTCTTGAAGTCCCGAACTTAGAGTTTCAAGTTCAAAAGTTAAGGGCATGTAGTCCTGAAGTCCTAAAGTTTGAAGTTAAGGACATGAATAGAAGGGTATTTTCGTCCGGGCAGTTAAAGTTTGTTAAATCAGTGGCTAAAGACTGAAGACATTTAAATATTTAAAATACTGGCTCTAAAATAAAGACATAAGCTATTAGTGGCTATTTGTGCACATCGTATGTTTTGGTGAATCAACATAAAATTCCAGGCTATCTTGTACTTTGTTATTGGCCACATACATACACAACTCATTAAACTTGGCCCAATATTTTATTTTGGCACTCTAACTAACTCTTATTCCATTTTGGCCCTCCAACTCCAATTATTTTGTTCCACTTTAACACAAAATTTTCCCAACTAAAAATATAGAGCGTGCAAATACTCAGCTGCTACCCCCAACCCATCCTACTGCCTCCCCTCCCAATTTTTTTTTAAATTTTTCTTTTTGTAATTTTAAATTATTTTGTTTTTTTTTGTTTTTTCTGCCCACATCCCGGGGAAAAATATTTTTATACATATTTTCAATAATAACTACGCGTTCAACTGGACCCATAACTTTCGACGTGGAGTAAAAATTTATAGTAAGAATTCATTAAAAAGGTAAAAAAATAGATATGAACCCATAATATTTGAAAATATAATGGGTTCTTTTGTTTCACTTTGACACAAAAAACTTTTATCCTAGGCAATAATACAGCACGGACAAATACCCAGCTGCTACCCCCACCACCTGCGTTTTTTTGTAATTTCAAATTATTATTTTTTTCATTTTTCTTCCGTGTATATATATATATATAACTACGGGTTCAACTAAACAGATAAATTTTGATGCGGAGTAAAAATTTATATGTAACAATTTATTAAAATTGTAAAACAATAGATATAAACCCATAACTTTAAAAATATAATGAGTTCAATGTTAAAAACATTAAAATTGAATCCATATGAAAAAATCTAGATCCATCTCCACATTAGGAGTATGAAATAGTCAGCTTTTGTGTCAAAGTGAAACAAAAGAAATGAGGTTGGATGGCCAAAATGGAACATGGCTGAGTTAAAGTGCCAAAATAAAAAATAGGGCCAAGTTTAATGGGATGTATATGTATTTGGCCATAAAAATTTGG